>CM022774.1:14297332-14897332 GCA_012411365.1 Ameiurus melas
CTGTAAACAAAGTAGATGAATTAACTTAAAATAATTATGTTTTTTCCCCACCCAATATTCAGATTCTGTCATCTGTAAAACAGGAAGATCTTTTGACCTACAGCATATGTTGTAGTTTTGGCAGCATATAGCACTGCAGGGTGGCATGTGAGGGTAAAACATAGATTAGGGCTACTAACTTCCTGACAATTTTAACTTTTCCAAACAGCAACGGTAGACATGCAGCTGGCTCCAATAAGTTTTACAACCATAAAATGCTTTGTATTAATTACACAAACACAAAACACTGGCAAACTGTTAAAGCCAATTAAGCCTGATACATGACACACATGTTAAAGCTCATTAAGCCTGATACATGACCACTGCATGTCTTCCTCCACATGGAGGAAGTGCATATAATAGGGGGACACATTAAACACATAGTTGTAAATTAAGGAACCTTATATGAAATCTAGTGGGTTTAAGTGTATCTGCTTACATCCCCAATGGCTATATGATAATTATTTGCAGAAGTTTTAGCAACATTTTAATGACCCAGGGACTCACTTTCTGGCTTAATTCTGAAGATAACAGAGTTGCAAAATGTAACACTAAAGTATTGTTTTAGTTGGAGTGTTCACAAGGAAAAAGTGAGGGAAGAGTGTTCACAGTAAACCTTTCAGGTTACTAACATAAGTTTACTATAAGCAACTTGCATTGACAATGAAGCTTATTAGGGGCTTAAAATGGAGCCAGATACTGGCTATAAAATAAAAGCAGAAGAACACAAATACAAAGAGAGAGAGAGAGAGAGAGACAGAGAGAGAGAGAGAACCCTTGAGTGTCTGAGAAATCTGGAGCGCCTTTTGTTAATGTCAAGTTTTTATGGAGGCTATTAAGCCATCTATTTACAGTGACTGGCTGATCTAGACACCTAGAAAGAATTGTTCTGGATCAATTAAAGGTGGATTAAGGGGCACTGCAATACACCCATCAGGTCAGATCAGATGTTTGGAGGTCAAACATCATTAAAATTTTTAATAATATACACTGACATATTAATTGATTCAGTGTAAAAATTTGACATTATAACTGTAGTCTTGCTCTTTCATGCCTTTACACTATGAAGGCTTATAAAAATGTACTTTTTTCTTGTAATACCATTCTGGTTTTCTTATAATGAATAATGTGTTTCTTGTAATGTATTATAGAACAGTTCATATGCATTTGTATAGTTAAAGGAAAACTGATAGAAGTGTACTGAACTTGTAAAAATACAAGCTGCTCTGATGCATTCAGTGAAGCCTGACTCATATGCTGAACTTTAAAAGCTGCCAAAACTGCTGGACTTAAAAGCAAAACACCAGTATGAGTAGCTAGATAATGGATTTAACCAAGATATGGCCCAATAAGCTAGCCAACACTGACTGGAAATTACTGACTTCCTTTTCTGTAACTGTAATTGCACACTCTTCCATGTTGAATCAACAAAGATGTCCTTGCTCTCCTGCATTACTGATTTAATTTCACGTGGCCAACAGAGTACTTTCTTGTCACACATGACAGGCTGGGCCATGTCACATACAGAAAAGTCCAATTGGACAAATTTGTGTAGCTGACAAAATAGAATCTCTTCTAACTCAAGGCAAAATAAATCAGGATATTCAAAAGGACTCATCAGGCACTCTTTGTGAAAGGAAAGGGTAATTAACTGAGGTTGTCTTTTACCTAATGAATAGATCCAGTTTTAAAAGAGATGACCTTGAACTCTCTCAGTAAACTTTCCTATTCACTCCATCAAGGATTTGTTGCAAGTGAGGCACTGTAGACTCTCAGCAATAATGACTGGATATGTGGTGCTGGAGACAGGCTTTATGATAAATGTAAACTCAACTGCGAATGCTCTCACTGTTATGTTGTTGAAAGGAAGTAAGAGTGGGCGATTTGACATTTCATTCTCTGGGGCTGAAGGCGCAATTCTGTTCAGCTGTGGTTTAGCTCAAGTTAACAGATTTCTTGGCTGTGATTCTTTTTAGGATAAAACATATAATCCTACAGCTTTATGAGAAACTAAAGCATTTCAATGAACAGCTCAAGGCCTCAAACCACCTTTTGTATGTGCAGCATCTGTGCATTTTTTTTTAGCATATAGCTTTGAGTATAATTTTTTTTTGGACCTTTTATGCTTGCTTGCATTTCCAAATTCTGAGGCCTTTTGTACGGTAACTGAATGGAAAACACTACAAAAATTATGACTTTCACATACCATTACAAAAGACAGGGGGAGTTTAAAACATTTTTTCAGTTTAGAATGAAGTAAGTCATGAATTACAGGAAAAAGTGTATCCACTGTATGTATACACTTTTCCTGATACAGTAATTCACTGGTTTTCATTAGAATCTCTTGTGAAATTACACTATTACTGAAAACTATTGAGCAACAATACCACACACATCTGTATCTGAACTACTCATAGCTTTTAGCAAGGTTATTCAATTAATAATAACACATTCCTACTTGTGTGTGTGGGAAACCAGGCTTGTTTTGATCACTTAAACCAATGGATATTGTGATGATGTAATTGAATAAAACCACATCATAGCTCATTAACCAACCCTAGCATACTGTTTCCATTTAGTTGCTGAGGTAAAGGATGCAACAAGAGACACAAGTATTTGTTGCCCTGGTGGAGATATATAAGAAAAGTGCATGGGATTAGAGCATGGGAGAAGATCAAATTCATGCTCATAAGTGGAGGAGGACTGCAAGATAATGAATCTGTTAATGTTGGCAACATAATACTGATAAAAACACAGAGAATTATCCTGACTTGAATATCCTGACTCCTGTGAACCATTTACAGCATGTTTAACTGATGATTAAAAGATTACATAATTTGGGGGGAATGTGTGAAGTTTAATTTCCAAGGTTCTATTTTTTCCTTCACTTCAAATGAAACAAGGTGGCAACTTTAAAATTCAATAACCTGTTAGATCAGTTGAAAAGGTTGTTTGTACGCTAGACAAATTCTACCTGGAATATAGACTCATTATGGGTACTCTGAATTAAACATATGAACATATGCGGCCATCAAATTCAAAATTACCGGATCCATCCATCTTCTATACCGCTTATCCTTTTCAGGGTCACAGGGAACCTGGAGCCTATCCCAGGGAGCATCGGGCACAAGGCGGGGTACACCCAGTCCATCGCAGGGCGCAATTGCAAACATACTCACACACCCATTCATACACTATGGACACTTTAGACATGCCAATCAGCCTGTCGAACGACATGGGGAGGAAACCGGAGTACCTGGAGGAAACCCCCGGAGCACTGGGAGAACATGCAAACTCTGCACACACAGTGGGAATCGAACCCCTGTCTCTGGAGGTGTGAGGCGAATGTGCCACCTAAACCAACAAAGCCACCGTGCACATTGATTTGTTTTCTTAAAATGGTACATTTACTCTGTTTAAACATTTGATATGTTATATATGTTCTATTGTAAATAACATATGGGTTTATGAAATTTGTAAATTATTGCATTCTGTTTTTATTTACATTTTACACAGCGTCCCAACTATTTTTGAAATTGGGGTTTTATAACTAACTGTAAAACAGTACAGTATTAATCTAGCATAATTTTAAGGTAAAGTTCAAATAACATATAGTAACAACATTCAGGCTTCATACTTTATTTAAACCATATGGCTTATTAGTTACTCTGTGTCCCATGAAGTTTGAACTTAATCACTGGGGAATGGAAGTGCAATTATGGATATAATGATTTTACTATACAAAGTCAATTATATGAAAATGAATAACATTCATACGTTGATCAGTTTTAACTGAGAGGTGCAGCTGTGAACTGTGTAACCCCCAACATAGAGACCCACTGCTGGAGGCAAGTGATGGTAAGGGATTGGGGAGGGAGGAGAAAAGGGAGAGTGAGTGAGTGAGTGAGTGAGTGAGGGAAACAGGAGGAGGAGGATTAATGAGAAGAGAATGTTCTCTGCTTGGGCTGTTGTAGTGGGTGCCTGGTGCATTTTTGTGGCTTCCACCGCAACTCCTGAGAAAGGAAGAAAAAGAAGAGAAAACTAGAAAGAGTAGGTGATGGAGGGAAGTTGAATGATTGCGTGTCAAGAGAGGGGATGTTAAGGTAGACTGCTACTTCAAGAGCTCTGGCACTCTGTCCAAAAGCCCTTGAGCCCAGAAATCATCTCCTAAGGCACTCTCACAAGAACAGCTTTGACAAAAAAGGGGGGGTCTGAAACCAATTCTGAGAGTAAATAAACACGGAGAGTGTTTGCAGCATGTTTCCTGTATCAAGCCATCTACAGCACTGACTGGATCAGAAATACGAAGCAATCTGTCTTATCTATGCTGCTGTTAATGCAACAGTAGAACTTTTTTTCTGTGTGTAATGTCATAAAAAGAGCTTTCCCTGGAGCATTGTATCAGCCACGGAAGAAATAAAAGAGAGAAGACAGCGAAAAAGGAGAAGGCACTAGCTGAACCTGGAGGAGGGAAACAACCTCACGTAGGAGCTTGCTTTTTAACTTGTTTGCAGGACACTGCTTGTTATTTTTTGTTTTTGTCTATTCGTGTCCAGGGATGGGCTGGCTGCTGATTCTGGGCTACCTCGCTGTAGTGGTGGCTGTAGCAATTGGCACAGAGAGGAGGCAGCACAAAGTGCAGCATGGCCAATGTAGCTACACATTCATCCTGCCAGAGGTGGAGCAATGCCCATCACCTGGAAACTTCCGGGTGAGCAATTCCCTGCAGAGAGATTCGCCCTTGCCCCCCGATGCAGCCCAGACTGAGAAAAAGCTTGAAAACCTGGAGAGTGCCACTGAGAACAACACACTGTGGCTGCAAAAGGTGAGAAGCAACTCACTTTGCTCTGTTAAAATTGATTAATTTCCCAGCTCATAAAAATTCTAAGATCCTCTGATAATAGCTGCTCAAATGTCATTAAAGTTTATAGAATTTTTTATAAATGTATAACCTTAGCAATCTAATCATATTGTATCTGAAATGGTCCACTAGGAAGCTTTGATTCTCAAGTTCATGTTTGGCTTGAAAGAAAAGGCAAGGATTTAAGGCAAATGCATTTCTCAGTTCCTAACTTCATGGCAACCCCCTTTCATCCATCTTTCTGTCTCTCATTCCAAAGTAAACACAACTAATGATGATGTGTACCAGGGAGATTAGTCTGGGTAAGCTGTAAGGGCAATATACAAAAAGTCAAACCTTGTCTCAAGCCAGATCCCTTTTGAGCCTAAATGTGCATTTGAATTTGTTTATGTCTCTGGTATTATTGTCGCTTTGAACAAAAAGTTCAACTTTTTTTCCCTCCAATATGATTGAGTATGAAACTGAAAGCTTACTGAAGTAAATTTCCAAGAGAAAAAAACACACTCCTTACATATTCAGTTAAAAAATAAATAAATATTTGAGTATGTAAGGAGTAAGGAATAACACATGGCATACCATGTTATATGAAAATAGTTCATGTTTGGGCTAGGTGGTGTGATACGGCACAACACGAAGCAGAGTGCCATTACCCATTTGAAGTGGTCTGGAGTATGTTATTCTTCATGTACCACAGTGTATTGCAAAGGATTACAGTGTTTCATTTATTAATGAGCAACACGTCACACATTTTAAGGGCTTATACATGTGTTGTGGAATGTACTTGGGGACAAGTTAATTCCTGTTATCACTTACATTACAGCCGCGATAGACATCGTTCTCTCACCAGCATCCCTCACCAGCATCTCTCTCTCTCTCTCTCTCCTCTCTCCAAATGCAGCTTGTCATTTTCCTTAGAGACCAGCAAGCATAAACTTCTCTATCCTGAAGACTTTCATGTGATGGGAAATTTTGCAAAGCACTGTGACTGTTACAAAGTGCTGACAGCAGAGACTCCTTCCATAAATGTTTAATAAATGTCTTCTAGCAAAAAAATAGCCTCCTAACAAAAATATCACCACATCAACGATGACACATTTTTTTCTTTGTTAAACAGCAACTTAAAATATATATATATATTTTTTAGTCTTAGATTAAGTGGCTTGTTCACTATACAAGTCTCTGTGTATGAGCTGTTGCTATAGAGTCAATAACATATTAGAATGAGGGCATTAATATTAACCTATCATTTATGTTTCAGTTGGAACTACTGTCTGAGCAGTCTGGTTATACATAAATAATGCACACCTTCTGATCAATCAGATTTGTGAATTCAACCATCTTGTGGTATATATTTTAACTGTGCATATATCTTTTTAACTTCTCAAGTAAATTTTTGGCCGCCTATTTCTAGTTTAAATTCAGCAAGATTTTGATACAGTGTTCTTTTATTAAGTAGATTTTCTCTGTACTTTTTTCAGCTCTTGGTAATTTCACAACATATCTACACACTGTAGTATGTCAGGGTGGCCCTTTGTCTTTGAAGCTTCCCAGCTGGGAATTAGCCTGCTGTTTGTATGACACTTGGAGTGTGCCGTGGTGGAAACTTTGGCTCTTTGGTGAAGCTTTGCTATAAACACATAAGGAGGGCAAGAGGGTTAGTGCTGTGTACACACAAGCAAGAACACTCGAATGCCTGTGCATGACAAGGAGGTCAAACTATGCATACATCCACCATGTCTGAGTATACATAGGTCTGCTTTTTCCTTTTTGGAAAAGACTTTTAATTGGCACAGTAAATCAAAGTTGAGAGAAAAAGAAGGGCAATATCGGAAATCGCATGCCTTCAAGACAAGCTATTATGACTATAAACTATTGTTAACATATTCTGCTTGCTGCATTAAAAGCTCTGAACTCAAGCAGTGTTGACTCATGAGCTTTTTTTTTAATAGTAGGGTGCAGAGGGATTTTTTTTTCTTACAATCATGCTTTTTGCTTTGCAGAGGCATTATTCTTACTGAGGTTTTAGCTAAAGGTCACACTTCAAATTACTTATCCATTTCACATCCATTATTATCTCACTTGATTATGCAGTCCTCTAGGGTGCACTGAAAACTCAACACATTCGGACAAACCATACATTTTTGTTATAGAGTCCCGGAGGAACAACAGAAGAAAGTGGGGTTTATTTCTTTCATTTTTTCCCTTTTTAAATCTTGTTTGATCTTTTCCTCCTCTGGGTCACAAGTTAGAGTGTATATATGTGTGGCTGCCGTAGAAAACCTTTCATGTTGTGAAATGTTAACATTTTCTACTGTAGCTTTTCCTGGACTGAAATAAATTTCTCATTTGCATGCATCTCAACAACAAATAAAGTTTACAATTTAAATGAAATTAGCTCCCAATTACAGTGCTGTGAAAAAGTATTTCTTTTTCCTGATTCTGTTTTTGTGTACATCTCATACCAAATTGTTTCAGAAACTGTTCACAAAGACATGAGTAAACACAAAATACAGTTTTTAAATTACTTATTTATTGAAGCAAAAACGTTATTCAATACCAACTGGTCCTGTGTGAAAATGTATTTGCACCCATAGTTACTAATTCCTCAAATCTATGAAACTGCATTCATAACGGGGTTCATACTGTACGCGCGCTGCCCGATTTTTCTACCTGCCCATACTTTGTATGTGCACATGTGCATTTAATACTTTTGCACTATTTAGTTCTTCCACAAGGTGGCAACATGCTGTTGATTCTGAAGGTAGTTGAAGAAAAAAAGAGCAGGTTAGAAATTACTCGCATTTGTATAATTCTAGCCTTAAAGAGTGTAAGGATTTGTGTATGGGTGCTAATCGTGGCGAGAGATTGCCCAAGCATTACTTTTCGTGTTGTTGTAGTTCTTCTTCATTGTCATCCTTCATAACAAAAGACCTGCTTTACTGCTCTGTACTGACTCATGTAGGCCAGGAGGGTAGTGAAAGTTGTCGTAATGCGCATGCGTCGACTGCCTGCGCACGCGTACATGTCAAATGGAGTATACTTTGAAAGGCTATGCGTACGACTGAGCGCCAACGCTAGCGTACATGTGACATAATGAAGTTTACCAGAGCCTTTACAGTAAAGGCTGTAAGTGGAGTGGATTATGCAGCAAGACGATGATGCAAAGCATAGGAGTAAGTTCTAGTCCTAGAAGGAAATGAAAGACTGATATTGAGTTATCAGAAGCATTTGGTTGCAGTTATTGCTGCTAAAGGTGACATGACCAGATTTTCAATTTAAGGGGCAATTATTTTTTCACATGGGTGATAGGTGTTGTATAATTTTTTTTGTTTCAATAAAAAAAAACAGTTGTTTTATGTTGTATTTCGTTTGAAGATCTAAAATTATTTAGTATGAGATGTACACAAAAACAGAAGAAACATAAGAATACTCAATTTACAGCACTTTACCCAATATGATCAGAAAGATAGCATAGGCAAGGTTAAATATAATAATAAGAACATTTCTTAAAGACGAGATGTGAAAGGTTGTTATAATCAGAAAACTTTTTTTTTCTTTGCCAAATCCCACTTCATGTCTCATAAATTATCATCAGCATCAGCTACACCCGAGATATTTTCTATAGGGGATTAAAATAAACCCATATTTAAACTAGTGATATTAAGAAGTTACAATTCAAAGATCCACATCCAATCTCACATCTTTTTAGTTTAGTTTTCATTTTCTTCCTCTTTTAAATCAAATGTCCATGCTTTCTCTTGTTCATCACTAATGTTGACTCAGACGGGAATCATTTTATAAACCCATATTTTCTTCAAAGGAACGGTTTCCAAACATGATTTTTATGCTCCCCAACAGATCCATGGTCTTATAGGGAAATGAGATATACAGTATACACAGACACTACTTTTGCAAGCTCAATAATATTTTCAAACACTTGTTGACATTAAATAATGCAAATTTCTCTGCTGACACATCAACAACTCATTGAAGGAAATTAAAATAAAAAAAGACAACTCAGATTTTTCATGGTAGTTTATTAGGCTGCTAGCAATTTAATATGATCATGCTCATTGTAAAGGAACCAACAGTCTGCTACTTCAGTAAATGTGTCTTCGCAATAATGATGTTTGAATGGGTTTCCTATAATGTATGAAAGGCAACCAGTAATTATGATGTGAAATTTCAGCTCTTTGATGTTCTAGGTTGCTATTTAATCCAGTGTAAGCTTTCTATGCCAATCTCTATCTCTGTCAGTTTAATTCTGACAAGATGCAAAGCTTCCTACAGGACTACTATCCTTACAAAGGAGCAAGGGAATAAATTAGTGACATATCTGGTTTATAACATCCTAATACCATTCACTCATGTTCTGCTTTTCAATTCTTTTTTAATAAAGTTTTTTCTCATTTTTCACCAGGTTAGTATTGTCATGACTTGCTTGATGAGTTGCAAAATAATGCATAACATTATTAGTCAAATGGACTCAGACTATGGAATGTTATTATATTAATTATATTGGGAAAAAAAATCACGTGAAAAATAATACCACATGCCCTAGGTGTTAAAAATTGTCATGTGAAAAAAGACTGTACGAGACATCACATGAAAAATAAAACCATATGACCTACATGTGGAAAATAGCATATGAAAGTAAATGAATTGTGTATGAATCGCATCTAAAATTAAAATACAAAAAAAAGCACTGCGGTATATAAGAAACACATAGTACATGTGAAAAATGTGTAAAATTACATATAGTGTCTAAAACCCACATTCACATGTAAATTTAGCATCTGAACCATAGTGATTATTAACCTTTTGAAGTTCATGTGAATTTTCTTTAAGGGATTGAGTTCTTCGTTTAAATCAGAAAACAAAAACCCAGTATAAACAGCACAAACAGTATATCAAGCTACACTATATGGCCAACATTTTGTGGATACCCGACCAGTCACACCCATATGTGCTTGGTGAACATTCCATTATATAACCCCAATTCCAAAAAAGTTTGGACGTGGTGTAAAATGTAAACAAAACAGAATGCAATGATTTGCAAATCTCATAAACTCATGTTGTTCACAATAGAACATAAACATTTTTAAACTGTTCAAAAAAATTTTAAACTGAGAAAATTTACCATTTTAAGAATTTTTTTTTGATTGCAGCAACACCCAATCATGTTACTCACCTGTAATTAACCTAATTAGTTGCAAAATGTTCTTCCAACTGTTCCTTTTTAGTAACACATACTTTTCAAGCTTTTTGTTTCCCCTGTCCCAACTTTTTTGAGACATGTTGCTGCCATCAAATTCAAAATTACCCTTTTTTTTTTCGTAAAATGGTACATTTACATCGTTTAAACATTTTGAATGTAAGCATCATTGCATTGTTTTTATTTACATTTTACACAGCATACCAACTTTTTTGGAATTGGGGTTGTAGATTTAATCCTCCGTTTTATGTTAAAATAAGCTCCACACTTCTGGGAAGGTTTCCCCACTAGATGCTGGAGCGTGGCTGTGGGGATTTGTACTCATTCTGCCACAAGAGCATTAGCCCTGTTTACACTACTGTGTTTTCGTTTTAAAACGCATAATTGTTGCTATGGTTACGCCTGTCGTCGACACTTCTCCGGTGTTGTCGACCCGCGAACACAGAAACTTTTGGAAACACCGAAGACCCCATCTTAATTGGAAAACTCCGGGATCGCGCTTCAGTGTAAACAGACCAAAACGAAGACTTTTGAAAATGAATGCATGGCTTCCCACATTCGCTCCCTGATTGGGTCTGCTGGATCGTATACTTCCCTGATTCGTCAATCACTTACCACATGAGCATTACGCTCCCTTGATCACATACACAACACGGAGACTGAATCGCAGGCTTTGCTGGCGTTGTTGTCATTTTACGCAGCCATTGTGCAGTTAAAATCTGTACTTTATAATATTACAGCTGCCTACATGCACAAGAGGCGAGCTATGATTAGAGCAATCGGCAACAAATCTCATTTCAAGCGGCGTAAGCCCTACATGGACTGCCGGTTTGTTGTGCCTGCTTTTGACTAGCAACCAGCTTCCTGTTTACGCTTGTGTGCGCATGCCCAGTGTGCATGAATGGTCATGTGACATCCGTATTCGGTCGTGTAGTGTGGACGGAAATCGTTCCTGAAACACAGCAGAAACGCCAGTGTGGATGAGGATTGTTTTTCGTTTTAAAACGCCTCTTTCATTCCACAGGTGTTCAGTGGGGTTGAGTGCAGGCCACACAAGTTCTTCCACACCACCCTTGGCAAACCATATCTTAATGGACTTCACTTTGTGCACAGGGGCATTGTCATGGTGGAACATGTTTGGGCCTCTTAGTTCCACTGAAGGGAAATTGTAAAGCTACAGTATACAAAGTCATTTTATATAATTGTGTGCTTCAAACTTTGTGGCAACAGTTTGGAGAACACCCACATATTGGTGTGATGGTTAGGTGTCCACAACCTTTTGTCCATATAATGTAATATATATGTCCTCTTCAGTATAACAGTTAACTGCTATCTCTGGAAAAACTGTTTTACTGGAAAAATAGTAAAGTAAGCCACCAGGATGTGGTTAGCATTACATGGTACAGTGGAAATCGGAGTCAATTTGTCTGCCATATGTTATTGCTCTGAAAAGTCTGAATACCAGTCTGCATATAAGTTTACAGTTTAGATCCCGACTGTATAATAAAATTAGAATAAACTAAATCAGTGACAGCAAGTAAAAAAATTAATGAAAAGTTGTGATTGCATCCTGGACTTAGTTTGGTGACCATTTCTGCATATCTGTTTGGATACAGAAGGAGGCAGTGCAGATGGATAAGGATATGTTTGATATGATCCATTTGTCTGTAAGGGAGCCAAGTTTGATGTTTAATTCTCTTCACTGGAATATGTTTAATAGCTTTCCGTTTCCTTCAGATATCTGCAAATCCTTAACATCATTCTTCAAAAGATTATATAATGTCGTTACTGAGAATCAAAAAGGAGAATCATAAACAAGCTTCCATAAAAAAACAAAAAACACATTTTGGATAATAATATTTGTGCCAAGTTTTGTAGAATATTTGAAATTTATCATTATTATTATTTTTTTTTACATGAGTGTGCATGCCTTCTGTCTCTGCTACATGTTGAAAAGTCTTTGTTTTAATGGATAGTTTGGTCTTAGAGAAAAACAGATGCATACTTGGACTAAGATGGTGGTCTGATGTAACTGACGTGTCCTCTATCATGCTCATAGTTGGAGAATTACATCCAGGACAACATGCGTTCCGAGATGGTGGAGATGCAGAGGAATGTCATTAACACACAGACAGCCACCATGCTGGAGATAGGAACCAATCTCCTCAGCCAGTCAGCAGAACACACACGGAAACTTACAAATGTGGAGACTCAGGTGACTCATACAATGGGACTGACAAAATCTAATTAAGCATTTAAAATGTATCAAGTATGTATTAAGTGTCGGTTTCTATTGGCAGTTAACTGATATTTGCTGAGAATGTTGTCAAGTATACTGATTATTAAAATACAGTTGATCACAATTACACCACAGAGCTGTTTTCAAATCTGATTAGTAAGAAGGTGTTGATTAATTTTCTATAACAGCAGCTCTGACACAGTTGCAAATCAAATCACAAGTATATACAGTATATTAATGTGCTCATTCCAAAATTATAGATTCTATAGTTATAAAGTGAAACTTTCTGTAAGGCGATGTATATTTAACAGTTATGAAAGGAGTCTCCAGTGTTAGTGCTTTGTAATGGTCAGTAAGTTTTCCACCACAGGAAAATCTTCAGGATAGAGGTCTCTGAGCTCCTGGTTACATGACAAGCTTAAAATAGAAAAAAGAAAGATAATGAGGGAACAATTGTGTATAACATTTAAAAGTATGATTTGTAGTTCATTAACATTATGTGGCATAAGAGGAATAAAACAGATTGGGACATGCTGTGGGGCATAATCAGCTTTGGGAAGGTAAACTGTAACTCCGCTTCATGTCAGGCCACATCACACCACTCTGTTATTGATTATTTTTTTTATAAGAGCACACCACATGCTTTATTCCTTACTTATACAATAGTTAGTTCTGGTCTACTAATTTGGCTGGACAAGCATTGTTCTAAAAGTGCTGATATTTAATATAATAGCTACATTTCACTGTTTGTAATACTCCACTTCACTGTGTTTGCTACACACAATTCCAATGCTAGCTATAGTTTTTAAATGTTATTGATTAATTTAATAAAACATTTTTTTTTACATTGAAACCATTACCCCACTTACTACGGGCTGGTAGTCAGTCTGAGAGTCGTATGACATGCTGATCACATGCTGAGTACAACAACATTCTTGCTTGTTTTATATATCTTAAATAGCAAATGAATATAATTTGAACATTCATCTCTTTATGTGCATCCTACAATTTTAATTAATGATTCACCATCTATTGCATCAAAGGTAGAACTGAATGCAAAAGCCAACTTTGGTTAGATGGTTGGAAAAAACACTGTAAAAACACCCTAAGAAAACAGATCCACTGCTTGTCCTCACAAAGATAAATTTCACATTGTGTTTTGTACTGTGTTTTTTTTAAAACTTTCCCTCTCTTTGTCAGCCATCCATTCAACATAGTAGTGCAACCTGAAAAAATATTTAACTGATTGTCATGACATATGTTTATTATATTAGTGTAGCTGTAAAAATAGAACAAGCTTGAGTTATAGAGTACACATGGCGAAATGATCACTTGGGTAAAACATGAACTCCTGAAAAGATAACGTTTCAGTAAATAGAGGTCATAAATAGAGGCTCTTTGAATCTTCAGCAGTCAATATATTACACTGAAACAATCCCAAAAAACACAAGCACAAGTAAACTGGAAAACATACATTGTATCATTTAAAATTCATTACCTTTTTGAAAAACTGTTTACAATCTAATTCTTAAGAAGTAATTATTTGAACACCAAAAAATTGTTTATTTTGCATCTGTGTTGCCAAAGGATTCCTTATAAACTGTATACCGTTCCCTGAGAAATATTGGCACCCTTATTTATGCATTAACAAATGGAACTTGGGTTTGTTACATATTAACAATTATCTGGTGACTTTTGTAGGTGCTGAACCAAACAAGTCGACTAGAGATCCAGCTGTTGGAGTACTCTCTCTCCACCAAGCGACTGGAGAAGCAACTCCTGCAGCAGAACCAGGCGGTGTCCCGCCTACATGACAAAAACAGGCAAGATGTCCTGAGGGATCTCCTCACTGAGCCTGTGCTGATAAGGAAGATGCTCTTTTACACTGCAGAGGCTACATTAGCATATCATTGCTGTACCTAAGTGGGTGGTAAACTGTCAGGCATGAGCTGTGTGTTAAGAGTGTCAGAGTCTTCATGCTATTCAGGTCACAGCCGGAGGAAGCCCACTCTAACGGGGTCAGAAGATTTAGGACATGCTTTACTGTTGTAAGAAAGATGTTTGATTTGACCTTTCTTTCCAGTTGTTTAGCATTCCAGCTTCTGAACATATTTCTGTCCTAGGCAAACACAGCTCACCACCCACTCACACACCACCTGTTGCACATCTGCACTCTTTTTTTTTTTTTTTTTTTTTTTTTTTTAAAGTAGATGTGGAGGTCATCATTGGAGTAGCATTTTATGGTAGACATAGTAATGGTATGTAAATGTAAACTACCTAACCTACAAATTGTAAAATTAAGATCACTGGATCTTATTATAATTAATTTTTTTTTTTTTTTTCAAAAAAAAAATTTTTTAGAAAAAAAAAAAGAGGGTGGAGGGTTTTTTTTTATTTTTTTTTTTTTTTTTTTTTTTTTAAAAAAAAAAGGGGGGCTTTTTTTTTTTTTTTTTTTTTTTTTTTTTTTTTTTTTTGGCCCCCCTTGGACTCGCCAGGTGTTTCAGGGATGTTTAGTTTCACCAGCTACTCAAAAGAGTAGCGGTTTTACAAGAATTTATTTATTTATGTTAGAGGAAAAGTGGACAGAAATGTGTACAAAAAAACACATTGCTAATTTGCATGACCCTCTTATTCTTATTTTAACCTAACATTTTTTACTCCACTAAAAAACACCAACATGATCAACTTACTTTAGTTTATGATAACGCATACAGATGGTTTGAGGTTTGAAACTCCCCGATATAATTAATTCTGGATGGTTACAAATACAGTACATATGATTATATTTGTGTGAAATAACACCATTTTGCACAATAATTATGCTGTTCAAAGATGTTCAAAGAGATCATTATGATTACACCATATTTTAATTTACAACGGCAATTCCAAAGAAGTTGGGATGCTGAGTAAAATTTTAATAAAAACAGAATGCAATGATCTACAAATCTCATTAACCCATATGTTATTCGCAACAACATATCAAATATTTAAACTGAGGATATGCACCATTTTAAGAAAGAAACAAGATAATTTTGAATTTGTTGCCAGCAACACATCTCAAAAAGTTAGGACGGGGCAACAAAAAGCTGGAAAAATAAGTGTTACTAAAAAGAAACAGCTGGAGGAACATTTTGCAACTAATTAGTTTAATAAAAACTATCTTAGAGAGGCAGAGTCTCTCAGAAGTAAAGATCTGGATGGAAGCATATGTTGCTCTAAAACCTGTATATACCTTTCAGCATTGATGGTGCCTATCCAGATGTGCAAGCTGCCCATTCCATAGACACTAATGCATCCCCATACCATCAGAGATGTAGGCTTTTGAACTGAGCGCTGATGAAAAGATGAATGGTCCCTCTCCGCTTTAGTCCTCATAGGTTTAGAGGATGCCGCATCCATGGTTTCCAAAAAGAATTTCAAATTTTGATTCGTCTGATCACAGAACAGTTTTCCACTTTGCCTCAGTCCATTTTAAATAAACATTGGCCCAGATAAGACGGAGCTGTATCATGTTCACATATGGCTTCTTCTTTGCATGATAGAGCTTTAACCAGCATTTGTGGATGGTACGCGAACTGTGTTCACAGACAATGTGTTCTGGAGGTGTTTCTTAGCCCATGCAGTGATTCCATACAGAATCATGCCTGTTTTTAATGCAGTACTGCCTGAGGCCCCGAAGATCACGGGCATACAATATTGATTTTCACCCTTGTCCCTAGCGCACAGAGATTTCTCCAGATTCTTGGAATCTTTTCATTATTATATGTAATGTAAATGATTAGATTTATGTTGAGGAACATTATTCTAAAATTGTTCCAAAATATGTAGATCATGTAGATGCAGATATGTAGATTTTTTTGTAGATTGGTGAACCTCTGCCCATCCTTACTTCTCAGAGCCTTTTTAAGATATTCTTTTTATACGCCGTCATGTCACTGACTTGTTGCCAATTACCCTAATTAGTTTCACAATGCTCCTCCAGCTGTTCCTTTTAGGAACACTTACTTTTCCAGCCTTTGTTGCCTCGTAATTGTATGTAATCCAGTCATGTAATCCATGTGTTGTTGCCATCAAATAAAAAAAATTCTTAATATGGTACATGTCCTCAGTTTAAACATTTGATGTTTTCTAATGTTTTATTGTGAATAACATTTGGGTTTATGAGATTTGAAAATCGTTGCATTCTGTTTTTATTTACATTTTACACAGCGTCCCAACTTTTTTTGGAATTAAGGTTGTACATGTCAAACAAATGCATCCCTCAGTCTAATCACATTTTATTGGCTACCAGCTGCTATGGAGAGAAACAGGATTAACCAATTTTCTGGTTGAAAGCTACTAGCTAGCTACATTCTGTACATATGGATATCAAGCTGACAGCAAATAAAATACTTGAGGTTTACTGCATTAGGATAAAAAAAAGGTAGATCTGGTTTTATAATACAAGATATCCATTTTCCCCATTGCTGTCATGTTAATTTGAACTGTCATAAGGGTTTTATTGTTGATGCCTGACAATGATATTAATAGGTATTGGTTCATGGTAGATTGTGTCTTAAATAATTGAAGGACAGGTTCTGAATTCCACCCCTGATTCTACTACTGTTTGGAATCCACCCAAGCACCCTGACTGCATTTTCCTGCAATTAATACATCCATAGAATGTTTCAAGCTGACCAAGGTGGTTTAAGAGGTTGACCAGGCTTCTGTTTTGTGTGGCAGGATTTGCCAAAATTAATACTATATAGACTTGGCAGATACTGTAACATCCAGCAAGGATGAATTTTAAAAAAAAATAATATTTACATGGCAGAGATCATACCACATTCATTTTGATGTAAAAAAAAGAAAAAGAAGAAGAAGATGAAATATAAACGTTAATAGTTTTATATTTAATATAAAAAGCTGACTGCCATTTTAGCCTGGTAGATATGTAGCCTGATAGATAAATATGATGAATGTCTTGAATAGTGTCAACAATGTTATAATAGTTTTGTATGCTTTATAAAATACAAATAACCTCATAGGACAATATCAAATAGCAATGCTTTCTTTTCACAACAGCTACCTGGAACAGCGCTTTACAGCCTTGGAGGCCAGACACAGCCAGGAGATGCAGGCTATGCAGCAGGAAAAGCAGCAGCAGCAGGAGCTTCTGGACCGACAGAGTCACCTGGTCACTGTACTTGAGAGACAGCTGGCCAGCTCCACCCGCAACAGCACACTGCTCCAGCACCAGCAGGCTACTCTCTCAGAGACACTGCAGCGGCTACTGGCCATGATCTCCCAGTGCAACGGTTAGTGCCAAATTCTAATCAGCTTGTATGCGGCTGTCTGGAAAGCATCAGTGTGTGTTTCTGGGAAACACAACTGTGGCCCACAATGCCTTGTTTCAGGATGAGAGAATGCTGCTTTTACTCAACAATGGATTACGGGAAGTTGTAACATTGGCCAACATGCTATTTTAGAACAGGACAGAAAAAAACTCACATACACAAACTTAATGCCTAATGCACACCTTCTGCCCTCCCAGATATTACCAGCCTGTCTAAGGAGAAGACAGTGATTTTCAGAGATTGTGCCGACATATACAAGGGTGGAATTACAGAGAATGGAATATACAACATCCATCTCACCAACAGCACACAGACAGTTAAGGTAATATCGAATATCTATTGAGCAAAAAAAAAAAAAGAAAAAAAAAAAAGAAGGGGGGTGGAGGGTTGTATAATTGAAATAATAAAAAAGTGACACTTTATACTGTGTTTCTAAGATTATAATGTAACCACTGCAGATGTACTGGATATACTGTTATAGATGAAGTACAGTGGTGCGTGTAACTTGTATGTAACCACATATTCAAATCAACAGCAGTTTTGGATCATATTTATCCTGGGAGCTGTAGCAAGGTTAGTTATAACAGGTATATTTGCATGAACTGCTGGGTTTTAAATGAGATTTTGTTATTTCACCTTTTGAAAGTTTAAAGTGTAACAAATTACAGCTTTGTTTTTTGTTGTGTTATAATGATATAGCAGGTAGGTTATCAATATATATGAAAGGTACATTTAGAAAAATCCTATTAGAACTGTCAACACTTGAACCCTTTCAAAAGCCAGTAATTACTATTTTAATTAATGCAAAAATATTTACTAGCTTATTAGTATCGTTGGCACTAGCAGTAGTACCATCATATTCATTCAGTAATTACTAATCACTACAATAAACTGTTGACTAAAGTGTAATAATGTAGTTATTAATAGTAAATTACTAAGCTGACAAAAAATGTAATGACTATTTACATGCATCATCGTCATGCACTATTCTTATCATTACAGAAGCATTAAATGTGGCTATGTTAATGCTACCTATTCTTTGTGCCACCACAAGTAAAGTGATCAATATGACTCTTAAATTAGTGTTAACTAGTATCCACAATTGCATGTCATACTTGTTTATCAGTATATTATTAAAGAATAATTGATGGAGAACTGATTTAGAAATACCTGATATATTTTACTAAGTTAGTAAGTACTTAGTCACAACTTAAGGAGCCACAAAACAATGTATGTCATCACAGTAATTTAATGTACCAGTAATGAATACTTCTATAATGATAAAATAAGGATAGCATGTAGACAACAAAGTGGTTCAAAATTGGATAAGAAGTCATTACGATTTTGTCAGCATAGTAATGTACTATTAATTACTAAAAAATGACCAGTAAGTCAACATAGTAGTTCATTAGAGTGATTAATAATTTAAGAGCTACTATGGTAACACTTGATTACTTACAATTCAGTTAGTATGCAAGCGTTATTTAAGGAGCTGTGTTGTACGTCAGTAATGAGATCAAACAAATTTGTGGTAGTGATGATAGATATTATTTGGTATCAACAGATAATTGCAGGTACAAACAAAGCAGTGACTGAGCAAGCTGGATTAAAAAGGACACAAACAAACAGTTCTGCAAAACAGTTCTCAATTCCTAATAGAGAGCAATTATGAATTCGCTGATGTAGCTGAGGTTGAGGAACTTTCAGAGCCAGAATTCATACACAGCAAAATCCCCAGTGTTGATTTAACACCCAGGGTGTTGAATTTACACTCTACTGTGTTTATATATGTCCAATTTGACACAAATGAACACGCTGACTGTTAATTCAACACTAGAGATTTTACTGTGTAGTCCTATTTTTTATAGAGCAGTCTCGCAACACTCTTGATATTTGAGTTGTTTTCTTGCTTTCAGCTATTACATTGAAACTTGGAAGAACTGTTTTAATATAACCTAGAGTACTGTTCTTCTAAAGGTGGAATGAAAATATCATGCTGAGGATAAGAATGCTAAAACATGAAGCGTTACATATGTGCTTTAGTGTAGGTGATTTTACTTTTCAATATAGAAGCCTTCTGTATCCAGCTTTCTGTTTCACTCTTGGTTTATCTTTACTATCAATGTTTTTAGTCAAATTGCATTTTTGGATGCTTTGGCTTTGAAAAAGATGACATTGGAAATTTTAATTATTATTCATAGACTTTTCTCATATGGACTGTCTCCCCGTTCCTGTTCACACAGAAGGCAGGTGTTTGGCCTAGGTTTTGTAGTCTCTTGCCAAATTTGGGACTAAAGCAGCTTTGCAGTGTGAGTTAATAGATACAGATTCACCACTCTTTTAAGAGATGCAATCTTCCCTTAAAAAAAAAAAAGAGTTGTTTCTCTCATTAAACAGCTCTATATTACTTTCTATTCTTTATTTTTTTCTTTTAAATCATTGCTTAAACATGCTTACTGAAGCAAATGGAACTGTTGAAAACACATTGAGCAGAGCAATGGAGTTAAGCCATAACTCCGATGGAATTAATTCATCCTGTGATCCCAGCAGTAATTAGTAGTAATGCATAAGAAATATTGAAAATAAATCTGTTAAACATCAGTGGGCTGGAAAATGATCTCATAAATTAAATATTAAACAACAGTGTATTTATTAAATATATTAAAACAAGTTTAGAGTTTTAGGATTTCTTGGGCAAAATGCATGCTCAAAAACCAGGGTCATTGTTGATATACTGACCACACCCAGGAATGATAATGTGATGGATTCCAGTTTTATGAGAGAAAAAAGCCCTTTACCCCTAGCCTGACAACTATTGTTATGTCCTGTTAAGGCTTATTCAATTTGTGGTGGAGAATCTTAAACAAGATCCAGATAAACTGTATGCTCATGGGTAAAAGAATAACGGTCTCCTAGCAGCTAGAGCTGATGTGGGTGCTGTTTAAAAGGACTTTGAACTACTTTCAGTGAATTCTGACTGTGGGCTTGACTGATTATCCACAAAAATTTTAGATGCTTTCAGTAACATTTAGTACATGATATTTTACAATTTTCTTCTGATCAATTTACTGTAGAGAATAAAAATTTAATTTTAGTCAAATAAGCAAATAGAAGAGCGTGGAGACAAGTAGGTTAGGGTAATGTAGACTCTTGGTGTTTAGTATCTGCTTTTCTTTCTAGATGTACTGATTTTATTATGGTTTAGTGTGTCGTTTGTTAAATTGCTAATATACTCAGTAGTTTCAGTCTCCCCTAATGTCTGAATTGTGGGCAAAAGAAAATGTTTTTTTTTTTGTATGCAGCAATTGGAGAGAAATAAGAGAAGCTGACAGACAGTGAAGGAAATCACAACTTGATGCTGATCTCTTCTCGTTATGCTCTAATTATGCTCTATTATGTTGGAGTTCTCCTCTAAAGTGACTGCTTAAAAGTCACTGATGCTTGTCTAGAAAGCCAAAAATTGCCCACACCTGCTTGAAGGCACTCATCAAACGCTGAACTAAAAAGGTACTAAAAAGACATGCATCAAGAACTGGCATCCAGATGGTGAAGTTAATTTCCAAACTATCACTAACAGTCTTCAAACAAAGACTAAAGACCTACCTTTTCACTAAATTCATACTAGTAAGTGATAATGACCTATTTGTACTAGCATGAGGATATATATATATATATATATATATATATATATATATATATATATATATATATATATATATATATATATATATATATATATATATATATATATATATATATATATATATATATATATATTTTAATGAAGAATACAAAGCACTTTTGTAAGTCACTGTGGATAAGCCATAAATGTAAGTGTCATGTAAATGAAGAGCGGTAAAAACAAAATTCCATATACACTAATAAGGTTGAAGGGCCAGAGAAACTGCAGCTTTTTAAAATTTTTAACTTCAAACCCCTATTGTGACGTGGGCTTAATACCTTTTTGCTTAATCATATGCAAAATCATTGGAATATTTTCTAAATTGTTTTGAATGTTTGTTTTTCCCAGGACAAAGTTGATTCACATTCACCTCTGTGCTAATTTTTCTGTAAAAAAAACAAAACAAAAAACTCTTCATGAGAAGAGCAATGGCTCCACAAAATACTTTTATTAAAAAAACCCAAAACATACAAACAAAACAAAAAACACTTGTATAAACACTTGTCAAAAATAGCTATGCCTAAACTGTTACAACAAACACTTTTTCTCTTTCCCCATTGTATTTTGAATGATTTATGTAGGACACTGCCCACATTGTTTTTCATCCCTCAGAATTTTAGGATGAATCATGGTTGCAGAAACAGTTGTTTATTTCATCAACAGATATACATTGTCTTCTACTGGTCTAATGATCAAACTTATTTTCAATACACCATGATGCATTATTATTATTATTATTATTATTATTATTATTATTATTACTACTACTACTACTACTACTACTACTACTACTACTTTAGTAAGTAGTAGTGGAAGTAGAAGTTGTAGTAGTGGTGATGACATTGAGTGTGTGTGCGATTGTGCTTTGCAATAGATTGGCACCCCATCCAGTGTGTACCTCGCCTTGTGCCCTAAGTTCTCTGGGATAGGTTCCAGGCTCCTCCGTGACTCTGGATTGGATAAGTGGTACAGAAAATGGATGGATGAATGGATAATGAGAAAGTATTTTATGCCATGAACAATGATTTTGTATGGTTTGGTGTCACTAGGTGTTCTGTGACATGAAGACTAGAGGAGGAGGTTGGACTGTTCTTCAGCATCGCTTTAATGGTTCAGTAGACTTCCACCGTAACTGGAAAGATTATAAAATGGTGTGTGCTTCTTTCTATATGTAAACAAGTAAAGTGTTCCGCTGAATCAATGATCAGTGTAACATCTGTTGTGGCAAATATTTCATGGCCCAATTTTTGTTATTATAATGCGTGTACAAAAATAATAGATAGTATTACAGTACTTTTTTTTTGTGACCATCAATACAGGTCTCATAGACGTATAGATTAGGGTGCAGGTTTGTCCCCTGTTGCCCTTTTTTATGGTATTAAAAAAAAAACTCTGTTAAACTCAGGAAAGCAAGTTGGTATTAAGAATTCACTGCAGGAAAAAATAAACAAATAAATCAGTACCCGGGAAATAAAAAATTATTGAGGTTTAAGCAAATGACTTGTATTTGCAATATAATGATATATACAGGAAATAATCCTCTGATGTAGTGATAAAAAATTACTTTAATGTCAATCATTTGGACCTACAGTATAATAACGCTCAATCCAGTTCTGCCTCAGTTTAAAGCCATTTTTAGGCATTTACATGAGGCCCCAAAACTAATGCATCTTGCTCAGTTCATAGTAGAAATGATCACAGCTAATACGGGAACTCACAACAGACTGTTAATCAGTTTTTATCCCACTTGCTTTTCATTTGTTATCCAAGAAAATGTTTTTACAAGTGAATGATAAATATTTGGCCATGGAGTTAGGGAGGCCTGCTAGGTGGCTGATAACATATGACCTGAGGTGTTTGAGTATGTAGTGTTTAAATAACATTGAACAAATGTTTCATTAACTGGATTAGCCAGACAGAACTGTGTATTGTTATGTTATAAAGATACATTTTCTTAGGACTGTGCATGTTATTGTACCCTTATAGCCCCAGCAGATGTCTTTAGATATGTAGCAATGTCAGAGGAAACTCACAGTTTATGCAATATGCAGGGATTTGGGGACCCCTCAGGAGAACATTGGTTAGGAAATGATGTCATCCACCTGCTCACCATGTCCCGAGACTACACTCTGCAGGTCCAACTCAAAGACATAGAGGGAAACCAGGCCTTCTCTCAGTATGACCATTTCTACATCGATGGAGAGGAAAAGAAATATAGGTACTAAAATATTTGTTTGGGCTCACAATATTAATGGACAACAATGATGTACTAAAGCAGGCCAGATTGTAATTCTAAACTCATTCTGTTTGTATTGGATTAAGTTTTATATGTTCATCTTTAAAGTTCAGGTTATTAACATTGCAAATTTAATGTAAGTAATTTTGTGTTCAATTTAAGAAATTCCCAAGAGACTACAGGCAACATTCAGGGCTCATTATGTTGTGTGTAATAAGGACAATATATAGGTTGCATCCATTATACATTAAAACTGCCTTATCCTGGTCAGGGTTGTGATGGATCTGGAGCCTATACTGGGAACAATGAGCATAAGGTGGATACCTCCTGGATGGGATGGGATGGGATGCACACCTAGGGGAAAATTAGCATTAACAATCCACTTACCTGTATGATTTTGGGAGTTGGGAGGAAACCAGATAACCTGGAGTAAACCCATGCAGACACAGGGAGGAGATGCAAAACTCCATACAGATAGCAACCTGAGCTCAGGATTGAATTGGTGTCCCTGGAGCTGTGAGAATGCAATGTTCCCACTGCCCCATAGCGCCACCCAAAATAAATATATCCTCTACCAACAATCAAGTGTACATCAGACAAAATGGTGAACACATTCAAGGGCAGGATTGAAAAGAACTCAGGCAGATTTAACTTCATGGATTCTGACTGCTAGGTCAAACAAATCTCACCTTCCTTTTACAGATAAAGCATCAGATATTGTTTGTGGTTATGATTATTTCACATGAAGAAATAGAAAAAAATAAATGTAAAAAATGAAATGGGTTCCTAATGTAGGAAATGAGGCTTGGAAGGTGGTAAGACTTTATTAAATCTGAACTTGTTGAAGTCATTGTGTGGGGGGGATATGAGGTCCATTGCCAAATTCCACCATTTTTGGTTTCCTATTCACTTTTTACCATATGTGTTAGTTTTATTTGCATGCTGTTAATGCTGGCACTGTCTGTAAAATGTTGTGTTCATATGGAAACAGCCAGACATGTGACCTGTGTGTGAGGTCTCTGAGCCAAAATGCTTGCCTGTAGACTCAAGCTGTGTGGTCCATTTTTGGCACTGCCCATACTAATTGTTTGCAATCACACCTTTTACATTGTTGCAAACAACAGATTATGGATAATGGAGTCATTTACAACAGCAGAGTAAAATGCATGGTAATTTAATATACAACCTCAATTCCAAAAAATTTGGGACGCTGTATAAAATGTATATAAAAACAGAATGCAATGATTTGTGAAAATAAAATTCACAATGTTATTCACAATAAAACATATAAAACATAAAATGTTTAAACTGATGAAAATGTAAAATTTTAAGAAAAAATTTGGTTATTTTGAATTTGATGGCCACAACATGTCTCAAAAAAGTTGGGACGAGGCAACAAAAGGCTGAAAAATAATTGTTCCTCAAAAAAACAGCTGGAGGTTAATTGGCAAAAGTTAGTAACATGATTGGGTAGAAAAAGAGTATCTTAGAGCGGCAGAGCCTTTCAGAATTAAAGATGGGCAGAGGTTCACAAATCTGCGAAAAACTGCATCTACAAATTGTGGAACAATGTCAGAATGTTCCTCAATTGCGAAGACTATGAATATCTCATCATCTACAGTACATATCAAAGGTTTCCAAGAATCTGGTTATATCTCTGTGCGCAAGGGACAAGTTCGAAGTACCATCCACAAATGCTGGTTCAAGCTCTATCATGCAAAGAAGAAGGCATGTGAACATGCTTCAGAAACGCTGCCGTCTTCTCTGGGCCAAAGCTGATATAAAATGGACTGAGGCAAAGTGGAAAACTGTTCTGTGATCAGACAAATAGAAATTTTAAATTCTTGTTGGAAAACATGGATGCCGCGCTCTTTAATCTAAAGAGGACTAAAAAGGAGAGGGACCATATGGCTTTTTATCAGCGCTCAGTTCAAAAGCCTGCGTCTCTGACTGTATGGGGTGCATTAGTGCCTATGGAATGGGCATCTGGAAAGGCACCATCAATGTTGAAAGGTATACACAGGTTTTAGATCAACATGTTCTTCCATCCAGATTCCATCCCATCTCTACATCTGAGAGACGCTGCCTCTCTAAGATACTCTTTTTATACCGAATCATGTTACTGACCTGTTGCCAATTAACCTAATTAGTTGCAATATTTTCTTCCAGCTGTTTCTTTTAGGAACACTTACACAACACATTTATATTTTACACAGCGTCCCAACTTGTTTGGAGTTGGGGTTGTATTATACCACTGATTATATTTTACAAACTCATGTATGGGAGAGCAGAGTCACAGAAAACCACTACATTCTGAACACTATACAGCTAAACGTTTTTGGACACCTGATCATCACATTCATATATGCTTTTTGAATCCCATTCTAGATGTAGTCCTCCCTTTACTATCATAACAACTTCCACTCTTCTGAGAATGCTTTCCACTAGATTTTGATTACTTGCACTATTTTGTTCTCCAGCATCCATGCTGAAGGTTTTGGTGGTACAGCAGGTCGCACCAGTAGCCTAACCCACTCAGGCACCATGTTTAGCACAAAGGATCAAGATAATGACCGCTGTAGCTGCAAGTGTGCCCAGATGGCTTCAGGAGGTAAAGCTCTGCACATGTAACGGCTCCTTAGTCTCAAATAAACTTCTCATTACTTAAATTGCCAAAACCATTACATTGTCATAAATTAACTTTATTGTTACCCAAACCTCTGTGGGTCAGGGCTTTTACACTATTAATGAGGAGTTTTTGGTCTGGTATATTTACACTTTGGTTTGGACAACAACTTATTCTTGGCATGTTGTTGCAGGATGGTGGTTTGATGCCTGTGGGCCATCCAACTTAAACGGAATCTACCACACTGGAATCTCCAATGTGATGCGCTACAATGGGGTCAAGTGGTACTATTGGAAAGGGCCAAACTCAATAGTAACCAGAACCACTATGATGGTGCGTCCTGTGGATTTCTAAAAATAAATGTCATGGAGACATTTGGCTCTACATACAGCAAAATTCCCAAGTTTAATTAAGATCTATGTTTGATACTCATTTGTGTCCAGCAGCACTTACATAAACACTAGGTGTTAATTCATAAGTGGGGAATTTGTGACATAGACAGCAAAAGAGTGCCAGAGGACTGTTGACACAGCTGAAACTCACTGACATTTTATGCATTATTGGAATTTGTGGAACACTATACGTTTTAATCTGTCTTGTTTGTTCTGCTCTGGCAAAAAAAAAAAAAGCCCAGCTGCTCCATCAGTATATTATTTTCCTGTATATAAAAGCTCATGCAGTGTAGAATGCAAAGGACTGGAATTTCATATTAGTGTTTGTTTGTATACTTGGCTAGTGAACAGAGATCTGAATAAATGTGAACCATTTCTCCTCCCTCTCCTTGAAACACCCCCTGTCCACAGCACCTCTCTATTTTCCCCCTCTCTGAAATGCTTATAAATTTTATGAGTGAATACTCCCATAAAAACTGCATGAGATACTAAAACAGGTGTATGTTTTACAATCGCATTATTTACTATAAAATGTATATTTGTAATAAAAATGATATAAAATTGATCAGAGACATCAGTGATTGTAGGAAGCGAGAAAGCATGAAGGTTTCAATGCCAACATCTTAGAATGTGGTCTGTTCATGCTGTTGTTTTAGCAGCAGGCTGTGCCTAATGCAGCACTATGGTTGATTGACCATCCATGCAGGGTGCTAAGAGGGTCAATATTTTCGCAGCGACCATGCCAATTCCTTGATGAGGCATACAGTACAGGCTGCGTGCACTAAATACATCAGAGAGGCAGGCCCTATTGCACTGCTGACCTGTGTTCACGCTTAGCATTTAGCCGTGCAACTGCAGTCATGATTAATCACTGCAATCGTGATTTAACACTCTGCTCAATAACCACATTCATCCAGTTGCACAGGGTTTTTTGAAAGAGGAGAAATACTTATACTGCCATATAAGATAAGATCCCAATCACATTCCCATGGCCCCTCACTATATCTACAGCACAAGTCATAGCAATCATTTGCCGGTAATTTACTGCTGCCAGTGCAGATTAACAAAAATGAAGATGTACTGCACTGAATAGCATGTGAGCACATTTACATGCGCACCACACTAAGCTGCAGAAATAGCTTTATTAGGAGTTCACCAGCTGCCTGTGGTAGATCATTGCTCGAGATCCATCAAGTTAGGTTTTATGGAGAGTGCTAGACAGCTGAATTGCCACTGGGCCCAAGATTTGTACTGGGCTTTCAGGAGGGGACTGAACTTGTGACTGTTTGCTGTATGGGCTTTATTTTTATTAGACTCACCCCAACCTGGTTGAATGTGTAAATGAGATGCCCTACACCAATGGGGGGTTCTGCTCTAGTAGAGCTTTAGAGTGCATCCATGAATTTATCATCTCTTTCAGCAAGTTGAAGGAAGAATTGAAAGGGCTGAGAAAAGGGTATGCAACAATCATACAAATCTCTGTCAAACCTTTGTTCCACATGAAAGACTCCACATGGGTGCAAGGAAGGACAGGTTAACTCACGGATGGTCCATAATGAATCCAGTGGACAGTGTTCAGGTTGATTCCCATTGAAGGCACTGGAGAACTGAAGGATACTTAAAAAGGCTCTGACCCTCTTTATATTTTCTTTTTGGCTGTTAATATGAAGCTTCCTTCAGAATGTCTAATTATGGCTTGTTAACCCATTTATGCTACAGCAGGGGGCACTCTGGGCACTATATAGACACACCAGCAGTGTTTCCCTCCCCCAGGAGTCAAAAAGAAACTGCACATTTTAGATGTAGTTTTATTGGTAATTTTGTCCCTGCATCTCATTTCTTGTCTCCGAATGCAAGTCCTTAACAGGAAATTATGGCATGTGATTACTGGTATTGTGAGACAACTCATGTACTACATGTTAAAATGTGCTTAACATGTTCTAAGACAATATTTGTTCACAAAAATAAGTTTTGTTAATTACTTTATGATGTGTACTTACCAGTGATAGGCATGGATACTGAGAGCCAAACAACTCATTAAAGCCTCTGAAAAAGAGAGAGTGCATATTGTTGCAAATTCAGAGCTACAGCAATAAAACCCGTTTGTGTCGAGGAGTAATGATGCAAGGCATTAGCACTTCAAAACACAGGATTTTTGCCACACGGGGCTATGGCTGCTCTCTGATCTTGAGGTAGGAGTGAAAGATGAGCTGGTTTTTATATTTATTGAGCAGAAAACTGGAATTTGGTGTGACATTCAAATTGATGGGTATGTTGCACACATCAGTTCTTCCTTTTTTTTTTTTAAGATCCACATATATCCACTTGGTCTCTCTATCTTTTTTCCATAATAGCACAGTCACACAGAAGGCTCACATATGTGAACACCAAATCAACACAATGTATATTTAGTAACAGTTATGTATAACCATCAAATTAGAGAGAAAATCATAGCCATAGTCATAACTACTCTCATTAAAGAATAGCTACACAGGAACAGGCTGTCATAGCAGTGATAGGATCTTCCCATAGAGGATGTGACAGTTTCTAGGTACCCCTGACCGTGCAAGAATATATTTCCTAGACTTTGTTTTTCCTACCATAACTTTATATATATTATATATAGGAAGACACCCCAACAGAATCTATTAAAGTAGAAGATCTTATAATAAATTTTTTATTGTAATAGAACCCTGCGTTAATGAATCTAATAATTTAACCTCCCAGTCTAATTAATATTTTTCTAAAATCATATACCACATATTAAGCAGAAAATGTAGTGTGTCCTGTTGAATTCGGTGAGTACTTCACAAAAATATGAGACAAAACAGGTTAAGAGAAGTTACTTTTCTTTGACCTATTGCTTAATGTGTACAGAAATATGACAAACTCCTAGGATTGTAAAAATTCAGTTTATTACAGCACTAAAAAAATCAGGAGGACAAAAAGGTACAGTGGCTGTCCAAGTTGGAAAACAAGCAGCTGCCAGAAATGCTGTGGACCCATAGGTTTTCAGTGGATTATAAAGACATGCTAATTAACGCTCATGAAACAACAGGGGCCAGGACAGAAGCTGGGCTTATGATGATTAGCATCAATGCTGGCACACTAAATCAATATAATCACAATTTATTAATTAATGAATTTTAATCACCATTATTCCATTGAGCACTGCAAACAACCCCACTGAACCCCAGAAGGATTTCATCAAGAACGCTCAGCTAGGATCAGCTACTGCTATGACATTTACAGGTGTGGGATTATGAAATTATTGGGATGAAGAATATTTTTCAAAATGGAATATAAAGATACCATATTTCTGCCAGACCAGGAAGGGATGTTAAAACCCATAAAGGGTGTGAAAATTAAGCCAAAACAGGCATTTATTTTCAAACTGCCCAGTTTCAAATGTGACTAGTTTATTCAGTGTTGCTAGTTTCTATATTTTATTGTTAACCATCCACTCCACCAAAACCAACACAATATTAATATTTATTATCTTTTTACATTTCTTACATAATATACACTATGGCCAGATGTATGTGGACACCTGATCATGACCCCATGTTTGGGTCTTCCCTAAACTGTTGCCACAAAGTCACATGATTGTAGGCATCACATGAAAATCTAGAACGTCTTTATATGCTGCTGCAATTCAATTTCCATTGATTGTAACTAAGAGACTTAGCCCAAACCTGTTAAAACATGACAGTGCCCCTGAGCACAAAACGAGATCTATGAATACATGGTTGGCCACGGTAATTGTGGAAGAAGTAGAGTGACCTGCACAGAGCCCTAACCTCAATCCCACTGATCACTTTTGGGATGATTTGTAATGCCAACTTATGCAATGACAGGGTCAGTAGCTCTTTCACAAATAATGAAAAATTTTTGAGCTAGGCTAGTTCAGTTTACCATGTTGGGTGGTAAGACCCCAAGACAATCATTAAAATGTATTATTATTAAAACAAAAAACTCTTATTTACACACCAATAAATAGAGGGGCCTGGAAGAGGTAAACAGATTATGTGACTGTGAGTTTGTGTCTATTTCTTAGCACCAAGCTGCTTAAACTACATATCAAGCATTTATGTAACACATCTAATTTGTACATTAATGGCTATATTAAATAAAGTGTGTTAATTAAAGAAAAAGCAAGTATACTTTTCCTGTGCACACCATTGTTGACTCCCCTCAGATTCAGTGCTGTAATGGTGGTCATATGCACAATTCTCAAAATACCCACAAGATGGCATTTATCGGTGGATCCGATATTACAAAACCGATGGAACGAATGCTTAAATACTGGTAAATATATCTGTAAAATCGATAATCGGTCAATGTCTAATTTGAATATTTCCATATTTCTCAACTTAAGTCCTTTCACAGGAGTGCCATAAATATGTGTACACATCTTCATTTTCATTTCAACAGAGATTTTAGTTTAGTTTAGTTCTCTTTTGGACACTGCTTGATGCAGCGAAAGTTAAAAAAAATTAAAGACATAATATAATATAATATGTATAACCAGACAGACAAGAAAACAAAGCAATGGGTTATGCAAAACAAATAAAAAGAAAAAGCGTGGCCAAAAGAAACAAACCATATAAGGCACAGCAACCTAAGAACTACAACATACCGAGAGAGATTTCACAACAAGGGAGACTTAAGGCAGGGAATATGTGCAGGAAGTGATGAGAACTTAATTGCAAACAGGTGTGACTAATCAGCGGTAACTATGGTAACAAATCAGTATTCTGTGAACAGTGACCTCTGGTGGCAATAAATGGGACTATATAATTCACATGAGCCCTGTGTAGGGTATTGGCACAGAACAATTTGAATTTAGTTCTTAAATAATCAAAAATAACATGAAACTGCTTATCATTTAGATGAACATTATTTATGCTATTTTCCTGCAAAGCTAGATTGACTAGAACATCATGTAACAAATCCTTATTCTGAGTCAAGTGTCAGAAATTTTTAAAAAGGGGGTTTTTTTTTTTTTTTTTTTTTTTTTTTTTTTTTTTTTTAAAAAAAACAAACAAAAAAAAAAAGCTAGAGTTATAAAAAAAAAAAAAAAAAAAAAAATTATGTTTTATTAAAAAAAAAAAAAAATTTTATTCAACTTCTGGCCTCAGATTAGAAAAGCAGATCAGATGCCAGATGTGCAGAGATGTCAGTGAAAAGATGCATCCTGTTCTGTGGATTCTACATGGCTGACCTCCATTTTACCTAAACCAGTGCCTGTGCTACAGTGTTAGTCGTTCCATGAAGTGTTTTGTTAACAACTGAACTGAATCATCATATATATATGTTTTTTCTTTCTTTTTCTTCTTCTCTCTCTCTCTCTCCAGGGTCTCCCTGTGGCCCTGTGTAGGATAAGGGGTATGGAAATGGATTGATGGATGGATGGATTTCATCCAAATGTATTCATACAGAAAGCTACAGCTGTTCAGTTCACTTCTAGAGTTCAGTTCTAGAGTTCAGCTCACTTCAAGGCTGTAGCCTTATTCACTAGTTAAAGTTTAAAGAATATTAAAATGTTACATTCTTTACAAATAACAATATATTGATTGGTGGTTAGTTAACTCCCACATTGTATATTTGCAAGCTCAAATATCACCAGTGATTTTACTATTCTGATTAGAAAATTACAAAATGACAAAATCTGGTCAGTGACATTAGTTCTTACCATTCACCCATAATAACCTGCCATTTAATTTATGAAGACATTTTTCAAGCATTTTTTTTTCTAAACTCAAGATAATGTGAAAACTTTAGCTGGAATCCCTGAGAAATATGTAGGTATTACTACTTTGAACTGAGTCTGCTCTGAAATATTGCAAAACTTTTAAATCAAATGAGCTCTAAATGAAAATGCCCAGTCAGCAAAAGCTTTTATTTGATACTGTTTCACTATACTTAGCTCTCAAAAGCTAAATCTTTCAAACTGTTCTCAGGCTGGAGATCATCCCTAATGGATCCACACAGTCAGAGCTCACTGTAGTCTAGCATTGTTGTCTTCTCCCCAAAGCAGTTTAAGAGTGTTTCCCCTCAGAGCTTTGGTCACATCAAACACTCAACTCACTGACAGCCCTTTGGCGTGAACTTGTAAGAACCAGTGCCAAAGCAACAAGAAAGAAGCACTGGAGAGGTGCCAGAGATCTCAGTTTTCATCTCTCTCTCACTCTCTCTCTAACACACACACACAAACTCTCTCTCGCTCTCTCTCTTAGTCACATACTCCTTCTATTGCCGTCCTCAATGTTCTCTGAATGCTTGACACTAAAACTGGGAAAATATTCATAGGAGGTGGTCTGGTACATCTAGTACATCAAAATGAAATCAACCCCATTAATTTTTGTAACCCCCCCATCTCACTGCACGTCCACAGTTCATTGCCTTTACTGCACCTTTGCCACTGAGGTTTCTGTGATAAACATTAGGCTACAATTTTATCACTCAAACCCCAAATCTCCCATTCTTAGAGAAATAGAAAAGTCAAAGTGAGCTGTACTCAACAAATTCATCCTTAGAACAGCTGGTTTAAAGCTGCTGTATGTGCGATTAGGGGATCTGGGGGGTTAGAAGCCCTCTTTGGTAGAAAAATGTTTTACATCAGCATTTGTCAACTGGTGGATTGCAGCCCAAATATGGACCCAGCAATGTATTTCAACACACCACATTGAATACTTACTGTAAAAAATTGTGTAACAGAACCTTATTATGAATTATTTAATTAGCTCATCAGACCAGAGACTAGATACATTACGCTAGATAATTATTATTATTTTTTTTGTAATTGTAATAGTACCTGGATTGTAATGGTACCTGGAGGAAGGCAAACGTGGGCCGACAATGAACCTGCAGAAGAGCGGGTCGTGGAGCGTAAAGCACAAAGTCCAGTCAAGTACAAAAGTCCAAAGCGTAAATCCAGAAACGTAGTTGAAGCCAAGGCAGAAGTCTGAAAACCAATAAAGATAATCCTTTTCACAGAGAGCGTGGTAACAAGCAAACAACGAGGCGTGAAGTAATGCGAAGTAATCGTGAGAGTAAAAGTCCTAAATAACCTTGGGAGGTGCGCAGGTGTATGCACTTAGTATTCCGGCGAACTTGAGCGCAGGTGTGACTGGGAAGAGTAGTTCCCAGTCACATGAATTTGTTGAGGACAGCTCACCTTGACTTTTCTATTTCTCTAAGAATGGGAGATTTGGGGTTTGAGTGATTAAAGTGTACTTGTCCATGCACTTGTCCATGGGCGGGGAGTCAGTGGTGGCGGCGTTCCATGGGAAGAGCAGCGGTTGGTAACCCAAGATGCACTGGAACGGGGTTAGTTGGGTGGCGGAGTGTTGCAACGAGTTCTGAGCGTACTTCGCCCATGGGAGGAAATGACTCCAGTCCTCCAGGCTAGTGGCGCAGAATGTACGGAGGAATCAGAGGATCTCCTGGTTGGCCCTCTCTGCCTGGCTGTTGGCCTGCGGGCGGTACCCAGAGGTGAGGCTAATGGTGACCCCCAATTTCTCCATGAAACTGGACCAGACTTGAGATGTGAACTGGGGGCCCCGGTCACTCACGATCTCCTCGGGGAGGCCAAAGTAGCGGAACACATGCTGGATTAACAGTTTGGCTGTGCTGAAGGCAGAGGGAAGGGCCGGAAGTGGAATCAGGCGCAGGTCAAAAATCGGTCAACGACCACGAGGATAACCGTGTTGCCCTGTGATTCCGGCAGATCGGTTAGAAAGTCCAGGGCTAAGTGGAACCATGGCCGTGCAGGTATGGGAAGTGGCACCAATTTCTCAACAGGTAAAGCATGGGGTGATTTGGAGTGGGCACAGATGGAACAGGAGGACACGATATGCTGTATCTCCCTGGGCATGTGGGGTCACCAATATTTCTCAGCAAGCAGTTTGTAAGTGCGGTGAGCCCCCGGGTGTCCCGTTGCTCGCGTCATATGAGCCCAGGTGACAAGCTCCAAGCGGTGGCACTCCGGCATGAACTGCTTACCTGGGGTGCAGCCTTCAGGGATGCGTGATCTCGGGAGACGAGCTAGGGTCCTGTCAAGGGCCCACTCGATGGTGCCCACTATGCAGGAGGGGTTTACTATGTACATCTCCCGGTCCACCAGGCTGTCGAGAGAGTGCATGCGAGATAATGCATCCGCCTTCATATTCTTCTCCCAGGCCTGTATGACAAGGTGAACTGGAACTGGAAGAAGAACAAAGACCAGCGCGCCTGGTGGGGAGTGAGCCATTTAGCCATTTAGTCCTCAGGTAGTCGAGATTCCTGTGATCGGTGTAGATTAGGAATGGATGATCGGCTCCTTCCTGCCAATGTCTCCACTCTTCGAGGGCCAGTTTGATGGCCAGGAGCTCCCGGTTCCCCACATCATAGTTGCGTTCTGCAACAGTTTCCTCGAGAAGAAGGCCATGGGCTGTAACTTGGGTCTTTCCTTGAACCTCTGAGACAGGACGGCCCCCACTCTCATCTCAGATGCATCGACCTCCACGATGAACGGAGGGGTCTGGAGGGGTCCAGGATGAGGGCGTTGGTGAACCTTTGTTTCAACCCATCCAGGGCTTACTGGGCTTGAGCGGACCAGACGAGGTGCCGAGGTTTTCCCTTAAGAAGGGATGTCAGGGTTTGTGCAATCTTATGGGCGGATGAACCACCGATAGAAGTTTGCAAAGCCCAGGAATCATTGTAACTCCTTGATTGTCCGGGGCGTGGGCCACTCCACGACCGCCCTCACTTTGACTTGGTCCATAGCAACCCACTCTGGACTGATGACATACCCCAGAAACTTGATGGTGCACCAATGAAACTCTCACTTCTCGGCCTTCACGTATAGCTGGTGTTCCATCAGACGTGTCTGGTGTTCCATCATTAAGCGGACCTGCTTAATGTCCTTCAGGGACATTGAGTAGATCAATATTTCATCAATGTACGCGATGACGCAATGCCCCAGTAGATCCCTCAGGACATCATTAATCAGGTTTTGGAATACTGAGGGAGTGTTAGCAAGTGCATACGGCATGACCCAATATTCGTAGTGCCGGAAGTGGTGCTGAACACCGTCTTCCATTCGTTACCTCTGGCATTTCCGGGTGATTTTCAAAGAATAAGGTACATTGCAGCATGAAACCCTTACAACGGTCGGGCTCACCGGCATAGGCTCTGGTGTTGGCATGGGTGGGTGGTGGACCACTGGCGGGGCTAGTGCATGGTGAAAAGCGGGATGAAAGCCGGCTGCAGCGGGAGCCCCGGGTTACGCGTGAGCTACTCCATTTCTTCCTTGAGGTGTTCAAGCTGTTCCTGTGTCGCGCTTAACAATAAATCCTTCTCCCGATACAGCTGTGCCCAATCCGGGCTGCCCGCTGCCTCCATACTAAGCAAAGTAATCTGTACTTGGAGGAAGGCAAGCATGGGCAGAGAATGAACCTGCAGAATAGCGGGTCGTGGAGCATAAAGCACAAAGTCCAGTCAAATACTAAAGTCCAAAGTGTAAATCCAGAAACGTAGTCGAAGCCGAGGCGAAAGTCTGAAAAACCAATAAAGATAATCTTTTTCACAGAGAGCGTGGTAACAAGCAATCGTGAGAGTACTTTCAGTGTTACTTCGTACCGCGTTGTTGTTAACAGGGTCTTAAATAACCTTGGGCGGCGCGCAGGTATCAGCACTTAGTATTCCGGCGAACTTGAGCGCGGGTGTGACTGGGAAGTGTAGTCCGCGCCGGCACAGCGGCTGCGAGTTTGCCTTTACGTAACACGGATTAGCAAATTGATCAGTAACGCTCCTTATTCTGTCACATTCTGTAATGATAGTTGTTTATCCAGACCTTAGTTAGCAAGGAATTTTATATAACATTTTTCAATTTGGATTTGTACTGCATACTTCTTCACCAAAAGGATTTATCTGAGGGTTTAGAGCAGTAGGTCTCTGTTCAGTCAAACATGCTATATAGTTATCACACCATTGGTGTACTGATATAGTTTTTGGGTAGTATGGGTTTGGGGAGCATTTGAGAAAATGTTTTTATCTGCCATTGTTATCATCATCTTTGTATTACAGAAGCTTTTTGAAAATAAATATTGCATGGTAATTTCATAAAATGCTTGCATTTTAACTGGCTTGTTTGCTCTGTTAGCTGCGTGAGCTCCATGTCTGAGTTCTGGTCAACATATTATTTGAACTGTAGGTTACTCCTGGGATTACAGCATACCACGCAACACCAGCAGAAAGCTGGGTACTGTTAGCTAGCTAGACCATACAGCATATGAACAATGTCTACAGAAACAACAGGCTACTTTTAGCTAGCTAACTAAACACAAGTTTTTGTTGAATGCATAATGAATCACCCTATTCTTACTCCGCTGTGCTCAGTTCAGTCTACCATGGTAAGAATTTATTCTCTTTCAACGATGCTTCATGCAGATTGACATGTACAACAAACAGAATCCAGAGTACCCAGGCACGATTTGCGCCTACTGTGTATTTTGTTATCTGAGCTGAGTTGAGCTGATCTAATTTGTGTTTTCCATCCTGTTTTTGTTTTTTTATACAACTAGCTATTAGCCATTTAATGTTAGTCAGCCCAGTGTCAGGTTGTTAGAATCCAATTTACTTAAGGTAGGGTGTAACTTCAAGACTTCTTCAAATGTGTGTTGAAATCTCCAGCCAAATCCGACCAAAGCAGCTCTTACTGATTTACCATTAATGACTTTCCAGGGAGACAGCAGAAAACGTTACTGTATCTGATTTCAGAATCGTCATTCACAGAAATTTTGGCCATTAAAAAAAGACAATATTTATTATGCCATTAATCTGCCTGGAAAAGATAGATGTGGTTGACGACCAATGTTTTTCTGACTTGGCTGAAGCTCGGATTCAAAAATAAAACCAATTTTAGTACACTTGTCTGGTCTGACATGGGTTTCTCAGTGTTATATCCTATTTCCTTTTAGACTTTCATTTAAGCTTTCATTCAAATACAACTACTACACACATGATAATGGGTCAGCGACCACATTTTCAGATCCTCAATTGTAATGAATCTCTAATGGATACTTTTGGGCAAGTAAAGTCCATTTCATCAAAAGCTGATTGGAGGTATATATGTAATAAAAAAAATAGTAATGGATATTGGTTTGTGTATACTACCATAATCCATTGATAGATCCTACATAGTCGTCAAAATTTTGCAGTGTGGAGCAAGGCTAGTGTAGCAAGTGTAGTGAGGCTCTTTCTCAATGGCCAAGGTGTTCAACTACTGTTTGGTAAACTGCCTGGAAAAAGAGCCGGTGGGGTAATATGTACTTTGCAAATATTCTTGCAGTAAAACAGCACATGTTCCAGTGGCACTAGCATCCACTTCCAGTTTAAAACACTGGTCAAGGCTAAGAGCAGCCAGCCCAGGAGGTATAAAAAAAACCTCAATAATATCTGGCTATAATAAGAAATCTTCACTATTTGTTATTATTATTTTTTGGTAAAAGCACCAAAATGAAGAAATAGCTTTCATTTTTTTTCTCTATTACATGCACTTGGCCTCACTCTCGGCTGTTGTTTTACAAAAATCACATTTTGACAAATTCAAGGCATGAGGAGCATCACTAAACTGCCTAAATAGATATAAGTATAGAAAGGTGTGCTGTTCAATTCTATTAGGAAAATCAAATACTTTGTACAGGTATGTTTTAAAATCCTCAATTTCAAGTATGATTTAATTAGACAGCGAAAGGTAGATGGGGAGTTTTTAATTCTGAATGGCATCATTGTATATTGATAGAAGAAAGATCCGGTGCAGGATTGGTTAAGGAGACTTGCCAATAACTACGGAGTAGGTAAAACCTTCTAATTAATTTGTCTGAATCTATTCAATTATATTCAATTTTATTTATATAGCACTTTTAACAATGGACATTGTCACAAAGCAGCATTATAGAAATCCAGATTTAAATGTAATTAAATATTAAATTAAATATTAAATTGATCCCTAATGAGTAAGTGAGAAGTAATGGTAGCAAGGAAAATATATAGCCAGTTAATGTTAGTAAATTACCTAAACAAGGTAACTTAACCCAACATTTTTCAAATATCAAGATGCCTTCTAAGTAGTCAAAGGTGACACCTCATTTTACACCTGTCTTTGCTTAGTCCTGCATTTTAAAACATTTTTATTGAGGTAGGGCCAAGCTGCTCATCAAGTTCAACAGTGCAGCTTGGCTGGCTTATACATCTTCCAAAGCACATCATTAGCAATTGTGCTAACTAAATTGTTTAGTATGTAAAGGTCTCTGTAGTCAACGTATTTTCATAGTGTTTTTTCTTTTCTTTTTCTATGTTGATCAAGTTGATTGGATGCTAACTAAATTGATTGGATGCTAAACTGGGCCCATTGGATTGAGCTACAGTATAAACTGTCTGCATGAGAGAAGAGACCTTGCATAATTTATAATGAGTACACGGATGGCCTAAATCAAAATGTAAGGAGTAAAATGCATGTTTTATTTTTTTTTATTTCTTGGAAATGTAAGTAAGAGTGCAAGTATTCAATTTTAATAATACTCAAGGTGTGTATGTAGAGATATCGTAGGTGGATGAAATATTTTTGTTCTCCTTGAAATTCAGGGTGGTATGTACTAGATACACTCCGCATAATTCAGAGTTGTTATAGTACTTGTGCGAAGACCTTGGGTGTTAAATAAAAAAATGTGTAAACTTGTCCAATCCCCATGTCAAAGCTGGTTCTCTTCTGGGATTTCCTAAATGCATAATGTACAGAGAGAGACTTTGACTTTATATTCTTTTAATGCATCAGTGTAGTATATTGCATATAGGTATATTATATTAGCATAGTACATATTTACATAATTTATTTTTTCTAAAGAACCCCCATCAGACTCTTCACCCAGGAACCCCAAACCCTTCAGTCTTACTATAAATCCATTATAGTCAATAGATCAGTATGAAATGTTTCTTGCAGCTGATCTGAACTCAGTCTGAACTGTCTGCGTTGTGAGAACATGTTGTGCAGATTTATTGAAATTTGCTTTTGTCCAGGATGTAGTTTCAGTGAGATGTTCTGTTTTCCTTTGATCAGTTCTAAAAACTGATTAATCTGTTGTGTGCTGTACAGTTGTACAGTTGTACAGTTGTTCAGGCTGTTCTGAAAAGTTGAAGTTATTTGGCTGATCTGGGTTGACCTCTGCCTCCTCCATATCTCTGAGAGAGAGAGAGATACAAAAATTTGGTCAGTGATGTAACGGCACCATTCAGAGAACCCTTGAGAAACCATTTTGTGTGAATGACATTGAATATAAACCCTGAATAACTCTGTAGAAAGAATTTTAATTAAGGACACTTCCTATAAAGTATGCACAGAGGAAAGTTACATGAAGGAGAAGATTAAGATGGAAAGAAGCAAATGAAGCAGAGTGAGCTGTTTATACATAACAGGTGTGCGACACATCTGCTTGGTGGAGCCTTACGGCCATGCTTCAGGTCTCTCATGCTCTAAGTGTTGAGGAAAGGCACAGAATAAGGAAAACAAAGTCACAGTCAAGTGAGTCCAAACTTTTGAACTTGTCTTGAGAGAGGCAGGCCGGGGAGCATATGCACTTACCCATGCTGATTTTAGGAGGAGATAAGCATGATAAATAGTGCCTCTGAGGTGTTTAAAACCTCATTTGAACCAAACAGCAGATGTGAAAATACAGAGCATAAACACTGGCTTCCCAGAGTCTTCTTTCAAATTAGCCCTTTTCAGCCAGGACATCTGAAAGCCAGTGTGTGTGTGCTGGATGTTTGTTGATGTCTAAACCAAACCAATCCATTCACTAACCATGCTAAGACCGAGAAAGCCTGATAAAGGAAGTGAAATTTGCTGTAGCGCTCATATGGGAAAGATATAATTTGTATTTGATCTCTAGATAGCCAGGGTATGTATGAGCATGTAGAGCAGACTCCGACACCCATGTTATACTACAGACGTTTCATGGAGTAGCTTGTCAAAGCTCATACACACCTGAATGGATTTTAGAAAAAAATTATGTTAACTGCCAGAGTGATGAGTGCATTGAAAATAGGAAGTGTTTGGACAAGGTGCAGCACTTTCCTAGAACTCACAAACCACCACTCATGTCCATGTTTAGTCTGTAGCAAAACAAGCAGGTTTCTTTCATTTCAAGAATGAGGTTCACTTTCTTATACAGAATATAAAAAATGTAGGTATGGTTTTATAAAAAAAAAACAACAACTTATTTATAATATTCATAATGGTTGCTAGGGTGCACATTGGCTTAGTGGTTAGCAAGTTTGCCTCACACCTCACACCTCCAGGGTTGGGGGTTTGATTCTTGCTGCGGTCCTGTGTGTTCGGAGTTTGCATGTTCTCCCTGTGCTGTGGGAGTTTCCTCCGGTTTTCTCCTCAGTCCAGAGACATGCATGGTAGGCTAATTGGCATGTCCAAAGTGTCCATAGTGTGTGAATGTGTATGTGATTGTGTCCAGGGATTAATTGGTACCCCTTCCAGGGTGTACCCCACTTGTGCCTGCTGGATAAGCGATATAGAGATCGGTAAATGGTAAATGTGCACTTATATAGCGCTTTTATCCAAAGCGCTTTACACTGTGTCTCATTCACCCATTCACACACACACTCACACACTCACACACCAATGGTAGCAGAGCTGCCATGCAAGGTGCTAGCTTGCCATCGGACAAGGACACTTCGGCATGCCAACTTCGACAATTCGAACCGCCAACCCTACGATTAGTGGACAACCCGCTCTACCAACTGTGCTACATCTGCCCCGTGAATGGATGGATAATGGTTGCTATTGTATTTATTCCACCCACCTACTGACTCATTTGCATTCTGTCTTATTTGCCTTCCACATTTTAGTTTGCTAACTGTTTTAACATTTCAGTTTCCTATATCAGTTATATAAACATCCATCCATACCGCTTAACCTACATAGGGTCACGCAGAGCCTGGAGCCTATCCCAGGGCACTTAGGGCACAAGGTAGGGGACACCCTGGATGGGGTGCCAACCCATTGGAGGGCAAAACTGCACTACGGACAATTGCCAATCAATGACGCTGGACTGGGGGAGGAAACCAGAATACCTAGTGGAAAAACCACACACAGAGGCTTCAAATCCCCAACCCCAGAGGTGCTAAGCAAACATGATTGATCGATTGATCAATCATTATTATTATTATTATTATTATTAATAATCCATCCATCCATCTTCAACTGCTTATTCCTGCTTCAGGGTCGCGGGGAACCTGGAGCCTATCCCAGGAAGCATCGGGCACAGTCCATCGCAGGGCACAATCACATACATTCAACGCTATGGACAATTTACCAAGCTGCCAATCAACCTACCATGCATGTCTTTGGACTGGGGGAGGAAACCGGAGTACCCGGAGGAAACCCCCGCAGCACGGGGAGAACATGCAAACTCCGCACACACATGGCCCCGGCGGGAATCGAACCCCGGACCCTGGAGGTGTGAGGCGAACGTGCTAACCACTAATAATAATAATAATAATAATAATAATAATAATAATAATATAATAATAATAATAATAATAAACCTTTTTCCTTTCATTTCATTTGTCCTAACTGAATGGCTATTCTTATCTAATTATGGATTTATTTTGCTTTCTTTCAAGTCACTAAAAACTGTTTATCACAAAAGTTTCATTAAATTCAGGTGTACAATTGAACTACATTAAACATTTAAACCTGATAACATAGTCTGTATATACAATTGCAGTAACACATGCCATTAATACGATTTGAAGCCTATTGATCAAGGTTCACATAAGTAAGTATACTTGTATGTAAATTTACACAAACTCAGGAACTCTCATAGGATGCAAAGTTTTTCTTATCTTGGATTATCATTTCTTGTGTAAATACTCTGGTGAACAATTTACAAATAAATTCTGGGCCTTTGTTTTCTGACCTACTTTCTCACTCAGAACACTGCACAGCTCCATGCCATCTTTGGTATCAGAGAAAAAAAGTCACCTAGATCTGATGTGTGGGACTACCTTGCCAACACAGTGCAGTGTGTTAAATCGAGCAGAAAGTAAAAAAAGAGGTTTTGACCTGTGTATGTATTTCCAGAGATCAAGACTAAAAGCAAAATGTGTGTGTGTGTTTTCTTTTGGCCAGCAGATGTCAAATTTCATAGTTGATTTGTCAGTACTGTATAACTTTTTTCTTAAAATCTCAAATTTCTCCACTTAATATTCTTAAAAAAACTGAATATATTAATTGTATTATGTTAAGAGAAGCTCAAGAACTGAAAAAATACAGACAGTACAGTACACTTGCTTAGATACAATAGATTCATTATTATACACTAATAGCTTAGTGTATCTTATCGCTTCCCAAAAGCATGCTGTCTGTTCTGAATTAGTGCTAGGTGTGACTGAGTCTCCACCAGGGTGTATTCATGTATCACACCCAGTCTTCCCATGGTAAGCGTTGGATCCTCCAAGACCCTGACAAGGATAAAGTAAAGACTGAATGAGATTCACATGTAAAAAAACTAAACCAAAAAAACAAATGCTCGCCTATAAATTAAATGAATTTATAAGCTCTGCTCCTCTTATGAATGAACCAAACGTTTGGCTAAATAAAAACACTTTCTGTGTACCGCATATAGAGTATAAATTCATAGCCCAAATATTCATAAATTTGTATAAAACAGTACTGTTCTACTTCATAGCTCCTTACATACAGTCCTACGCATAGTCTATAGTCTACAAATGTAAGATTCTGCTTGTGTAAGATAATTGTACATCATACTGTAACATTATTTAAGTAAGGAATATAATTTGGTATTTAATTATTTGCTTCAGTAGCCCCCTAGTTCCAGTACAAAAATGTTGGCTAACTAACTATGTATGAGTTTTGGGTCATTTAGAATTTTATTCAATTTTCTTTAACTCATTATAACACTTACGGTGCTGTGAAAACGTATTTGCCAGATCATGATTTCTTCTGTTTTTGTGAATCACACATTAAATTGTTTCAGAAATTAAAACAAAATCTACGATAAAACAAAGGCAACCGGACTAAACACATAATACAGTTTTTAAATGGCAAAATGTTATCTATTGGAGCAAAAAGTTATCCAGTACAAACTGGGTGAAAATGTATTTGCCCCCATAGGTACTAATTCCCCATATCTATGAAACTGCATTCATAATGAGGTTCAGCTGGACTACACGCAACCAGACCTGATTATTGCAAACCCTGTTCAATCAAATCAAAACTTAAATAGAACTTTTTCAACAGCATGAACTTGGTTAAAAGGTCTTACCCAGTAACACACTATGCAAAAATGGAAAGACATTCCAGAAATAATGAGGAAGAATTGTCTTCGCTACAAAGGCTCTGGGACTCCAAAGAACCACAATGAAACATGTTATCTTCAAAATGAATAAATAAATAAATAAATAAAAAATAAAAAATACAAAACGGCACAGTAGTGAACCTTCCCACAAGTGGCTGACCTTCCTAAATTCCTCCAAAAGCACAGCAACTGCTCATCCAGCAATTCACAACAGAGCCAAGGACAACATCACTGGAACTACAGGTCTCTCTTGCATCAATAAAGGTCACTGTTCATGACTGTCAGAAAGACACTGGGCAAAAATGGCATCCATGGAGGAGTGACGAGGTAAAAACCACTGATATCCAGGAAGAACATTAAGGCTCGTCTCAATTTTGCCAAAACACACCTTGATGATCCTTAAACCTTTTGGGAGAACGTTCCTTGGATTGAGTCAAAATGAAACTGTTTGGAAGACATTACTGGTGTAAAGCACACATATCTGGCGTAATAATTTTTCTTGAATTGTTTCTTCATGTTTCTGTACAGCTATATTTATCACAAGCACTTTGTAAAAGCTGTCAAAACACTAAACATAAAACACTACTTTGAGAAGTCTTATTAAAGCATTTAAAAGTGTTTCATTCTTCTTCAATTTTTTGGAATTCACTTTACTCACTTACATATTACTATCAAAATCAGTGAGCCAAAAGCTCTACCAGCACAGCTACAATGAATAAATGAGTCAAGCCCTGAGAATGACATGTGGTAATCAAGGTCGCTGAGTCATTCCTTTAATATCATATGAATTTTCATTGCAATTACCTGCATATGGCATTGTAGTCACAGAGAGAATCAGAAGTCAGACCATATGTGGAATATTAGGAGCTAATAAAAAATGTCAAGAGGGATGTGAATATTGATTCCATAATCTTCACTCAAACGAAGGAGAGATTCCTGCCTTCACTGAACAGGGACTGTATTAAAATCCTACTGAGCTGTGGGAGTAGCTTTAACACAAAGAGATTACCGAACTGAAGTGAATATGAGTCCTAGTTGCTTAGCCATTCCTTTAATTGAAATTAAAAGACATTGTACAATTTTACACTGCGATTACCTTCATGAGACATGATAGAGAAGTCAGACATCAGAAGAAACAGTATATGGAATATAAGGAAGGAATAAAAGTGTCAAGAGCAATACGATTCCATCTGCACTCAAATGAAGGGTAGATTTACACTACACTAAAACCCTGCTGAGCTGCAGAAGCATCTTTAATATGTTGCAGTGTTGCAGTGAAATTCTGCACCAGTGTCATTCTTGAGAGGGAATGTGCCTGAAAATATGAGCTTCACTTCATCAGATGAAATATAGTGGCCTGACCTTATACATTTTTTTCCCCCACCAAATTTAATTTAGGCATTTCGTAGATGTGGAGGAATATTACCCGACTACTCTTCGGAACTGAAGTGTCTTTTATAATATACTACTGCAAAACTGAATTTCAGTATTGTGGAAGAAAGAGGAAGAGCAGGCAAATACTTATGGGACAGTGATTGAACATATCAAATAATTTAAATATCTGAATTTATATTTGAGCTAAAATTACTGCCTGCATGAGCTTTTGCATGTTCTCTCCATACATAAATAGGGTTCTCTGGGTTCTTTCTGGTTTCCTCCCGCCTACTAAAGACTGGGTATGATTGATTTGATTGCCTACAGTATGCTATATTGCCCCTAGGTGAATGAATGTGAATGGTGCATGTGATATAATGGTATGGTGTCAGTGTGTATTCCTGCCTCACACCCAGTGTTCCCTGAATAGGCTCTGGATCCATCGCAACCGTGACAAGGATGAAGCATAAATATCAATGAATGCATGACAAACCAGCTATAGATGTTCATGAACCAGGCCACTGACTAATTTTCAAAAACATGTCATACTGTAGGACACTTATCTATCTATCTATCTATCTATCTATCTATCTATCTATCTATCTATCTATCTATCTATCTATCTATCTATCTATCTATCTATCTATCTATCTATCTATCTATCTATCTATCTATCTATCTATCTATCTATCTATCTATTCAAAAACCGCATGCCATACTTTATCAACATGAAACGAGTCCATATTGGATCTGAAGTTGTGATAGCACTAGAGGCAAGTTTATTATGTATAGATGATCTACAAACAAAAACAACAACAAAATGTGTAAATTGGACCAGTAGTGGCATCCCGGCCAGGGTGTACTCCTGACTGGCTCTTGGTTTAGGCTCCAGATCCACTTTCACCCTGCCAGGTTAAAGAGGTTACTGAAGATGAATGAATGAATGAATGAATGAATGAATGAATGAATGAGGACAATTTGAGTCTGTGGATGATCTACTAAATATCAACATCACCACGTTGGAGTATCCACCTAATATTTAAATAAAAAAGTGTTGACAGTCTATAGAGTGTGTATAAATTATCTACTAACATTAATCAATAAACTTCTGGCATATTATTGAGAAATAGCTGATCATAAAATGGATTCCAATTGGCATCATTTAGAAAATAATGAATGGCAGGGTGGATTGACACATAAGTTTATTATCTTCCAATAGCGGCACTGAAACATTTAAGTTTTTATTCCTTGTACACACCTGCATTTTGCCACCAATATGTCAATTTTTTATCCATTATATTATTAGTCTTACACTACATAGTGTCTGCTAAAGAATTCCCTGTGAGTGAGCTGAACAATCGAATCTGTGAATTCAATAGTACAATGGTATAAAAAAGAAAAATAGTTTGTATTGACTATCTTTTCAAGTTGTAAATTCTTCATTTACAGAAATATTTCCAGTACCAGAGCCAACCTAAACTGCAAGTTGGCTATTCTGTTAACTGCAGACAAGAAGTAAACTACTCTTTCGTGTATTGCCACTGATACCACCATCAGTCAGCTGTGAATTTTCCAGAGCAGACTAGATTTTCAGGGACCCGTTAAAAGTGCAAACTGAAGCTTTAAAGGATCAATCGCTCTGCATTGCCTGACACAGGACAGATATATTCTCAATCCGTTGCACCTCACTGTCAGCAACAGCTAATGGAATCAACTTGGGTGACGGATATAGCATGGAAAATAAGTTGTCAAAGAGCACTAGGCCTTTCATCAACAAGGCTGCCACAGCTGATGCTGACCCTCCCAAAGTTTGAGTGAACATTTATCATCTGCACATCAAAATTGCACACTGAGTTCCTTGATGTAAGTAATTGGGTAAACTTGTTTGTGAAGGTCAAGGAGATTTCAATTTAAATTCAATAGAAAGTTGAAAAGGAGAGTAGGTAGATCCAGAGAGATTAAACCTAGCAATGAGTATACTATAATATCATTGAAGAAATTAGACAGATATGCTTGTCCTGATGTGGGTTGAGTTGTGGAACATATTGTGTGAAATCATAGTTTGTATTTTATAACCTAGTTTGGTCCAAAATCACCCTAATTTTATCATTGAGAACCCTGCCAAGATCTTAGTGCAGATGCATTCATTCATTCATTTATTCATCCATATTGAGTAACCAGTTTAACCAGTTCAGGGTCTCAATGGATTTGGAACCTGTCCCAAGGAGAATTGGCCTGAGTTGGAAATACACCCTGGAGGGGATGCCAGGCCATCAGAGGGCATTATATAGACACTCATTCACTCCCATGTACATGTATTATAGCCAGTTCACCTACTTGCAAGTTTTTGAAAGGTGGGAGGAAACTTGACTACAATATAAGAAGGCTGCCTCATCCAACTACTAACTGCAAATACTTCAGACTTAATTACAAAACTGTCCTTACAGGTGGTGTTCATAGGGTTATATGTAACTTACATACATCCCTTATAAATTTCCTCCAAGATCACACTGATCCAGGAAGTCACAAAAGACCGAAGGATGCTACTAACTTAATTGTAGATTTTGGCAGTGTGGCAAATAGAAAAGCAAAGAATATTTATTGTGGCATTTACAAAGCATATTTTTTTTTTATTTTGTGCAATAAATTAGCTGCACACCAGTTTGTAGTGTAGCGAGCAACCATTAAAAGGGCTAATTTGTCTGTAGCTTAGCTATTTTAAGCTATATTTTAAAGCACCTACACGTGACGTGCTGTGGTGCCGTAAGTCCTTCTCTATATATCTGAGTAACAGAGAGATAGAAGCTCTGGTGAGGTTGTATCTCATTAGTGCTGAACCTAGTGCCAGATCAGATATGTTGGATGGTGCAGTACATTCCAAATCCTCGCTGGACAGCTAGTGAGCAGCAGTATTGGTGTGGCAAGCACACAGCATACTTCCCTCTTCATGGGTAGGGAGGCTCTGATTATATCTCAATGATATTTCTCTCAAGCCAAAGTGTTAATCATGTACATGATTGCAAATGCAAGACTCTGGCACTAGGGAAATAATCTTTCTGTCAACCACAAATCTTAATATGTTTTATAATATAAACAAACATGTGGGAAGTCACAGCCCTTAAAAATGCAAATTTACACACACACGCACACACACACACACATATAAATATGTGTGTGTGTGTGTGTGTGTGTTTGTGTGTGTGTGTGTGCAAAACCACAAGGAAAATTTTAAATCATTTACACACCAGAAGTATCAATAGATGTGATATTCTTCTGTAGGAAAAGTAAGTACACCCTTTGCAGCAGAAGCTAGTATTGTTCCCTTTAGCAGATATAACTTATTTTAGGTGTTTTGCATAATTATCCACCAGTCTCTTATATCGGCTTGCTGGAATTTTTGAGCACTCTTCAATGCAATATTCTTTCAGTTGTAAGATGTTTGAGGGTTTTCTTGCATGTCCTGGCCATTTCAAACCCCACAACATTTTAATGGAATTATTCAAATTTGGGCTTTGACTATGCCCCCATATCTTCTTTTTGAGCCATTCCTTGGTGGATTTGCTTGTGTGCTTAGGATCATTATTCTGTTGAAAGGTCCACTTTTGGTTTCTTCAAGCACTCTTTCATATGATGCAGTGTTCATAGTTCAATCAGTGAAAACTGTCCAGTCCTTGAGGCAGTGAAGCAACCCCAAACCATAACATTTCTACTAACATGCTTCATAGTTGGTATGAGGTGCTTCTCCTGTAAAGCAAATCTCTTTGACACCAACAACTGCAAGACTAATTAGCAGATTGTGTGATGAAACTTGGGCAAACTGTAAATTGTTTGAAATCTGCACCATTTGTAGATTATTTTCCTTACAGTAGAATGATGTATTTAAAATAATTTGGAGATATTTTTAAATCCCTTGCCAAACTCATAGGGATCCACAACCTTTTTTTCTGAAGGCCTTACAGAAGTCTTTAGATCTTGGCATGATAATACCACACACATCAATAGCAAAGGGAACACCAGACACTAGATATGAGAGGGGCATAAATAAGACAGGTTCCACCTGCACTCCCTAAGCAGGTTCTAATCACTGGCACTCAGTCTTAAACATCTGATTCTAATTGTATGTACAAGGCGTGATAAATGTAGGGGTGGACTTACTTTTTCCATATGATGGATCTGTTTATTTTTTGCTCATTTAATTGTGAAAATACTACAAAATGTCAGTAGTATGTGTCATTTGATAGAGTGTATCAACCTTATTAATAGTCACATATATATGCATATCAATAAAAAATCAATAAAATCATTTATTAATAAAAATTGTGTTTTATAAGAAGAATTAAACACTGGGGATGTGCTCTTAGTGGAAAATAATTAACTTTCATCCAAAATTTTGCAATTAAACAGACCATATGTCCTACAATTGTTTGGGGGGAAAAATTGTCACTGTACTCCAGCATGCACAATGTGAAATGAAACTATGAGTAAGTAACTATGAGTACTGTCAGCTTTAAATCAAGATGAAACAGAATTGAGTACCTGTCCAGTTACTTAGAGACATCATATATTAATCCCTCTCTTAGCAGCAGGCACAAATCATGAATTTATTTATTATAATAACAACGGGTAGAACTAGATTTACCATCTTTGTAATGTGGGTCTGTTTTTGAAAGATCTATTTGCATCACATCTGCTCACACTTCCAAATATTAGGGGAGAAACAAGGCTGTGAACTAAGTAGGTCAAGGATTGAAGCTGCATGATGCTCTTTGTACTTGGAATTAGTGTCCTGACCACTAGGAGTCCCTGCAGATCCATGGATTCACATAGCCTGCATCATTCCAGAAAAATCAGTCACCCCAAAATAATTACGGTGTAATATTTTAATAGCTCATTATGATATTGCTACAGAAGCAAAAAGTATCAGAAATAAAACATAACTTTTTATTGCATTTGTTCAGCAACTTGTATTTTTGTGACATTCAGTGCAGTGGAGGCGGATGAAAAGCAGCCGAAGAAGTTCTGCTTTAAGTTGTCTAACACATCTGAGCTTAGCCCCAGCACATAGTACATGTTTAGAAATAATCAATAAAATTGAGAAATTGAGTTGCACCTTCCTAGTTCTTTTACAAAAGCCTTATGTTATTCTGTAGACCTAGCTAGTGTGGGTAGCCTCCATTATTATTATTATTATTATTATTATTATTATTATTATTATTATTATTATTATTATTATTATTATTATTTTAAGTCTCCATACAAAATAAGGATATACAGGTTTCTTTACAGCAAAGTAATCTAAATGTTTGTTTTTACAGGACGGCTAATTACTATTCCAGACCCATATTGTAACATGCTTACAAGGTCAGCTGCTCTGTTGTTGCATTATTAGTACCTGTATAACAGAGCTAACAAAAGGTAAATAATTAATTCTAAATGCAGAGTGTGTACATATAGTTTATTACATGAGGACTACGTAATAAGCTATAATGTCAGTAAAGCAGTAGATCATGAAGCTAAACATCCAAATATGTCAGAGGCACAGAGAAAATATGAATCACATGGGGATATGTTAAAATTAAATTAACCCTCCCATTATGTTGGAAAAAAATGTTACATCCATTATTTTATGGGACTTAAAATGACTTCCCCAGATTAAATACACACACAAACAGCAAATAACTGTTTAAAAGAGTAAACCTTTATTCTGGCTTGTCTCCGACAAGCCATAAGAAGAAATATTTGCATAAAAATTCATGACCTTAAATGAGGAAAGTAAAAAAAATTCTAAGAGAAAAAGAGAGATTAACCAGTAATTTAGACATCTCAAATGTGGAAATAGGTCAGATTAACCCATTATTAAAAAAATACATAATAAATAAACTTTTTATATATATTAATCTTTCTGCATTTTTATATTTATTGTTGTGCTTTTTGTTTATATTTTGTGTTGTCTATATTTGTAAATGTACAGCAGTACAATGACAATAAAGTCTTTAATATAAATAACATAATAGGAAGGTTAAGGAATAAAACATGACATGCTGTTATAATAAAATTATCCACAATGTGGTGATTAAAACCTTGAAGTAGATTATTTTTATACAGTATAACAGCACTTCCTGAAGTGTTTTATTCCTCTTATACCACCGCTATTTTCCAATGATTACAATTTAAAATGTATTAATAAATGACACATCATCCTCTTTAACTGTTTCTAGTTACATTAGAGGGTACATTGGCTTAGGGGTTGGCACGTTTGCCTCGCATCTCAAGGATTGCAGGTTCAGGGGAATTGCGGGACTCCGGCCTGTGTGCGCGGAGTTTGCATGTTCTCCCCGTGCTTCGTGGGCTTCCACCGGGTACTCCAGTTTCCTCCCCCAGTTTAAAGACATGCATTGTAGGCTGTTCCAGAATTGTCCGAAGTGTGTGAGTGTTTGCAATTGTGCCCTGCAAAGGGTTGGCACTCCACCCAGGGTGTTGACAGCCTCATGCCCCAAGTCCCAAGTAGGATAAGCAGAACAGAACATGGCTGGATGGATGGATGGATGGATAGTTAAATTTAATGCTGTATGTTAATGACATGTTACTGAGATTCTAGAATGTAGTCTGTCCTGAAGAGTTTCCTGTTTTGAAAAAAACAACAACTGGCTGATTCACAGCTCTGACAGTGGAGACTTCTTCCATTAATGTTAAATAATATAATAATATATATATTATATATATAATATAATATAATAATAATATAATATATATAATATAATATAATGATAATATCAACAATAAGATTTTCTTTGTTAAATAACAACACATTTTGAAAAAGGTTTGTTTATTACTATTATTATTATTGTTGTTGTTGTTGTTGTTGTTATTGTTGTTAGTTTTAGATGCATTAGTGCATTAAAACAAAGCATTGCCGCCAGCACTACTGTCAGAGGTGTGATTCTACAGAAATTTAATCAACACCTTCTCACCAATCAGAATTGAGCATTAAATAGCACTGTTTTTAATATTATTTAATAGGGAAGTCACACTGAACTGCATCCTGACAGGTTGAGCAGTTAAGCTGCCTGTGAAATACTGTACTTGTAAAAATTAATTCTTACTACTACCAGACCATGCAGCAACCTGAAGGTACAGGTGATACATCAACTGTCAGCACACTGATAAAAGCCAACAGACATTTTGAAGTGATCAGAGCATGACAGCAATGTTTACTTTCTGGACTGTCATGCTCATGCTCTCCTTACACAATAGCTCCGAAAAGCCCTACATCCACAAGTGCCAATGACAGGTGGCTTGTTGCAGCAGTGGCCATGACATCTGTCCAGCCTTGGGCAACTCTTAGAGCTGTACCTGACTGCTAACCTTTTCAAGTGCTGTCACAAAAAAAAGGCAAGCGGTCATTCCAGATCAACCATGCCTAAACAAGGAAACCAAAACACGACAAACAAAAGAGTTTTGTTCTGAAGTACTGCAAGATACATATAAAACTGAGCTAGTAAGCTTTTGAAATGTGTCATCTGTCTTTTCTGCAGTGTCTTGCTAACTGTCTCTTTCCTTCATTGCTTATGCATCATGGTTTCTGTTGCGCTGTTCAAGGGGATTACGTATGCTCAGGCTGACATGTGGATGGAAAGCGGATGAGTGTTGCGTATTGTTTGTTTTGAGAGAAACATCACAGAAAATGACAGAAAACTAGCACTGAAATGCACAGATGCACAGATCATGTCTATTTATTGCTTATTTAGAATGTTGTGTCAAGTTCATATGAACACCCTATTCAAAACATTCCATAATCCACATTACATGTCTCAGAAACCCTGACCTGCTGATAATTATGAAGGATTGGATAAATGAGTCATCTGTTTCTGTATTTAATTAGCTTGTGAAAACAGAGCTAATGTAATCTAGCTTTTAGTTAGTTCAGGACTGCTTACCTCGCATAACACCAGCACCCAGATTAGAGAATGTGGAAGTAGGCACAGTGCTGCTATTGTTGCTGCTTGTTAGATGGTATCACTGTAACTGACACAGCTGGATGTATCGGAGGGAAAATATAACATGATTGGTCATTCGTTTTATGCCCTTGCATCAGTATACAGTGATATAGTTCAAAACAGGCCATTTAGAGCTAGGCAAAAGCCACTGCACTTGAAAAATGTGGAAAATTACTGACAAAGAGAAATATGTCCTTTATGTGAATAATAGAGGTGAGTTGTGAATTTAACCGGAGACATGAGCTAACAAGATTAAAAAGGTCAGTTTTGATTTCAGGTTGTCTTTAATGTGACGGATCACACCTTAATTCATTTAGCAGAATGGACTATAGGACAGAATATCAATAGAAAATTATTATTATTTCATTGCAATACATCATTTAAATAATTTTCTTCTTAATTTAGGACACATTGATTTTTTCACACTAAACATGCATAAACAAGATGCATACTAATGCTGTCAATGCAGGTTGTGATGACTTTGTTTTGTGTAAATACAAGTAATATGCATCAGTATGTCTGTCTATATACAGGATATATGCTCAGCAGCAGTCAATTTTGTACCATCAGCAGCAAAGACAGCTGATAAGAAATCAAAATTCGGATTAAAATCTCCTTGTCGTCTCCTTGTCGTCTCGTCCAAAACTCTATACTGTGTATGTGTGTATGTGTGTGTGTGTGTATATGTATATATATATATATACAGTATGTGTGTATTGTGTATACAGTATCTCACAAAAGTGAGTACACCCCTCACATTTTTGTAAATATTTGATCTTTTAACGTGACAACACTGAAGAAACGACACTTTTCTACAATGTAAAGTAGTGAGTGTACAGCATGTGTAACAGTGTAAATTTGCTGTCCTCTCAAAATAACTCAACACACAGCCATTAATGTCTAAACCGCTGGCAACAAAAGTGATATCCCTAAGTGAAAATGTCCAAATTGGGCCCAAAGTGTCAATATTTTGTGTGGCCACCATTAATTTCCAGCACTGCCTTAACTCTCTTGGGCAACTGTAGCTCCCTAGTGCCGGCAGCACTCATGCAGTCCCAGACCATGACACTCCCACCACCATGCTTGACTTTAGGCAAGACACACTTGTCTTTGTACTCCTCACCTGGTTGCCGCCACACACGCTTGACACCATCTGAACAAATTAGGTCATTTTGAACTCATCAGACCACAGGACATGGTTCTAGTAATCCATATCCTTCATCTGCTTGTCTTCAGCAAACTGCTCAAATTTATACGGTTACACAAGCTGTACACTCACTACTTTACATTGTAGCAAAACGTAGCAAGATGTCAATATTTACAAAAATGTAAGGGGTGTACTCACTTTTGTGAGATACTGTATATATATACTGTATATATGCACAGTACTGTACAAAAGTTTTAGGGACTATTTTGTTTGAACAAAGTTTGTTATGACTTCTACAGTATCCAGTCAGTAAAAAAAACATTTTAGATTCCCAAACATTAGTTTTCTAGCATAAAATTAAATGTTACAGAAAAATGTTTTATGTCTATAAAGAAAGCAGTATATTACACAAGAGACACTTTAAGACAAAAGACATTGACTTTGTTTCATTTACTACTGGTAACTGCTCTTTATGTTTTTTTTTTTATGTAGAAACATTTAATTTCATTATTCTGAAGGCATCTTTGTTCTACAGAATTTCTTTGAATGTGCCTAAAACTTTTGCACAGTACTGTATATCTTTATTACCTCAAGCTCATGTTGACAAATGTTTTTATTTATTCAACCCCATTTTCTAACCGTGAACATTAGCAGAATGCAGTAATTTTCTTTGATTGCAGATCTGTCTTTAGAGGGTCTTGATCGTATAATCTGACACAAAGAACACGTTATTGCACGTTATCACTTACAAAATTCATCCAAGATTTTATTGAAGTCATCTCATACAATGTGAAAAGTAATAATTTTTAAAAGGCTGCTATAATCACACAGCCTAAAACTGGCTTAAATTGCATAGATTTATGTTCTGCATTCGATTGTAACATGACATTCACTGTGTGAGGAAATCACAATTTAGAGCATCAGAGCAGACTGGCTGTTTTATATAATACAATATGAAATTTACTCAAGAAAAGCATGGTAACAATTTCCCCACAAAGTCTTACATTTAAATAAGCATATTTTAGTCAATTTTACTCAAACTTGAGTTAAACTGCACAAATAAAACAAGTAAATCAAACCATTGCTTGAAACACTAAGAGGGTGAGCCAAGAAAACTTTACTGAAACACTTAACACATAATACAATAGCTTTAGGCCTTAAAGCCAACACAAAACAAGAAATATCAAAAGCAGCCCATCCATAGAATTTCTAATGAAATTAGTTTAAAATTCTGCAAATTCAGGTGCAAATTGAGTTCAGAAACCCAAACCCCTACACCCATACTAATTACATTAGTATGCAGATGGTTCAAGTAAACATTACTTCTTTATGTCCTAGTTTTGTGAGCACTTGTAAAATAAAACTAATTAAACACAGTAAGTAAAATATACTCTTTCAGTTTTAGCCACATATTTGCATGAATTAATTTAGTACAGAACTTAAAGCAATCAAGTAATTCTAATCATTTTCTTTTTTTGCATAAGAATCACAGATTTGTTTCTGTTAAATTTACTGAGCCACTGAATAATTTTTTAGTGTTCACAGAATTTAAATCATATAACAAAAAGTGAATCAAGTGTTTTATAATCACACCACTTCAGCTAAACACTCTGCTGTGAAGACTTTGAGAGCCTTTCAGTGATTCTTAATTAGCACCCTTTTGTTTACTCGGCCAGCATGCATTTAATGATTGGAAGAATTTAATGTCCTCAATCAAGCCCTTGTCATGCTTTGATTCTGACATCTGTATTCACATGTAATTGACTTTTTATGCTTCCAAGGCAATAAACCTAATGTCTACTTAACATCATGCGAGCTGTCTTTTAGGAACTACTAGAAGCCATATTGTAAAATGACAATTAATTGCTTTCTCTGGGATGCCTAATTACCGATTGTTGGTGGTATATTGTATATTTATATATATATATGTTTGTTCGTAGCATTGTTTGACAGCTTGGAATGTGTGCCAGTTGCCAAAAGATTTGTTGCATGCTGTTCTTTAAATGAAAAGTAGTATATAGCTATCCTTCTCCAATAATATATTTGTCATTTGAATTTTGCAAAATTACCACCGTTTTGCAGGGTTCTTCTGGAAATGCCAACTGTTTCTCTCATAACTAATGATGCATTCCATGGATATTTTCTAATACTGGTATGTTTTTGTTCATTTATTTTGCCAATAAGGTTTGGATTCAGTGACAGATCAGTCGTCAACAGTGCATACCCAACAGTCCACTTCTCCTGAATACTAACACCTGTTCACTATTTACCCTGCAATCAAGAATTGCACACACACCACTGACTCTCAGACGGATGTGTCCACCTTTCCCCATGCTTTTCTTCCTTCAATTTTGTGCCTTAAGCAGTTCTGATATATCCGTTTACGTTGTAAAGCCGAAGTTTACTCAAACCATTGTTTTTTCATTTATGTATACATGCAGCTGAGCTAACTTTGCTAAGCTCTACTGCATCTCGCATTTCAATATGCTGTGTTTAGTATCAATGCTGGTTTGTTGTTTTGTTTATACTGATGTCAGTACTGGATTATTACATTTGCATTAAAGGTTTTTATGTGTCTATTACATTGGCACAGTATCACTGCATAAATGATAGCAAATTTGCTTTGATTTATACTTTATAACACAAAATGCAAAGCAAATAAATAAATAAATAAATAAATCTCTTGAATGCATTGATATTTTTTTTTAATCCACTGGGACACAAAATGCTGAATTTCTCCTATCCCTGTACCTATATTGATATCTCTAAATTGATAGATAATGTATTTAAAGTAACATTTCAATTTGTTTTGATAAACCTCATGTTTCTGACATAAAATAATTAGCTGACAATGAAGCAAATTCATTTCAGGGGTTCACAACTATTAATTTATTTTAGGCTATTTTATTCATCCAGTTAAATGCTGGCTGATCAAACCACCTAAGAATGTGTCAAACTACACAGCTATAAACAGACTACAAATGGCATTTTCACTGTCAACACTTTTTTAGGCTCCATTGTGAACAACAAAATAAATACATAAGTCAGTGGAATAAATGTGCAAAATTATAAATCAGTGTATCATATCACACTAATTTTAGAATGTACCAAAATCGCATGGATAAAGGATTCTATGTGTATAGCAGCTTCTGAGAGGTGTTTATTTCTGATTGATAAAGACCTAGGAGTTAAAACTCTAACAGATTAACATTAAGCCTACTTTCTTTACCATCTGCCTACCTGTTATTTCCACTGCCTCAACTAGTCTACAACTTCCCACAGCAGCAAATAGTGACTGTGTTAGTCAAATACACTACGCAACCCCTAATGCCTGTACTTGTTCAGTAACCATCTCTTGTATCATGAACAGACAACAGAGCAGAAAACCAAAAAAATTGCCAAATAGGGGCAAGCATCCAGGCAGTTGCTTTGTTCTGCTTTGCATGATTTCTTTGCTTGGGGTGTTATGTTCTCACATGGAGGGGAGATTGGTGTTGTTCTGTCACTGTATGAATGACTCATCAATAACCAGAACAGAGGGATGAAAACAATGAGACATATTTGATCAAAATATTCAGCATCATTACTCATTCGGCCAAATGCAAAAAAAAAAAAAAATTTCCAGCCCAATATATTGGTGGGAGTACCTTTGATGCATCTCTGTTTGAAATTGGATCAGCTCCAGGCATTTTGATGAGCCTAAGATGAATGGCATTGAGACTAGCTAGCTTTATTGCTATAGTTCATTGGAGTACATGGTATTACATTGAACACACCTTTCTCTTTATAATTGTGTTATAGAGATATATTTACAACATGGTACAGAAGAGACCTCCATACTCACTCATCCCCATACCCTTTTATTACTGATGATGGCTTTGTGACAAATTTAGGCATATCGCACTTCTCTGAAAGAAATTTTATGTAATCATTGAACCATGAAAAATTTGCCCTCTTTGCCCGGAGAGGACCTGCTGCTGAAGTAAAAAGCATAAAAATGTCAATTGAAATTAGGTCTGAAACCAATCTTATGGATATAGTTTTTTAAAAAAAATATATTTTTGTGATTAACCCATCAGTGGAAACCTTTTACATATTTGCCCATATATATTTGTCATATTCTGAGAAATGTTTTGTAGTCAGAACAACAAAACAAACTTACATTGTTATCTACTGTATATTTAACTAGTTTAAGTGAAGAGGCTAAACAATCCTGCAGGCTATTTAACCATGACTATTTAAATGACCCTTTGCATTTTTTTTTCATTCATCTATATACCACCAGCTGGGTCCTCACTAAAAGATCACCTACTAATAAGGTGGGATGTACGGAGCTCCCCTAGTGCCAGGTAAAAAATCAAACAAACAAAAAACAGCAGTTCCCTCAGTTTAGCAATTCGTTCCCTCAATTAGTAATCTGTTCCCTTAGTTTAGTAGTCGGTTCCCTCAGTTTAGTAATCTGTTCCCTCAGTTTAGCAATCCGTTCCCTCAGTTTTGTAAACCGGTTGGGTTTAAAGTTGGGTTTATATCGGACATTCGAGCTTCTCTATAATATTTCTCAAGAAATAAATAGACAAAAGGTCATAATGTGTATTGTCTTAATAATGTGCATTGAGTGGACATAGAACAATACAACTGAACATATTTTTACATTTTCTCCCATTAAAGCCCCAAAGTGGTTGCAGGCTTTGGAAAGCGCAGGTCATCAGTGCCTTATAGTATTGGAGTCAGTAAGGGACCGTCCAAAAATGCATGACCTGGGCAACTGTATAAGATTCTAGTAAGTTTATAGTCGTCTACTTAACAAGATATCTAACTTATTGCAGTGTTACGATACAGTATGGATAAAGAATGTTTTATAGCATATATTATTAATTATATACCTTTATATTACACATATAAACTTATTGTCCATCCATCCATCCATCCATCTTCTAACGCTTACTCCTTTTCAGGGTCACAGGGAACCTGGAGCCTATCCCAGGAAGCATCGGGCACAAGGCGGGTACACCCTGGACAGGGTGCCAGTCCATCGCAGGGCACAATCACATACACACTCACATTCATACACTATGGACACTTTAGACACGCTAATCAGCCTACCATGCATGTCTTTGGACTGAGGGAGGAAACCGGAGTACCCGGAGGAAACCCCCGCAGCACAGATTGTGCCATAAAAATATCTTATACAGTTGCCCAAGTCATGCACTTTTTAGACAGTCCCTTACTGACAGCGCTGTTGACATGCACTTTCCAAAGCCTGCTTCTGCTTCCGGGCTTTAACAGGAGAAAATTTAAACATATATTCAGTTGCATTGGTTCTATGTCCACTCAATACACATTATTAAGACAATACACATTATGTCATTTTTCTTGAGAAATAGAAGAGAGAAGCTCGAATGTACAGCAAATGTCCGATATAAACCCAACTTTAACACGGTGCACGGTTCCCACAACTGAGGGAACAAATTGCACACACCTGTTTTTTTGTTTTTTTTACTTGGCACTAGGGGGGCTCCGTAGGGATGGGCAAACACACATCAAAATATATTTTGATACATAAAGCACATAAATGCAATAATCTTTCATGTGCACTGATTTTCCTTTAACGGTGGGCAGGAAGGCAAAATGACATGCGAGGGTTGGTGTGGCAAGTGTGCCCAACTTCACAAAACCATTTCTGTGATCACAATTAACCCATCCATTCATTTCCTGTACCGCTTGTCCTACAAAGGGTTGTGCGGAGCCTGGAGCCTATCGCAGGGGACTCAGGGTACAAGGTGAGGGACACCCTGGACAGCTTGCCAACCCTTCGCAAGGCACATTCACACACCCATTCACACACTATAGACAATTTGGAAATGGCAATCAGCATACAACACATGTCTTTGGACTGAGGAAAGAAACCAGAGTAAAACCCTGAAGCTCAGGGAGAACATGCAAACTGCAGAAACACAGGGCGGCAGCTCTGGAGGTGTGAGGAAAACGTGTTAACTCCTGTATTTGCAAACAATTCCAGCTTAGAAGAAGCACAATTTGAGCATACAGTATCATAGGGGTTATATTTTTTCTAATGTAAATTGGCATCAAAGTTGTAACTTTTATAGCTAGCATGTTAGTACTTTTATTTACATTTCTACATAGGCCAACTGCATATGCTGTTGAAGATATTTAAAAATGCATGTGACTCAGTTATTATAGATATGTTTATCCATCCATCCATCTTCAACTGCTTATTCCTGCTTCAGGGTCGCGGGGAACCTGGAGCCTATCCCAGGAAGCATCGGGCACAAGGCGGGGTACACCCTGGACAGGGTGCCAGTCCATCGCAGGGCACAATCACAAACACACTCACACACCCATTCATACACTACGGACAATTTACCAAGCTGCCAATCAACCTACCATGCATGTCTTTGGACTGGGGGAGGAAACCGGAGTACCCAGAGGAAACTGGGTACCCAGAGGATTTTGAAATGCCCTTAATACAAAATAGCTGAAAAATATTTAAGAATAAAAAAGACAGTATGCTGTATTTTGTAAGTACAGAAATATTTTTTTTAAAGCTGGATATACAGTAAGATCAGTAGTGTCACGTTTGGCGAATGGAGGCCGAAGCAATTGCAGATTTTTTAAACATTTATTTTAAACGCATACAAATAACGAAACAAAAAACACTAGGACAACTGGGCATAACACTGTGGCAAGAAACAAACACGGAGACAGAAGTGACGTGAGTCTATAACGACGAAAGACCCAAGAAGAGTGCAGACAAAGACTATATATACACATTGGTGCTAATTAACAAAAACGTGGAGTCAGGTGCATGTGGTCAGGTGGTGTAGTGCAGTGGCTGATGGGACTTGAAGTCCGGGTTTCGGATACGTGACAGATCCCCCTCCAAGGGGCGCTACACCTGGAGCGCCCAAAATCAAAGGGCCCCCCTCCGGGGGTCCCGGCCCTCCGGGCCAAAAGTCCCCAGCAGAACCAGGAGGCCGAGCAGCTTCCACCATGGCACAAGGAAGCGGGTGGAAGTCCTTGGCAAAGCATGAAAGAGGGGCGACGTCCCCCACGGGACAGGAGAGCGGAGCATGCCTCACCGCGAGGTTCAAGGGGGGAGCGAAGTACCTGACGAGGCGCACGGGGGGACCGAGGGTCTCCGCGAGGCTCACGGGGGGAGCGAGGTTCTCCGCGAGGCTCACGGGGGGAGCGAGGTTCTCCGCGAGGCTCACGGGGGGAGCGAGGTTCTCCGCGAGGCTCACGGGGGGAGCGAGGTTCTCCGCGAGGCTCACGGGGGGAGCGAGGTTCTCTGCGAGGCCAGGAGAGAGCGGAGGTTCTCCGCGAGGCCCAAGGGAGGACGACACTCTCCGCGGAGCATGAGGGGGAAAACGGAGACCTCCGTGGAGCAGGAAGGGGAAGCGACCCACTGAGTGCAGCGAGGAGGAAGGCGGCGTCGTCCGGGGAACGTTGAGGGCAAAGTGACGTCCTCAGCGCAGCAGGATGGCAGAGAGACGACCGCAGCCGAGCAGGAAGGCCGAGCGAACGACCTCAGCCGAGCAGGAAGGCGGCAGCGACCTCAGCCGAGCAGGAAGGCCGAGCGTCGCCACAGCCGAGCAGGAAGGCCGAGCGACGTCCACAGCCGAGCAGGAAGGCCGAGCGACGTCCACAGCCGAGCAGGAAGGCCGAGCGACGTCCACAGCCGAGCAGGAAGGCGGCGACGTCCACAGCCGAGCAGGAAGGCCGAGCGACGTCCACAGCCGAGCAGGAAGGCCGGCGACGCCACAGCCGAGCAGGAAGGCCGGCGACGTCCACAGCCGAGCAGGAAGGCCGAGCGACGTCCACAGCCGAAGCAGGAAGGCGAGCGACGTCCACAGCCGAGCAGGAAGGCTGTGCGAACGACCTCAGCCAAACAGGAAGGCCGGCCGGCGTCCACAGCCGAGCAGGAAGGCCGAGCGACGTCCACAGCTGAACAGGAAGGCTGTGCAGCGACCTCAGCTGAACAGGACGGCTGAGCGACGACCTCAGCTGAACAGGACGGCTGAGGCACCTTAAGGTAGCTGAAGAGCGGGAGTCCCTGAGGTCAGCGGAACAGAGGTGAATTCATGAGTCCGCCCGAGCTGGAGGCGTCCTCACACACAATAGCGGGCGGCGGAGAAGACCTCCTTCACAGGACTCACCGGCTGCGCGACTCTCAGATAGCTGAACAACGGGGAATCCTTGAGGTCCGCGAACAGAGGTGAATTCATGAGTCCGCGCGGAGCTGGAGCGTCCTCACGCACATAGCGGGCGAGGGGAGAGACCTCCTGCACAGGACTCCACCGGCCTCCCGCGACTCTGAGGTAGCTGAACAGCGGGGAATCCTTGAGGTCCGCGAACAGAGGGGAATCCATGAGACCCATCGGGGAGGGAGGGTGGGCAAAACTGCTGAATCCGGAAAAAAAAATAAATAAAAAATCTACTGCCTCGTAGTCACGGTCTTTCGTTCTGTCACGTTTGGCGAATGGAGGCCGAAGCAATTGCAGATTTTTTAAACATTTATTTTAAACGCACGAATAACGAAACAAAAACACTAGGACAACTGGGCATAACACTGTGGCAAGAAACAAACACGGAGACAGAAGTGACGTGAGTCTATAACAACGAAAGACCCCGAAAGAGTGCAGACAAAGACTATATATACACATTGGTGCTAATTAACAAAAACATGAGTCAGGTGCATGTGGTCAGGTGGTGTAGTGCAGTGGCTGATGGGACTTGAAGTCCCGGGTTTCCGGATACGTGACAAGTAGAGAAGCATAATTGTGGTAGATCATACGTAATGCTGTTTGGTAGACTTCAGAAATGACTGGTTTGCACCAAATCATGAAATGAAATCAGTTATACCATTCAGTTTTATGTTTTTTTTTTATTATTATTATTGTAAAATTTAATCAGTTGTTTATTATTATTATTATTATTATTATTATTATTATTATTATTATTATTATTATTATTATTATTATTATTATTATTATTATTATTCATATGAGAAGAGCTTAACAAATCAGCTGTGACTGTCACAGCTGATTTGTCTAATATTAGGAGTCCACTTTACTAGCTAGCAAAAGGTGTGTGTGTGTGTGTGTGTGTGTATGCATGCGTAGAAATAGAATGTGTTACTACTATATATATATATATATATATATATATATATATATATATATATATATATATATATATACAATATACCTATTCTCAGAATGTTCCACTGAATGTAATTCTGATGTAATTGATTGCACTAAATGTTGCCGAGATCTCCTCTTCGGGCCTCTCATCTTTTTCTCCTTGTCCCTCACTCATGGGACTTCCACTGACTGCTAATCCATGTGCTCTTATTTGATCTGTGAGCTGTGAAATAAATAGAATTCATAATTTAATGTCTTCAGCCTACTGTTTCCTTATGCAGACTTAAGGGCAGACTCCTGCCCCTTGGGGTGGGGGTGGGTAGTAGATGGATCATCTCAATTTCAGGTTATATGTACTGAATCATTCATGAAATGTAAGGAGGCATACTCTTTTTGTTTCTCAGGAATGACCTAGAATCTTTTTTAGTTTTAAGGAGTGCACGGAGTAATCCAGGAGGGGTGCTCTGAAACATCTTGGTTTCAATTTCAGTGCAAAAGTGTAGAGAAGGATTTGTTCTGACAGACAGATGGGCAGAACAACTTGAGAAGTCACACACATTTTTTCTCTGCCTCAGCATTCATTTCTCTATCAAGAAATGGCTTTGAGCACATGAAGGCAAATTCTAAGAGAATTCTGAGAACATAGTAGTGTGGACTCTTTCCTTTAATGCTTGTATAAATGTACACTTGTAATCCAGAGATGCTGGCTACCCAACGACAGCATCTGTGGTGGTCCTGAGAAATGACAGTGTTTCCTGGACATGGAAAAATTTTGCAATATCGGCTTTGGGATTGTTCGCTCACTACTGTATTCATCACAGTTGTGCTGGCTGTGAGCTGTTATTTTTAGTTTTCCCTTATAAATGATAAATCATATAGTTTAAATGATTTGAATGCTTTATTTTGTTGAATGCACAGGCCTAAGGATGAGAAAGGATGAGATTTTCACAGAAGCATAAAGTTTCAGACTGAAAAAAGCACAGCAGAAGACCGGTGAATGAGAACTAATGTGGCTGAAATAATGTGACAGCGTGCATGGTACATTGAGTTTATTTACAAAAATATGTAACTTCAGTAGACAAAAAGACAAATCAAACAAACAACAACAAAAAACAGTAAAATGTGAATGAGATAAATGTAATAAAAGTATTGAAAGACTAGTATAGTGTTTCTACATGCACTGTGAAGGCAATCTTTGCTATTAGACAATGATTCCCATGCTACTTGCCTTAAATACAGTAGGCTTAGCTTTTCTGTTGATTTCGGATTTGTTATAAATGTACAAATCAAACCTACAGTAATGCTGTCTTTCAGGAAGTCTGTAAGAGGTTATTGAATATATTTTACCAGGTCCTTGTGATCAAGGTTTTCTCTTGAGTTTGTTTAAAATTCAAAACTGTTTAATTGCATTTTATTTAAAAACTTCCATGTTAGTTATAGAAGGGCAACATGACCTCAGCTGTTGGTCTAAATACAGATTCATAACATGTTAAACATACATAAAATACGATGCAAAAGAATAAAAGAAGAAACTTTTTTTATTATTATTTTTTAAAATCCCAAGCATTTGATCACAGTGATGTAAATATGTTGCTACTGTTGGCTGAAGATATTGTTTGGTCCATGAGCACAATATTATATAATGGCTCCAAAAAAGCCTCATGTACTTTTGCCAGGTCTGAAACAAACAAATGAGCAAACAAAAAAAGCACATCTTGATGAATTAACTTTATTTCCTAATTTTGTAGAATAATCAAGAGATCATAGATTAACATTCTTGCCAAGTTTTCTGACTAGCTATCATGTGACATGCTTGCTGAAATCTGATTGGCTAAAGATGGCCAGGTTTTTAATGTAACCCATTACAAATCTGGTTATAGATTATTACAATGTTTCAGCACACCAAATTTCAGCTTCACTGGATTTATGATTCCTGAAAATCAGCTACAGTATTTGAACTTAAGCCCACCTCCCTTGAATGATTATGATCTAAATTTTTAAGATCTCCTCTGAACCTTGTACTGAACAAACCTTTTAAGTTTAGTGCAAATCCATGCAACTTACAAAAAGTCTAGCTTCATATGACTTCTCATTCTTTGTACACATAATGATTTGAAACAATTTCTATATTGCTAAGAAACTTTTCAGCATACATAACCTCTTTATAAACCTGCTGTTTTATGACACATGTTTTATGACAAAAATCATTGCAAGCTTGAATACTGATGTCTCTTTTGTTGGTAGCTGATGTGTGATATGGGAGAGCTATATATCCATCCATATATCAACGTTTTGTCCATCCATCCATCTTCTACCACTTACTCCTTCTTCAGGGTCACGGGGGAACCAGGGAGCATCAGGCACAAGGCAGGGTACACCCTGGACAGGCTGTCAGTCCATCGCAGGGCACAATAACACACCCATTCATACACTATGAACACTTTAGACATGCCAATCAGCCTACCATGCATGTCTTTGGACTGGGGGAGGAAACCGGAATACCTGGAGGAAACCGCAACCGAGAAAATTGGGAAATGTTTTTAAATGTAAAACAAATGATTTAATTTTATTATTGTCGTTATTGTTGGTTATGTTTTTATTGTTGATCTTCATTCTCACCTTCGTATCTCAACTTGGAATGCATGTATTGTGTTTGCAATGAAGGACTTCCACTCAAGTGTGTGCATCCTTGATAAATCTGGACCAGGCTATCACTAAAAGCCTTTAGTTGGATTGATGCCCTGTCTCTGACAGGGTGAAGTGTTTAAGGATGGGGTAAATCAGATCCAATAAGAGCAGATTTAAATGACTGCCGTGGCCTGTAATTGGTTCTGCAGGTGACTCCTTAGCACAGGAGAAGCAGCCAGTGACCTTGACTATGATTGTGCATCGCTCTTTTGTGCCACAACCCACATCAATCTCTGTAAACATGTCTAGCGCAAGAAGGGCCCCACTATATTCCATGTCATTTGTGTACAGGCCGGAATAATTAATATACAGCCATTTATAAATGCCTAGAAACTTAATTATTAATATTAATCTCAAACATGTTATTACAGTGATGGAAATCTGCTTGATCAAGGTGTTGTTTGGCCCATGATCATGCTAATATTATCTCAGAAATAATGACTCAAAAAGCTAATGGGATATTGCTGCCAAATCTGAAAGAAAAAAAAACCCTCATCCTGACCAATTAGCTTTATTTCCTAATCACTTAGCGTATGACTCGCTACACATGAGCAAAGCTTGGCAAGCATCCTCACTGGCTCTACTTAAGTCTGCAGTCTTTTTCCTTATTCTAGACTCCTAAGTACTAGACAATTTCATCAATAATGTGCACAAAAGAAGGTTGAAAACTAATTTGGTAAGTTTTAGCCCCCATAAGTATAAACTCAAACACAAGCATAAGCACTTGGGACACAGTGCTCAATGTGGTGTAATTTTCCCCTTTCTTGTTCTGCTTTTCTTATCTTTCTTATACACCTTGCCATGCTGGCATTTTCTGCCAATCACGGTGCGACAGCTAACTTCACTGCATCAAACTGTGATCAAATCAGGGTCTTTTCATCTGGCAGTGAGAACAATGTATTCTGTACTCTAATGAACTCCTGGCAGGAGAGCCACCTGCCTTTTCGCTTTGCCAGCCAATGCAGCAGCAGCAGCAGCAGCAGGCAACCTTTACTTAATTACACGATTTTGCATTCAGGACTCAGTGAAGCAACAAAAACTAGCTTTTAGTAGGAGTGCTGTCTTTCTTATTATCGAGAAAATAAGGGGGCTAAGAGACTGCAAAGTTATTGATGCAAAGATATTGTGGGTGTAAGAGAGGAGGAAAGAACAACGTATTGTAGAAAAAAACCCTCATGCTATTATGAAAGTGCAAATTAAATTATTTCAATTAATTTAATTAATTTACCATGTTAATGTTCCAGTGATGTTATAATAACCTTGACATTTCAATGAATGTATTTCAAACTTTTAAATCACTATCTACAGCTAAAGTAAATTAGAAAGTAAAATGGATTTAAAAAAAAAGATCCACAAAGATCAGGTGTGACGATTATGTATGCATTGATGTTACAGACAGTTTGGATGTATATTGGTGCTCTGTAGTATAATTACACATATCAAGCACAATAAAGTCACATTATTTTTATGCATAAAAGTTTAACAGGGACAGTTTAAACAAAGCCAGTTTAGCACTTCCTCACTGATGGGATGATTTGTAAAATGGCTCTCATAAAAAAGATATCTACTTTAATCACATATGCAGGCCTCATTTCAGTGTTGCATTTTTATTTAAATCTCTCATGGTGGGTAATGAGTACTTGTGCCTTGAGTTATTAGATTTAGCTTCATTGAGGTAATATACCCTGCAATCTTGGCCATGATGAACTCATTTCGGGCTGTCAATGTGCTAAGTCTGGCTCAGTTTGTGGCAAAAAGCGATTTATCGGCTGCTGAGCTGTTCGGTCAGCATCATGCTTATACAGCTATTCCTGCTTAATCCACAGCACAACATTAAAAAAAAAAAAAAAAAAAAAAAAAAAAAAAACCAGCTAATTGAGAAGTTAAATCTGCCATAAAATGAGACTATTAAAAGAAAGAAAGAAAGAAAAAAACCCTCCATTCTGATGTAGTTTAAAGTGTAAGGATCTCTAGATCTTGTTCTCATATCTTTATAGGAAGGTTACAGTCATGTCAGTAACTATAACCATAGTGCATAGTACTGTTTTGTTTTTGTGTTTGATTTTAAATGAAACAATAACTATGTAGTTGGAGAATAATATTGTGTCATTCATATTGGGTGAATCACAGTTTTCTCTTTTAAGGGAACCATAAGCAGTTTTGGGGCAGTAAAGCCCAACTCACAGGTCCAGGGTCCCTAGTTAAATCTTATTCTACACCTATTGACTATGTGGAATTTCACATGTTCTCCCTGTGTCCACATAGGTTTCCTCTGGATTCTATGGTTTTCTCCCACCACCCTGGCATCGCAGTAAGGGTGCATTCCTGCCTCCTGCCTCATACTGTCAAAACAGATGCAGTATAAACAGTTTAACACAGACAGTTCCAAAATGTGAGACAAGTTCAAGGTAAAAACAAACAAACAAACAAACAAACAAACAAAAAAAAAACTGGCAAGGGTTCAGGTGACTGGCAAACAGTACAACGCAGCAGAAAAAAAGAACACAAAAACCTGGATAGCAATTAACAACAAGAAGGCTTGGTAAGTCAGGTTGTGCTCACTGAACATTACTTTGCACTGATTAAATGCCCAAGGTCTGTTTATATAGGGTAATTGGATAAAGGTGTGTGTGATTGAAACTCAGAGATGATGAACGTGTGTGTTGAGTGTTATGCTGGGATTGTAGTCCATATCAGCCAGGTTTGTCTGCTGCAGTGTGTTCTGGGAAGTTGAGTACAAGGAAGGAGTCAACGTGACACACACCTGGTGTTCCTGAGGTTCTGTATCTACCATGACCCTAATTTATGCTGTCAAATTTAGTTGTCAAAATACTTGTTTAGTAACAAGCCAAGTAACGTTACTGATGATATTCATTAGCAAATATACTAAAAATGACCTTAGTTATGTATCTAACAGAGCATAGTGGTGAAAGATGGAAGAATACATTTGATCATTAAGGAAAACATGTTGAACTGGTCAAGTACACCCAGTAGGATGTATGAATAAATGTATCTATCAGAGTACAGCCAGAGGCAACTGAATATACAGATATACTTGTGCCACACTGGTAGGTGGGAGAGGGGAATGAGGACACTGGAAGTAGGCTTTGCATGAGAGAGTAATGCTGAGGCACTGTTATATCAGAAATGGTGCTTTTCTGACGCACTACTAGATTCAACATGAATAAAAAATAAAAGAAGAAGAAAGGTCAACACGGACAGGGTGACACTGTCATAGCTCTGCTTTCAGCTCCAACAGGCATCATTCTCTCTCAGGTCAGGTTCTTTTTTATTCACTGTAACACACAGAGTATAAATATGTAGGCTCAATGTAGGCTTTTATTAAAATACTTTGTAAAAGTGTCTGAACACGGGCAGAGTAAAAGAAGACATAGCTTTTCTTAAAATGCAAACTAGCCATTAAAAAAAAAAAAAAAACAAAACACCACCCAAATACTTGAATGCCATAACTAGACTGCAATAAAGAAGGAGGCATGGTGTAAATTTTTTTTAAACATGTAATTCTGTGGGCTGTAGCAGTTAGTAAAGTCCCACTTTATATATGCATAGGATGCAATATGATTATAGTTTTACTATAATGTGATTGAATCACTGTGTAATGCAATTATATGAGTTGTAAAGTAGTAAAGGACAGTAAAACGGAAATATGCTAACCAACCCATACCATGTTAATCCATAGCCAATTTATTAAACCATCTGAGAAACTAACACATTTTGTATACCATTTGACTCAATTTCTGCCACAAACAAATATAAAAGCGTTTTATATGAGCCCCTCTTTGAAAAAGTGGAGACAAAATGGAGACAAAATCACATGAAAAGGTAGTTGTGGCGTGCCCCCAGTTACACCTATGGAGACAAACCAAGAGATTTAAAGGTAATCCAGTTCACTGATGGAAACATGAAAGACTGATCAAGTACAGTTACATAGAGCTAACAAAAATAAGATTGCAAGAAAACAAGGCACATGTAGCACAAATTAGACTCAATAAAACAATTATGAGAAATGTTTGATAGTTATGATCAAGACAGCTTTCTATGTCATACTGAACTGTGTACTGCAGGATAATATACTGTATACTACGCATTATTCCTCATAGTAGTATACAGTATAGTGGTAGTGTTTGGCATAGGCACTCAGGTGACAAATTATCATTCAAATTGTTCTTTATGCAGTTACTTTAACAACCACAGAGTGTTTCATTTTTATTCATTTTTGTATTTTCATAGTTACTGCGGCCCAAACCTAATTTACTTTCTATAAATGCACATATATCTCCTTTCAGTTGATTTTCTGAATAAGGTGTTTACATGCAATGCATTTCCAAATAAAACAGGCATATACCATTGGTGGGAATAAAAATTTTGGGAAATCAGAACTTTGTCGTAATCTGAATCAGGCAATCGGATTGTGGAATTTACGTGACCCAGTACCAATTAGAATATTGCCAAATTCCAATTAATATCAGAATATTGATGTGCATGTAAACATAGCCAATGATAATACATTTAAAAAAAATTAAACGGTAAAAAAGTTTAACTGATTCATCTAAAAATAAGGAAGGTTACAATGTGTTTCACAAATGGGCAAAACTAGCTACAACCTAAGACAGCAGGCTATTTATGGAATGCGCCTAATGAGCAACAAGTGAATTCAATCAGAATCTGGGGCTGCAGAGTGGGTGAATGTGTAATATGATCTAGTTTAGGCCATATTGTCTTTTAGCTGTAAATTCTATGAAATGGAGATGTGACAGTGATTAGGGTTCTTTTAAAGAAAATTTTAAAATATTTAAAATATGTATTCTATGAGGTCCAAGAAACAATGTGTTTAATGAGATTAATGAACAATTATAGTCTGGCAATAATGCGCACAAAGGTCAACAAGAGTAGTGACAGACACAAGCACATGATAGATTGATGCTTATCTTGCGTAAGACCAGATGTTAAAATGACTGCAATGTAGCTGATCATATCCACTGACGATGATAAACATCAACAAAATTTGCATCTTGCAGACTGATGACTTTTCCAAATGAATGCATATATATATTTCCAAGCTCACCATCTGTAACCAGAATATTCTGTTATCTACGCAGAAGCCAAACCCAGATCGCTTATACTTCTTTCAATGAATTGACTGTGAACCATGGGGAACTTCAGACTTCAGCTGAAACACCACATATACAACAAGACAGCTGTAGAGAATATGAATGAAGAAAATATCAATATATTTCTATGACAGCTTGTCATTTCCTGTCATTCCAGAGACGGACAAACCTATATTATTAATGTGTACAGCCAAGAATAACAGTCCACCTTTTAACCCCCACTCGTATCCCTCACCTTCCACCTACACTAGGCTTCACACCAAACCAGACATGTGTACCGTCTCTAATTACACACCACTCACATTAAATTAATCATGTTCAGACCTCTGCAGTCACTTGTATATTTAAAATGCATCAAGAAGAGAGAGAGAGAGAGAGAGAGGTGCTTTAAAAGTTCTCTTCAAAGGCCCATTACACTAGAGTGAAGTCCTAAACTGATTGGTGGAGGTGATAGAGCATAAAATGTGAGTTTTCAAGGGTTTAATTATGTTTTCCTCCACAGCTGGATTGTGTCCATAATTATTACAAAGTTGCATGCAGAGACCTAACAACCTTGTTGCTAAGGTGCTTCCTTCAGCTAATGAAATGGAGACTATTCTGTATTCTCCTATTACAACCTTTTGATTTTGATACAATTAACAAGAGATATCGTTTTTATATAATTAATCAGAGAGAGAGAGAGAGAGAGAGAGAGAGAGAGAGAGAGAGAGAGAGAGCATTAATTTTAGGGAATACAAACGATGGTCACATGCAGGAGAATAGTTAACATGTTACATGGACACCTGTTTCACATAATACAGTAAGAATGGACATTTTGGCACCACATTATGTAATATAGAAATTCCACTTTATAAATTGTCAATTTTCATAGTTTATGCCTGAATAGTGAACATTTATAGAAATGAATAATTATTAGTCACATTAGCTTCAAAGATAGACATACAGTCTGAGTGGCATATGATCCACATCCACAGTACAATCTTCCTTTTTCTGCAAAAATCTATTCTGTTTTGCTTCTCAGGTCTTTTTTCATCCAACTTTCATCATATCATGTCCACAGTCACTTGCACAATAAGGGAAGATAGAAAATGGCAACAAGTGATTGCAGGCACACTGGCCATTCTGCTGCCTGATACATTATTGATCTGGCAACATGCTGAAGTGATAGGTGAAGAAGGCAGAGAATCAAACTAATTTGAAACTGGAATAGGAAAAAAATCTGTTTCAATCCCTTTCTGTGATGATCACATTATGAAATCATCATGAAAAAAGTACAAGCTCAATGGACTATTGAGGATAATATGTATTGGTCCTCGCATTATTGAGGCAAATTCCAATCCTTCCAATAACTGTCATAGCTTTGTTGCTTTGTTGCTACATTTTTCAATCTCACTATTTTTTTTTCAATATTGTAACTGTCCAGTTACAGTAAGTCTGTGACCACTATAACCTCAGCTTCTTGCTGAAACACTCCTGCTGTATCCTTATAAAAGTGTCTAGTTTATTTAGTTTCTTAGTTGAGACAAGTGTGCATGTTTTCATTGTGACTGCCAAAAGTCCAAAAACCTCAATCATTTCAAAATATGCCTGGGTTTAAATATACAGAAACCAGGCTATTTGAATCAGAAAAGTTAAATGATGAATATTGACAAAATAACACTGAGTTCATAAGCCACTGGGCTGGAGACACATACACAGAGGGCATTGAAGATGCTAAAATCATCTTTGGACAATGGACCTAAAAAGGATTAAAGGAAATTTATGATAGACAGAGTGAAAGTGCAGCAAGAAATTTGAGAGATGAGTTCTTTGCAATGTGCAAAATGGACTGATAATGTCTTTGATATTTTGTCATGACCTATGTAAATAAATAGATTATTTAATAAAGAATGTTAATTTGGATTTATAATTGAATTGAATGGGCATAACGTGTACTCTGCACAAAAAAGTACATTCAAATTGCGCATGTCACAAGTGGTGTGGATTTAAACACGGGGTCTGCTTTATTTAGCTAGAATTTGGGTGAATCTGCTTCTTTATGTTAAAGTGGTGTTACATAAATAGTGAACATCCATAAGACTAGCTTATGAAAAATATCACGGAATGTATAAGGCTGAGCTTGAAGTCAAGAAAGTACAGTCTTCTCCCTGTGTCTGCATTAAGAGGGGGTCCATCTCCTTGAACAAAGACACTCACTGCATGACAATACTACATATTTATGAAATAGTGACTTTGAAAAGAAATTATTATTATAGGTCTATAATCATTATAATACCTCAGAAAGATCTACGTATGGCACTTTTAATGTGACTCCTCACATTTCAAGATTATTGCTCAGAGCTTACCCTGGGACACAAACCATTATGTTATCAGACCTGGCTTGTTCACAGTAAGTGGCTGACTTGATCGAAGGCAAGCAGGAACATATCATGGGCTGAGATCAGTGTTTCACACAGCTGGACATTTGCCTGTAGCTCTACTAACTGTTACGAATACATCACAGTATCTCAGGAGAGAAGTATAATGCCACATGTGAGAACTATGGCCTTCACCTTTAAAAGTGTGACATAACAGCACAGCAGGTTCTAAAACAGCATGTGCCTCCTATTTCAAAGCCTTAGGACTTTACCCAGGAAGGACATTGTACAGTGGGGTTCACGGTGGCTTAGTGGTTAGCATGTTCGCCTCACACCTCCAGGGTTGGGGGCTTTTTGGTGTGCAGCATTTGCATGTTATCCCGGTGCTGCAGGGATTTTTTCCGGGTACTCCAGTTTCCTCCCCCAGTCCAAAGACATGCATGGTAGGCATGGTGATTGTGCCCTGCACCCTGTCCAGGGTGTACCCCGCCTTGTGCCCCATGCTCCCTGGGATTGGCTCCAGGTTCCCTGCGACCCTGAAGAATAAGTGGTATAGAAAATGGATGGATGGACACTATACAGTGAGTTATATGATGAACACTATAGATGCATCAACAACCTCACCATATGAATAGACAACAGTGGTGATATTTGTCTTTGAACTACAGAAGGACTATTTAACATTTTGGGTTTAACATATTTTATGTTCTATATTTTTTAAAATTTGGAAAACTTTACAGAAATACCTTGAAGTAAATACTTTAATTTATGGCTTGCCATAAATTAAATAGAAAAGCAGAGGTGTGTTTACTTACTTGTTTCTATGCAGCATGTTGAAAAACAAAACAAACAAACAATAAATGTTTTGTTACTAGATAATTAATTTTTAATTAATGGCTTTTTCATGATTTTACATGATCGATACTTTTCTAGATAATTATTATGATTTTGTGCTAGAAGAAGAAGCTGCACTAATCAAGTGTTGTGTTGCAAGGTCTTGTTTCATGTCCTGCTCTCATTTCATGCCATGATTCCAATTTCTCATTTTCCTGTGAAGACCTCGTTTTCTTTGTTTATTGTGTTAAGTATAAGTGTACAATAAAGACTCGCTCCTGCACCTACTTCCTGACTCCAAAGTCCCGTGCTGTTACAGAACACTGAGCCTAAACAGGAAAGTAGCAGGAGATTACCTGGGCAAATAAATAAATAAATAAATTAATTAATTAATAAATAAATAAATAAATAAATAAATAAATAAATAACAATTATTACTGGGACTCCAGAGGAGTTCTACATGTGGCAGTGGAAGCAGCAGGTGGAGCAAAAAATACAGCAGAAGGAGCTCCAAATGAAGCAGTGGCAGGATAAGGTGGATCAGATACTCTGCAACTTGGAGGCGCTTATCCCCCATCCCGTAGCGCTGAACAGCACTCCACCTTGCTACCCTGCTGAAGATCCAGTCATGCTGCCCTGAACAGCCGAGGAAGCTATCTCGCTGTCCAGCCCATCTAAGGAGGCTGTCCTGCTGCCCTGCCCAGCCGAGGAAGCTCCCTCTGCCTTTCTGCACCGCTGAGTATGGCGTTCTGTTTGACTACTCCGAGGAGGACGGTATTCCTTTCGCCTGGTCCACAGAGTACAGCGCTCTGTTTTCCTGCACCGAGGAGGATGTCGCTCTGCTTTCCTGTTTCGCAGAGGAAGTCAACCAGCCTTCCAGTCCCGCTGGCAATTCCGCCCAGCCTTCCAGTCCCGCTGGGGATTCTGCCCAGTGTTCCAGCTTCGCCAGGGGTGGTGCCCAGCCTTCCAACGCTGCCAGGGGCAGCACCCTGACTTTCATTCCCACTGGGGGTGGTTCTCCACAAGTCTGATGCCCGGTGGAGGCCGCCTCGTTTTCCGTGGCAGTGTTCACGGTGGCCCGGAACCCGACTTTGTGACTTTGTATTGGTTCGCTCGCTTCCTGCTTAAGAATTTAGTATACTTTAAGTGTCTTTAATTTGCCCCAGGTGTCCACGGTTTTCTTTTGATTGTTCACTATGTTCACTATTTAAACCCTTCTGTCACTGAGCACTACGCTCAGTATTATAGTTTGTATCATTTGGATAGTTCGCATTGTTGGTAACACAAAGTCTCGTGTGTTTAGTGTAAATCACTGACAATAGATTTTAAAAACTGCATTCCCTATTCATGACTGTATATGTATCTGTTTAGAACATGTTTATTTCTGTTCATTCAAAAGAATGCATTTGTATTCGGTTACATCTCTCTGATAGAAATGAAATGTCAGCTTCTCTAGTATAAATAGGTTATAAGAACACAATGAGGTCAAATGTACTTTCAATCAGCTTGTATAGAGTCTCTATATTACAGCATCAATCATCTGGCAGCCAACAAAGGCTGGCATGGCTTCTTTCTCACTTATTGCCTGAGGTGTTGGTAGAATGATGAAGCAGTCCACAGCCATGGCCATTCGATTACGCATAGTGCTGTTATTTCACCAGAAATACGTAAAGCCAGTGAAGGCTCCACGTCCTAGCCTACTTTTACTTCAGTCACTCCTGCAGTTTAATATCACACTAAGAACAGAGCCCTTTCAAGTGGTTGTAAAATTCTGAACTTCTCTTTCAAACAAAGTTTCCCTGTCAAGGCAAAACCAAAACATTTTATTCTTTTGTTAATTATTGGTCTCTATAATAAAACTATTAACCGCTTTACCCCTTGAATGAGATATATATTTTTCAGAGATGACAAATTCTGTGTTCCAAACTCAGACTAGATAGATCTTGCCTCTAAAAGCCTCATGATGGATTTGTTCATTCCAACAATTAACAGAACGTATTTAAAAATATCATAAAAAGATCATACCATTAAAAAGTCTCATGTGTAGCACTAAATGATCCCAGCTAAGAGTTTCATTGTGATGTGCTTAGCGATTATGGTGCTAATTTTGTTGGTTGGTGCTGTATTGTTGTTATTCCTGTGGGAGTTTATTGGCTGTCCACTTTCCAGAGAAATCCAATGTTTAATGAGAAATCCAACGTTTAATGAGAAATCCAACGTAGAATTATTCAACATTAAGTCTAAACGTAGCTCCTTACTGAGCTATATAAGAGAAACTTAAAATGTATATGCTAATGGTAATATTAAGACACTAAATTATTTCTGTGTAAGAATAATTCACAAAGCATTTTAGCTCTAAAAGCAGGTCTAGAATACTAAGTGGCTGCTGCCCAAAATTTCAGAGTGTAGTCAAGTTAATATATCAGACATATTTAATGACAATGTGCTTTAAAGGATATAGTGTCAAAGTATTTTAATGATTGTGGAGAAAATGAGGGCAGTATCTGATTTCTTAAGTGATGCATAGTGCAGAAGATCTGATGCTTCACAATATGAAAACTTCAGGCTCATTTTCTTGTCCCTATTTTTAATTGTATTTTACATGAACAGACGAAATGTATAACAGTCATTCTACTGAATAGGTGCCAATTCGGTCCCCAGGACATTATATGTATATATGAATATTAATTGAATATACATTTTATTATTAAGCAAAGTGTTCTGCACATTAATCTAACTGCACATTCAAAATATATAACTTAAAACATTAATAAAAACCACCTCGAGCACTGAAAAAATTTGTTAGCTGTCCCCACTCTCTAACACTACACGTTACCATGAAATATAATGATTACAATCCTTCAGAAATCTTTTTTTTTTTTTTTAACTATGACTCCATATCTCATCTATGGTTGAAATATATATATATATATATATATATATATATATATATATATATATATATATATATATATATATATATATATATATATATATATATATTCCAATAAGAAATGCATAATATTGTAATTAAAATGCATATTTTAGTCATGTCCCCAGGTTTTCACTCAGTCCTGTTACCTTAACACATTCCATCCTCTGGAAAAGTTAGAACATTTCACAAGTCATATGTTTACCAGCTGTATTGTCTGGATCGTCGGAAGGCCATGGAAAGACCAAAAGTAAGTTCTCTCATTTTCTTTTTTGTATATTTAATGATAACAAGAACAGTCTTGTTACATAAATCATTTCTTAGATGTTATTTGTTTATTTTAAAAATACAAATTTTTGGTAAATCACTAGAATGTGCTCAGTGTCCTCATGTTATTAGCATGAATACCATGTGGATATATTTCAAATATTTGCTAATTCTATGCTAAAAACTCAGCCGTGTTACTTTTATAAAGAGGCTTTTTATAAAAGCGTCTTAAAAATGCAACCATCTTCTGCTTAGAAACCTTGTAAAAAAAATTTATAAAGTTACATGAGATTGTGTGTTATTAGATTCAATGTTGAAAAAGGATAAATAAAGTTTCATTTGGAAGAGTTACAACAAACAAATAGCACCCATTTGGTGGAATGGCCCATGAATATTAAGGATTCCATTGGTATAGGTGTTGCTTAATTGCTGTCATACAAATTCACGAACTTTCGTTGAAATGGCTTGAAGTGGTTAAGAGTGACAGATTAAGAGGAAGACATGGATCGTGTATAATATTCTAAATTAACAGGATTAAACATGCTATGGAGCTTTGTAAATAATCCTGCATGTCTCTGCTTACTAGCACTGTCATGATATTACTTTGAAGCCTCACTTTTCAGAGTATAGCAGGCAGCTCAGATATTTCTGTTTAACAACCCTGGTCCATTTTCTTGTTATTGAGTTCTGTGTAATCTATAGTAGCCTGTTTGCTTGTATATCAGTCCTCTGAATGTGCTTGTTTCTCTACCCCATAAATATTTCACCAAACATGTCTTCTACCTCCCTGAGTGATTTTTAAGGGTGATTTTTAAAGTGGGTTGTGGAATTGGTGAAATGACCAGAGCCATTTGCTTTAAATACAGTACCCTCCACTAATATTGACTCTGTTGGTAAATACGAGAAAAGAAAAGTGTGAAAATGCTCTTTATTGCAAACACAACGTAGGTTCATAAAAAAACTTTGTTAAATACAGGTGTGCAACAATTATTGGCACCCCTGTGAATTCATATGAGAAAAATATATTGAAGTACATTCATTGAAATGAATTTTTTTTTTAGTACACCTGGGTGACTAGGAACAGGAAATTGTTCAACCATGGCTTGCTGTTTCACATGGGTATAAATATGAGGTAAAACATAAGCCAAATTCCCTTAGTCATTCATAACAGTGGGAATATAGCTGTGATGTATGTAAAACAGCTTTTCTGCTTTTTTGGCAAACAGATAACAAATATCTAGAATGGTAATGACAATTATATCATATTTCTATTGACCCATAAAGGACGATGTCTGACCCGTAAAAGTATCAGCTGGATTCAAGCAATAATAAAGGTTCGCCTAGAGCAGGGGTGTCCAATCTTATCCAGAAAGGGCCAGTGTGGGTGCAGGTTTTCATTCCAACCAAGCCGAAGACACACCCGAGTCTATTGAAAGCCAAGATCAACTAATTAAACAGGTGGAATCAGGTGTGGCTCCTGCTTGGTTGGAATGAAAACCTGCACCCACACCGGCCTTTGCGGATAAGATTGGACACCCCTGGCCTAGAGAGAGGTAAAATAGGAAATGAGAACACCCTAGCATGTGAATGACAACATTATTGGTCACACAAAGAGACTGAAGCAGTTAGTGAGTAGAACAGTTTTGTCATCTATATGAAGAGCCTTGTCTTTTTCTTCTCTTTCATTTTCCTTATCTTGGTGCTTGTTCTCTGCCATAAAGTAAGTTTCCAGACTTTTCTGGCAAACTTACTTTTTACAGTTCCGCCAATGGAAGTAATAAAGGCATGTGACTGTATTATTTTTAATGACCATTACGTAATAGAAGAGGCTTAAATTATGCTTAAAAAGGAGGCTTTAACAAGTAAACCCTGAAACTTATATACATAATTATTATGAAATTGGGTTGAGACAGATGCAATTGCAGTTCAGCTTGCTTTAATGAGAGCAGTGCAGATAAATCCAGAACCACAGACAGATTCAGTATCAAGAAACAGGCGTAGGTCTGGTGATGAATGAACAGAGTAGACTAGACATGTAAATCAAGAAACAGGCAAAGAATAAATAAAAAAAAACAAACAAACAAAAAAACAAGATAGATAACAATAGATATAAGGCTTGGTGAAGTCAGCAGTATGAGTCAAAACTGAGCGTTTACTTCGCAAACTGTGAATGAACTGCTCCATAATCCATGTTCTGATGCTCACATGGCCATTGTACCATAGCCAACATTCAATTTTTCAGTAATTTGTGCTACCGTAGCTCTTCGCTCCCCATATGCATCTGTGATCCTTGGGTGCCTATAAACCTGTTGCCTGTTCACTACTTGTCCATCTTTGGACAACTTTTGGTAGGTATCAACCACTGCATACCAGGAACACCCCACCCTGCTGTTTTGGAAATTTTCTGATCCACTCATCTTGCCAGCACTTTTGGCTTTGGTTAAAATCCATCAGATCCTTACACTTGCCCATTTTTCTTACTTCCAACACATCAACTTCGAGAAGTGACTGTTCACTTCCTGCCTAATATACCCCACCCACTGACATGTACCATTCTCAGGAGATAATCAGTGTTATTCACTTGACCTGTCAGTGGGTTTAATTTATGGCTGATCAGTGTACATATTTTTTTGCTATCTTTGTTATCTTTATGACCATTAGCACAGATTGTGACACTGTATTCAGTGGTACCAATGTAAAAAAAAAATGGAGTTGTGTTTGAATGAACACATTATTAAGTGGGTTGTTTAGCGTGTTCCTGCAACATATGGAGATATTGGAATTTATGGAGATATTGGAGATCCAGATCCCTTCTGCCTCTGGATGAGCCCAAATCTTCTGCTGGGACTACGGCTGCTCCTAAGGCCATACATACTTTTCATTTTCGCATTATCTGTGTTACCTTCACATTCTGTGTTACCCAGATGAGGATGGGTTTCCCTTCTGAGTTGGGTTCCTCTCAAGGTTTCTTCCTCAAAAAACATCTTAGGGAGTTTTTCCTTGCCACCGTCACCACTCAGTGGCTTGCTCAGTTGGGATAAATTCCATTTGTTTTATACTTGTTTGTTTCTGTTTATCTGTTCCTGTTTGTCTCTGTTTATCTGTTTCTGATTGTTTATACCTGTTTTTTATTTCTGTAAAGCTGCTTTGAGACAATGACTATTGTAAAAAGCGCTATACAAATAAAATTGAATTGAATTGAATTGAATTGCAATAACCAATCAGATCAGCTTCACTCATTCCAGTTAAGAACCAACTGTGTGCAGTGTAGCACAGTAATGTTTTTATAATGACATATAAAAGGATTACTTACATACAATATGTTATAATGATTTTAGTGGTAAAAAAATATCATCTGGCTTACTGATTCTCTGTCATTATATTTTTGTCAATATTTTAGTGGGAGTATAATAAACGGGGACATTAAAATTTTTATTTTGGATGCAACATAAATATACATGAGATAAAAAGTTGAACAAATATGTGCTGAAGGTAAAAGAGTTCACAAGCCACACACTCAGGACTAGGGAGAACATTTTCCCCATCATATGTTTTCCTGGAATAAACATAAATAAACAGAATTCATTAGTAATTGACTTATATGAACCATATTGGCTAATTTTCAAGGCATACAATCTTACTTTGGTATTTGCTTTCATGGTCATAGTGGATATGCAAAAAGATTTCAATGAGTGAATGTATTTGAATGAGTACATTAATTTGAGATTTTGTCTTAATTTTTTTAAACACTAAATACTTATTTTGTTTTTTCAGCAATTTAGCTGAATGTTCATGGGTAACTACACAGTCTACTAATTATGTCTAATCATATTACAAGCAAACATACAGTGCCTTGCGAAAGTATTCGGCCCCCTTGAACTTTTCAACCTTTTGCCACATTTCTGGCTTCAAACATAAAGATATAAAATTAATTTTTTTGTGAAGAATCACCAACAAGTGGGACACAATTGTGAAGTGGAACGAAATCTATTGGATATTTTAAAATTTTTTAGCAAATAAAAAACTGAAAAGTGGTGCGTGCAAAATGATTAGGCCCCCTTTACTTTCAGTGCAGCAAACTCACTCCAGAAGTTCAGCGAGGATCTCTGAATGATCCAATGTTGTCCTAAATGACTGATGGTGATAAATAGAATCCACCTGTGTGTAATCAAGTCTCTGTATAAATGCACCTGCTCTGTGATAGTCTCATGGTTCTGTTGAAAGCGCAGAGAGCATCATGAAGACCAAGGAACACACCAGGCAGGTCCGTAATACTGTTGTGGAGAAGTTTAAAGCCGGATTTGGATACAAAAAGATTTCCCAAGCTTTAAACATCCCAAGGAGCACTGTGCAAGCAATCATTTTGAAATGGAAGGAGTATCAGACCACTGCAAATCTACCAAGACCTGGCCGTCCCTCTAAACTTTCAGCTCAGACAAGGAGAAGACTGATCAGAGATGCAGCCAAGAGGCCCATGATCACTCTGGATGAACTGCAGAGAACTACAGCTGAGGTGGGAGAGTCTTTCCATAGGACAACAATCAGTCGTACACTGCACAAATCTGGCTTTATGGAACAGTGGCAAGAAGAAAGCCATTTCTCAATGTTTGGTGTGACGTTTGGTGTGTCTCCCAGGTGGCTTGTGGCAAACTTTAGACGAGACATTTTATGGATATCTTTGAGAAATGGCTTTTCCGGGCAGCAGACAGACGGAGCACCGCCACCAGCTTGACTGAGGCACGGGGTACGGGGCAACATCCACCATGGGGCTGGAGCTCGGAGCGATGTACTCTGCGGAACTGGAGCTCGGGGAGACGTCCTCTGAGAGGCTGGAGCTCAGAGATGCATCCTCTGCTGGACAGGACAGTGGGACAGCTTCCTCAGTCTGGGACCCCGAGGCCACCTCGTTGATCTCAGGCTGGGACACCGAGGTCCCCACATTTACCTCCGGCTGGGACCTCGAGGTCGCCACGTTGACCTCGGGCTGGGGCTCAGAAGCTGAGATAACAAGCTTTCCGTATTCTGTGAATTCACCTGGTTGGTTTCAACTTCCCGCTTTGTTTAAGACTACGCTTCTGGATTATCCTCAAGATTCTGTATTACCTGGTTTATCTCGACAATCTGCTTGTTTACGACCATGTCTCTGAAAAACCCGCATATCTGAACATTACCTGTTTCCACCCGACTATCTGTGTGATTACCTCTACGTCTCTGGAACAATGTTATTGAGATTCAGTATCTGTTCATGCCTGCATCTCTGGATACCCCTCACATCGTGCATTACAGTTTAACTTGGACTGTTCCTGCCCTCACGTCTTGACTCCTGCGCTTGCGTCCTCCTCCACCCCTGTGACAAACGTACAAAATCAGCAGGGGATCAAATACAATACATTTTTTCCCTCACTGTACATCTCTGGCAGGAGTTGGGAGGCAGTCCTCTGTGGAAACTGGACTGATAAGAAATGTGGCCAGTAATCCATGTATTTAGCGTCATCACGCTCTCCTTCTTTCTCCTGCTGCTTCCATGGTTTGAGGCGCAGTATTCTGTAATGGAACAAGACTATACAGGAAGCAAGTGCAGGTCAAAGTCTTTATTTAACACTAAAGTCACTGTTCAAGAAATGGGAAACAAGGTCTAATCATAAACTAGAACCAAAGCAAGAAACATGAAACTTAAACAGGGTGTGGAAACACTACCACGTGGCACAACGACACCTTTATACAGCTACCATTCAAAACATTTAAACATATACTCATCTATCGGCTAACTAGAACTAAGGCATGAAACATGAAGCTAGAACAAGACATCAAAACGCTACCGCTTAGCACATTTACACATTAACTAGAACGAGGTGTGAAACATGAAACCAGAGCAGGGCATGGAATCATTCCCATGTGGCACCATTACACATATCAACACGAGAGGTTTAAATAACAAATATAATTACCTTGAATGCTGACAGCTGGTAACAATCATTACAATCCCTCAAAAATCAACCAATGACTAAACAAGGTGGAGACCAAACAGAAACAAACACACCTGTCCTTTGTAATCAAAGTTCTTGTGTAACCCGCAAGCATGTGCTCGCTTTGGTTCGTGCTCGCTCACATCGCCGCCGCAGCGCCATCTGACAGTGAGATCATGACAATAACAGTCTGTTGCATTAGGTATTTAAATAAAGAAGGCTTATTATGTTGATAGTATAAACATAATGTATGTAATAGTAATAATACATGATAGTAATAATGAACAGAAAACTAGGTCAAGATATGATGGGGAAAATAATGGAAAGGACTAACTTACTGAGGGTCTAACAGCAGCAAAAAAAATAAATAAATCAATACAATACAATATATGATGTCTTAAATCCGGGTCAAACTTAGCCTTATTTGGTTGTATAATGCAGGAATGACAGTCTTACTCTCATATAAGCAGCAATGAACTTCAATCTCTGCAGTGATTTGTTTTGCCCAGATTGAAAATAATATGCTAGTATGCTTGCTAATCTGCTAATACATTAATATGCTATGACACTAACATCATAATTAGGATGATACGAAGTTACTTTCTTTTTTAGAAACAGGAGTATGGAATGTTGATTACACCCCACACAATATGCATTTTATGATTAACAGCCTACTTTATCATGCTGATAAAAGTATTATTCAATATGCAATATGATGCATTGAATTTAGACGAAATTAAACAAAATTCTAATCAAATATCAAATGAAACTATAATGGTATTCTGTTTTGTTAAACCTTATAGAAAATACGCATTTATTCCTGTGTCTGTGCTAAGATGGGGTCTTGGGACACATTTTACCACATTTTTGGACCAAAATGGGTTCAAAATCCCACTCAGCAGATTTTAAATGTCACAACTACTTTTGGCCATTCCATCCATGACTGTGCAGTATTAATTTATAGCCACTAAAAAAAAAACAGGTCCCAAATGGTGAGGAGAAAATAAGTTTGTGCCCAAAAACAATAGCAGTATGCTAGCATTAACCTTCAAATTATGCTTGCACTGACATGAAAACAGAGCCTAGTGACCAAAGCTCAGAATCAAACACAGAAATCTGGAGCTGTGAAGCACCAACACTACCTGTGTACAATATTTTATGTCAGGCGATCATTATACTTTGACACTCATAAAAACAGAAAGTCAACATGAGTGCTCTGTGTGATCTTTCAAATCCAATTTAGTACAATGTATAAGTATCGGATGCAAAGCACAATATCACAATCTCAATCACTTAAGCTAGTTGTAAATTCATGTCAAAGTTTGATTTTGCTTGTGTTCGCTAACAGTGGGTTATAGGGCACAATTCTGTAGTAGCATACAGAGTACAGGTCTGTGCTGCTCTAACAAACAGCATGCATATTGTAGCTTGCACAATTTAGTGTGAAATAGCATAGTTTCACATGTTTGAAACCAGCCACATGATGTGTAGAACATCGACATTGCTGGCATCCATCAAACAACTCTCAGTGGTTGGTGCAGTTTTTATTTATATATTGGAAAATCCAGCCATCCATCCATTTTCTATACTGCTTATCCTTCAGGGTCACAGGGAACCTGGAGTCTATCCCAGGGAGCATCAGGCACAAGGCAGGGTACACCCTGGACAGGGTGCCTGTCCATTGCAGGGCACAATCACATACACATTCACACACCACAGACAATTTGGACATGACACATTGGAAAATGTCTCACTGTAATGTATCAAATTCCTACAATAAGGCTATTTTTCTCTCTATAAGACAGAGGTGGAAGAAGATAAGAGCTTAGTTCTCTGTTAGCTCAGACGTCTAGTGCTAAACTAAGGATATTATTATTATTATTGGTTATATTATCTGATCTATTCATAGTTCAACTTTAGTGTGATTAACATCTCTAAAACAGAAGAAAACAAAAAGAACTGACTGTGGTGCTTTTTTTTTTTAATTTTTTTAAGAAATCAAGAGAAAGTATGTGTTAGATGAGAAAAAGTGATATGATTAATATATGAGATTTGAGATTTTAACACACTTCCTGTTTTGTCTATTGGACCACAGTGCCATCATTTCAGCTATATGCAGGGTGAGGGTCAGCTGTTTCAGGTTTCACGAGAAACATTTTATTATAGTGAATAAAATCAGGAATTAGCAGCTGTCAGTCATTAACTGTGTACAATAATCGGTACACCCCCTAGCCTTGTACTGAGGAAATGGCTAATAAAATGGAAAGAAAAAAAAAAAAAAAAAAAGGGCCCCCAAGTAGACGCCTGTTTAAAAAACAAGTGCATATGCCCTGCTGAGTGCAACTGTGCATATATTTTCAGTAAATATAGTTTTATTTACAATGAAAACTCAGGATGGGACTGCTACAGCTGCTGGGCTCATTAATCTAGTGAAGTTGGACAGGAAAAAACTTAATTCTTGTTATTTTGTAATTCTGAAATAATCATGTAAACATACGTAATTCAATCATTCATTCATTCATTTATCTTCATCCTGATCATGGTTTAAGTGGATCCATAGGCAATCCTGGTAACACTGGACGCATGATGGGAGATTGGACAGTAGAAGGAAACCGGAGAAGCTAGAGGAAACCCTCACGAACATGGAGAGAAGCTGCAAAACTTCACACAGACAGTAATCCAAGCTCAAAAACCTGGAGCTGGGAAGCAACAATGCTACTCACTGTGCCACTGTGTTGCCAATCCCGATCTCATACATCTAGTAAATAGCTAATTATAATAATTATTGTGTGTGGCATGGTTGTTGGTGCCACACGGCTTGGTTTCAATAATTCAGAAACTACTGATCCCCTTAGATTTTCATACACAACAGTTTCTAGACATCCAGAGAGTGGCAGTTCTGTGAGCAGAAACCTCCTGTTTAAGACTGGTTTGAGCTGACAGGAAGGCTCCAGTAACTCAAACAAACAAACAAACAAACAAAAAACATTCTGACCTTTTGAGCCACTTACTCTGCAAGATAACAAAGTAGGTTTGGCTATTAAAGTAGCCTGTAACTGTATTTAAAACCACAACCAATACCAGCAGAACACACCCTACCATAGACACAAGACACGTTTTACACATAAATATGGCAAGCCAGTGATTAATGTAAGATGGGTAACATGGAAATAGTTGGTTCATTACAATAATCTCTACCCAGCTAGCAAAAATTTGAAACAATAGTGACCATCATTGCTAGTTTTTGTAGGGGCTAAAAGTGCCATACACCTCTTTAGTCAATTATGACCATCAGTTTTTAATAACAACAAAGGGTTCATGTCAGTGCAGTTTTGTATATCTGCTCATAATGGATTAAATTCTGTAGTTGAATGCAATGATATGGTTTCTCTGGATTTGTTTGTGGCTTCCATACTGGTTTTAGTCTTAGAGAAGCCCATTCTTGCAGTGTAAATTTCATTGAATTAGGCCTAATGGTGAGATAACCAGGCATGGGTCTAAGCACCACAGACTTTATCCCCAGGCTTAATGTCCTTGCAGTTGAGTGTAATGCTGAGAGATGGATGGGCCTGATGTTCTCTCCACACCAGGTCAGGCAGTGAGATTGCATGACTGATACCATCTTCCATCTCGCAGCCGTGACATCGCTCCAATCAATACGGCTCCCAGATGCGCCGTCCTTCAAACTGACATGCTGAGCAATATCTCCAAGGAGTTGGGAGCCAGAATGGGATAGGGTAGTAGGGTATTCAGCTATACCCCACACCCCATGATATAACAACTCCAAGTTGATCACTTAATATAGCCAAAGATGACTGTTTGTAAAGAAAAGACCTTCCTCAATGTCACTGACACTGTCCAATTCATCCATCTTGTGATCTACAGGACACATTCTGGAGTTCAAGCTATGACCTGAACTCTGTGAGACCTCCATCACCTGATCGTCTTTTCCACTTTTTATTTCCTTAATCCTGTCTCATCTACAGATCACTCACATTTTTTATACATCACACTCACTCAGGCTCTCTCTCACACCTTTCATATTCTCACTTTTAAATTTATTCATGCGGTTTATTTTTATGAGCATATTGACACCACAAAGGTAAGTTCAAGCACAGCTTTTAAGTATGAAATCTATTTAAAAGGTGTAATACTTACTTACAGCACTTACCATAGATGTTTTCCTTAGAGGTTTACTCTATTTAAAATGCTGTATGGAAATATTGACACCCTTGATGAAAATGTGCAAAAATTAATATATAAACAGAACAACACTTAAAAAAACAAAAACACCTAGAAACTTAAATATTTGGGTGTGATGTTTTTATTTAAACACTGTTTTTAAACAGTTCATTTTGCAAAATTCTTGCTTTGACGGTACAATTAATATTTGCTTTATTCCTGCAGTTCTCTTGCCTTGCAACCAATGTTATTGGGATAGGCTCTGGATCCACTGTGACCCTACTCGGGAAAAATATTTTGAAAACAGTATTTCTTTAGATGACTCTTCGGTCACTTTATATTCTTTATATATACAGTATCTCACAAAAGTGAGTACACCCCTCACAACTTTGTAAATATTTGATTATATATTTTAATGTGACAACACTGAAGAAATGACACGTTGCTACAATGTAAAGTAGTGAGTGTACAGCTTGTGTAACATTGTAAAATTACTGTCCCCTCAAAATAACTCAATACACAGCCATTACTGTCTAAACCTCTGGAAACAAAAGTAAGTACACCCCTAAGTGAAAATCACCAAATTGGGCCCAAAGTGTCAATATTTTGTGTGGCCACCATTATTTTCCAGCACTGCCTTGACCCTCGTCGGCGTGGAGTTCACCAGAGCTTCACAGGTTGCCACTGGAGTCCTCCTCCATGATGAAATCACGGAGCTGGTGGATGTTAGAGACCTTGTGCTCCTCCACCTTCCATTTGAGAATGCCCTACAGAGGCTCAATAGGGTTTAGGTCTGGAGACATGCTTGGCCAGTCCATCACCTTCACCCTCAGCTTCTTACGCAAGGCAGTGGTCATCTTGGAGGTGTGTTTGGGGTCATTAGCATGCTTGAGTACTGCACACTGATCATGCTCTGCTTCAGTATGTCACAGTACATGTTGGCATTCATGGTGTCCTCAATGTACTGTAGCTCCCCAGTTCCAGCAGCACTCATGCAGCCCCAGACCATGACACTCTCACCACCATGCTTGATTGTAGGCAAGACACACTTGTCTTTGTACCCCTCACCTGGTTGCCAATTGGTCTCATCAGACCACAGGACATGGTTCCAGTAATCCATGCCCTTAGTCTGCTTGTCTTCAGCAAACTGTTTGCGGGCTTTCTTGTGCATCCTCTTTAGAAGAGGCTTCCTTCTGGACAACAGCCATGCAGACCAATTTGATGCAGTGTGCGGTGTATGGTCTGAGCACTGAGAGGCTGACCCCCAACCCCTTCAACCTCTGCAGCAGTGCTGGCTGCACTCATATGTCTATTTCCGAAAGATAACCTGTGGATATGATGCTGAGCACGTGCACTCAAGTTCTTTGGTCGACCATGGTGAGGCCTGTTCTGAGGGGAACTTGTCCTCTTAAACCACTGTATGGTCTTGGTCACCATGTTGCAGCTCAGTGTCAGGGTCTTGATAATCGTCATATAGCCTATGCCATCTTTATGTAGAGCAACAATTCTTTTTTTCAGGTCCTCAGAGGGTTCTTTGCCATAAGGTGCCATGTTGAACTTCCAGTGAGGGAATGAGGGAATGAGGGAGTGTGAGAGCGATGACACCAAATTTAACACACCTGCTCCCCATTCACACCTGAGACCTTGTAACACTAACAAGTCACATGACACCGGGGAGGGAAAATGGCTAATTGGGCCCGATTTGGACATTTTCACCAAGGTGTGTATTCACTTTTGTTGCCAGCGGTTTAGATATTAATGGCTGTGTGTTTGGTTATTTTGAGGGGACAGCAAATTTTCACTGTTACACAAGCTGTACACTCACTACTTTACATTGTAGCAAAGTGTTATTTCTTCAGTGTTGTCAAATTAAAAGATATAATCAAATATTTACAAAAATGTGAGGGGTGTACTCACTTTTGTGAGATACTATATACGTATATATATGTATATATATATATGTATATATATCTTAAGAATATAAAGTGCATAAGTATATAAAGTGACCCAAGATTCATCCAAAGATTTTCTTTAAAAAATATACTGTGTATACAGTGCCCTAAATGTTGCAGGGACATCAGCGTCAGACATCACCATTGGTATCAGATAACCACTGACAGTGGTCAAGTTCAATTCCAATTGACTATATTTTCACATTTTTATCTTCAAACTATATAATGAAATATTACTAAAAGCAACAGCTACAGTTCAGTTACATTGAAATCACTGTTAATTATAAAATCAAAAACTTACACTTAAAAATCCTCTTCTCTGACATGATGGCTAAAACCTGCAATTGAAATTCCTCCTCAGCTTCCTGCATCAACAACACTCTTCCTCTGCTTTCTGATTGGTCTTTTGCAAGGACTGTTGGGTATCAGACTGCCATGAGCCTGCAGCAGCCCGGGATTCAATGAAGACCGAATCAAGGGCGCAATGGGAGCTATCACAAATGGGACACACTACGGACTCATAGACTTCGCAAGTACGTGCAACTGAAGGCCGCAAGGCCGCAAGTCCACGTGAAGTGCACCATTTGGGACAGCGCCTAAACACTGTAACCGATCAATTCACGAATAGAAGAAAGAAACAGAACAGAAAGAACACTTCTGAATGCAATAGCCCCTAGTATATGAGTCATAAATAGGTGGGAGATATTCTACAAATGGTGCACACGCTACAAGCTGGATCCAGTGCATTGACTGTTTCTCAAAATACTAACTTTTCTCCCTTAACTGCTATACAATGGTAACTCCTAATTTGTGCTAAAGGTTCATTCTGCCATCTCAGCAGATCACAGAAACTGTATGACATTTCTCTGGGATCTCATAAGCTTATCATGACCTTTCTGAAAGGGGCAAGTTACCTCCACCCATGCATCCACTGCACCTTCCATTGTGGTTAGAAGGGAAAAAATGGAATGCTAGTTACAGATGTAACTGTGGTTCTATTAACCCCCACAAATGCCAAGGTTCCTTGTCATTTGAAAATGGCATAAAACTTGCAAGTAACAAGATAGGTGTATGACAGTGGTATTTAGTCAATAACTATCTCATACACTGACATTGTGACATTGTTGGAATGTCTCAGCATGTGTGCACATACGCAAATGACTCAACGTCCCTCGCAATTACATATTTAACTAGACCCCCCCTGGTGTGTGTGTGTAGATGACAAAATGATTTCTTATCAGTAGCAACAGAAATGGTAAAACGCATCAACCTCAAAACCTTTTTTGTTAATCATTTTTTTCACTATGCATCATTACACAAAGCTAAGTAGTTTCTCCTATTATTCACTTAAATTTTCTTTATTTATTGTGTGAATTATTTATTTTAGACAATACTTTAAAAAAAAAAATTTGGTAGCATGTATGGAGCACATAGTGTATGTAACGTTATGCTACAACAGCATCAGTAAAAATGAACGGTATACAGTATACTGCTCTTTTGTTTCCTGCAGCTTCTGTTGCTGCCTTTTTCCCTCAAGAAGTAGCTAATTTGGCATACACATCCATCCATCTGTGGAGCTTCTAACAACAACAGCCTCAATATTGCATTTCAAAATTCTCCTTCAGATTCCTTGATCATTTTGTCATTTAAAAATAAATAAATCTAAATATCTCACACTTTCTCACAATACTGCTTTTGATCAGTTAACTAACTGGAATTATATATAGATTTAGCTCATAGACAATATTATGTGACACTGAAACTACATCTACCTGAAAGGCTTGTTCCTTTCCCTGAATGTTTAAGATGACTTTACAGAATCATTGTTGTCATGTAAAAATATCACAAACTAAATCCTCCCACTTTTACTCTTAGCTTTAAATACACTGCCAGTGAAGTGGAGCTTATCATGTTAACCTGACTTCCTTTGAAGACCTGAAAGCACCACACATTAGTTAATCCATCTGCCTTGCCCTAAAGGCAATACATTATGCAAATGCATGCTTTGGTGGAGAGTCTGGGGATTTATATTACCCCAAATGGCTCTGTATAGCACCATTTACTATGTGCCGATTGTTGGTTAGTGCCATGCCCCAGTTCTCTTCTCCATATGGTATGTTTGAGTTTTTCATAAGAACAATCTGTGAAAATCAATAATATGCTCATTTCCCAGTGCTGCAAATGTATAGAGGAGTTGGTCTGAGTTTTTTTTAAACCTCCACCTTTTAATAGTTATTGAGTTTTGTTGTACCAGAATCTCCCTGCTTATGCTAGAATCAAAGTGATGTGCTAGGTTATCATTGGCCACTGCATAGAAGTTATGAAGCAATATATTACAAAGAATGAAACAAAAATGCAGGCTGTTTTGCTGTCCTTTTTTATGTAGTTGTACTATAAAAACTGTGTTAACGTGTAGTGCAGTTTTGATCTGTATTACTAACTTGTAGTCTGAATCAGAGTCAACTCAATTTTAGAGACATAGTGGAGCATGGAATTGAATGCTCTTTGTAGTCCATTTGCGGTCAATGCTATTATGAAGCACCATTTAAATAAACTTATTTACTTATTTAGCAACCAGCAAACTGAATTATGTTAATGTCTTCAAATTAAAGTAGTTATCAAATTTGCATGTATATACTATGTGTAACTTCTAATAATTGTCTTAAATGTTCTGTTACTAAAACCAAACAAATAACTTGCAATCTCGGGGAATAAAAAACAAATGCAGTAATTATGTTGATCATTCTACAACGTATGGTAATTTCAGGATGCGCTCTCTTCTCTTTTTCACATAAAACGTCACATAAGACCTCATCAGGTCTCTTGATGAGTTCTGGCATAGGCCTTTCATAAATTCTCTAAAAAAAACAACAAAAAAACAACAACAACATACTTAACAAAATATTTGTGCAATGCTTGTGTGTGTTATAAAAGCTGTATATTGGTAATAAAGTAGATTTTTTTATACAACTGATCAATTGAGTGTTAAATGCCTTGTTCAAGGGCCCAGCAGTAGCAGCTTGGTGGTGCTGGGATTTGAACTTACCTGATCAAAAGTCCAACATCCTATCTCCTGAGCTACCACTGCCCCAGACTAAATATGGAACAGGCATCAACTTTTACAAAACTGTTATTAATATTATTTTCATTGGGCCTTATTAAAGTTTTTGTCTATTACAGTACATTCAACATGTCATACATCTAGTGGAGGATATTGGGTATCAGTATCTTTCAATTTTCAAATTGGGAAAGGGACTCTCTTTTTCTGTCCATCCACTATGCAACCTCTTATCCCCTAGACTCAGTGCTTCCTTACATCTCTCTAACATCCAAGGGACATCTCTTATAGATCTCATGATCTGTCATCGTGCCATTACTGCCATGTTGTCCATGGCTACACCTCGAGCAGCTGGAACTGTCACTGCTCCTGCCACCTTCAGTGGCAGCTTGGATGCCCCAGAGAGTGGCAGCTGTGCCCAGTACAAAGAGGGTCTGGTGGCCTACTTCTCCACATTATATACTTACCAAGTTCTAGGCATGCACACACAACGAAGTACTGTATGTCCTGCCAGATCACCAATTTTTATTAAGAAAGGGCTTCTCCATACTGTAATAGTAATCCATCAGCCCTATGCAGTGTGTGTCCTTTCTTGTGTCTCTCACACTTTCACTGCCATATAAAAATTTCTGTAAAAACTGTAGTATAAAATTTGCTGGTCTGTTTTATAAACACATAAAGCCTTGGTCCCGTCCTCTCTTGATAATGGTAAAACACTCTGCTATACCCAGTGTAACAAAAAAGTTCAACAATAAAAGCTTGCAATCCTTACAAAAATCATTGTAGACGCTCAACTACAGCTAGATGATGCCAGAGTGATGATGCTATTAAGTTGTTCCTAGCAAGATAAAATCCAACACAATCTTCCTAACCTATCTTAAACTGATTCTAAAATCACAGTTTTTCCTAACATTAACTTCCTAACCCTAAACTTCCCCCCACCACTTCCCTCCAAATAAATAAATAAATAAATAACTTGTTACATAAATCTTGAACTTAAACATGGTTCCATTTAGAAATATAAAGTCTGTTTCCCTGATGCTTGAGTCATGGTTAAAGCAAATTACTTCCTATGTTTTTAATAGCGGAAAAGAGCTGGCACTGTCATGGTGAAAAATTACATATAAAATCAAAAGAGTGAAATTATAAGAGGTCACTTGACAACACTATTGGATAGTATAAAGACGAAACAGCGGCCATAACTTTAATCTCTGGCCCTCTGCCCACATTTAGGTAAGAAAATGAATAATTTTTGAGTAGAATCCACCCTCTGTATGACTGGCTGTAAAAATTGGCCAAGGCCATAAATTTGGATTATAATGATAACTGGAATACTTTCTTTTATCACTGAAGCACTCAGCATCCAAGTCGCAAGTTAAAATGTGGTGTGAAAAAAAGTAAAAGAAATAAATATCAATTTGACATAAGCTGTTATTTCTAAATTAAAATAGTATAATAAATAGTAAACACTTGCAGGAGTTGTACTGCACTAGATACTGCAGGAAACGACAGAACTGGATGGTTGAAGCGTATTCAATGTACACCCAATAAAATAGACATTTTAGCATGGATCTCCTAAATGTAAAGCATTTACTAACATGCACTTACTAGAGGTATAATGATACATTCTGATTATGATTTGATTCTATGGACTTCATGATTCAATTCAATACATTTCTCAGAATATTTTGAACAAAATTTGAATGTAGAAAATTATAACTGAAAAGACTCCTTTTATATGCACAAATCAATGTGCATTTTCTGTATGTATAAAAGTACTTAAATACAAAATTGCAACAAACAGATGTTTAATATTGTAAACAAAATGTACTCCAGGTTCACTATATCTTAAAAATAAATAAGCAAATTTAATAATTCTCCCAAAACATTGATTGAATATATAAAATCTCTGACCTGGGGAAAAGGACAGATCAAAACTTAATGAGCTCCATAGCAATATCTGAGGCATCATTTTAACTGAGCTCTAAAGTCAGCTAAAATGCCTGACTTCTGCAACATCTTTCTTGGCACCGTAGATTGCAGAGTTGCAGGACTGGTGTCGTTTGAAAGCTACTGAAGAACTCTTTTAATTTATTGTAAAATGGTTGAGTAACTGTATAATCTAAAATGCATGTCAATTTTTGTGATCCGGAGTGATCATCCTACTGGTCACTTCACAAGTGCAGATGATTCCTGGTAATGGTGCAGACTCTCCACTAAAGAACACGATCAAGTGACCAGCATGACCTCGCTATATATTTAACTCTACAGGTTGAGCAGATTGGGACCTCTGTTGTTCAAACAGTGCAATCACATTAGATGCGTAATTAATATAATGCTGATTTTGCACATTTCTAAAATGCACATTGTCAAATTTTTGTATCGCAATGCATCATGCCACCATGTATACAATGTATCGTTTGACTCCTAGCACTTTTGGAAACATGGATTAGTTCAGACAGAGCACTTTCTCTGATTAAATAGCTCCACAGAATTCTGAATTTATCCATACTGTACAGGCAGGTAGGAAAGAGGATGGTCATGTTTTTTTTTTTTTATTGCCAAAACATTAAATGTGAAACAGTTTCTTTTGAATATCATGCAATTATACAAAAAAACAAACAAAAAGGAGTACTGCTAAAGGTTGTACTATATTTTATCACAGCTGCAGATCTGCAGAACTGATCTGTTCTGAGCTATTATTAATCTGTATATCAAATTATGATAGGATTCTCCTGACTGGTGATTACAATTTGGTGATTTACGTACATGCTAATGGGATTTTTCAAATGGTTGGGACTTTTGACTGGATTAAAAAGTTGAAAAACAGAAGTGTTTGAATACTTAATTACTAACACAGCATTTTCTCTTTCTCCATAATTTCCAGAAACATACTAATAGCACTATTCACTTATTATGCAGATCTTAGGCCAGTCCCAGCAATGCTCATACAACTAAGCTGCACACTCAACCCCAAATGGAACTTAAAACACTATAGAGGCATTTGCATTGTTTAAACCACACGATTCTCTCCAAAGCACTTGCCACTATTGCCTACTCAAATTCAGAATTTCCACACCTGGTCTTATGTTGCACCCAGCTCTACCCAGCTCTTCACTTTCTAAAGCTACAGAAAAAATCTAGAACGAGAAAACACCAGAAAATTGCCAGAAGAAATGGGGGGAGAGAGAGATAAAGGGAAAGAGATTGATATGCTGACACTGAGACAAGCACAAAGAAAGAAAAAAGAGTGACTAAGGGAAAGAAATAGTCTGAGATGAGGTGAGAAGTAACTGAAGAAGTGTAGAAGAGACAGAATGAAAAAAATGAATATTTGCAGATTTAAATTACAAAACTCAACCCTTGTAGATCACATTCATGACAGCCAGATTTGAGAAGAAAGGTACCACCAAGTTCAGAGCTGGTTAATGTAGCCAAGCCTACACACCGTTTTTAGGACATGGATAATCAGTACAATTTACCTGAAAGCATAATTTGTATATTTGTACAAATCTGTTCAGTATGCAGGATGTAAATGTATTATGTATAAATGGAAATCAGCATTTCAACAACAGACAGTAGAAAGTAAAAATAACAGTCACAGTAATAGACAAGAATTTTGTATTCTTTATATTCTGTATTTGTATTCTTTATATTCTGTATTTCTGTGAAAATATTAATGTGCTATGTGAAAATATTTTAACTTTAATTGTAAGCATAGTTTTAATCTCCTCAAGGGTCCTATGTTGTAAATTCTAATTTCAAAATCTCTTTAGTATCTGCCCTGAAATAAACAGCAACTGCTGTAGGGTTCTACACATAATCTTTAAAGATGAAGCCTTGCTCCCTTTCAAAGGGACTTGGCAATTAAGCGCGTCGCACGATATATATATATATATATAATATATATATATATATATATATATATATATATATATATATATATATATATATATATATATATATATATATATATATACATTGCCAGCCTTATTATCTTCTTTTTTTTTCAGTTTAATTTTTATTGAACATTTCTGCTAAACATTTCTGCTAGCAGTATTATTATCTACAGCATGTCTGTTGTTTGTGTGAGAAAAAAAAAACGCTTAATTTCTACTCTATATTTTCTCAAAATCTCTAAACTTTTCTATCCCTTTTTTATAAAAAAAGAAAAGAAAAGAGAGGGGTGTAATGAGCAAGAAAGAATTCAGGAAGTGTGTTACACCTTGCTCCCATTTCATCACGGGAGGACACGGACATGCTTTCTGTGTGAAGATATGGTCTCAGCCAGTTCCTTCCCCGTCATGTTGAGTTTGCCTGGACCTCCATAAGTGGAGCTGGATGCCATGGTGCACACATGGCCGAGGTCACGGCTATATGATTTCCCCCCGATCGCTCTGCTCCCACAAGTTCTAGTGAGAGTTCGCCAAGACTGTCTGCTGCTAGTAGCACCTTATTGACCAGCTCGAATATGGTTCTCGGAGATATTTTCCCTGCTCGACGACACTCCTTGGGAGATTCCCATCTGCAGGGATCTACTGTCTCAAGCTGGTGGGCTGATTTATCACCCTCGGCCAGAACTATGGGAACTGTGGGTCTCGCCCCTGAGGGGCACCAGCTCATAGATTCTGGTCTCACAAGTGAGGTTGTAGAGACCATGTTGACTACACAGTAACTCTGGATGGTCTTTCTGTTTCATCATGTACAGCAGTTAAAGACCTTGGAGTGATTATTGACTCCAGTCTATCATTTGATGCTCATGTAGATAATATTACTAGGATAGCGTTCTTTCATCTTAGAAATATTTCTAAGATAAGAAACATATTGTCACTACATGATGCAGAAATACTGGTTCATGCATTCGTCACCTCTAGATTAGATTACTGTAATGCCTTACTGTCTGGATGTTCCAGTAGGAATATAAATAAACTCCAGTTAGTCCAGAATGCAGCTGCTAGAGTCCTTACTAGAACTAGAAGATACGACCATATCACCCCGATCTTATCCACACTGCATTGGCTCCCGGTAATATTTCGCATTAAGTTTAAAATACTTTTATTAACCTATAAAGCACTACACGGTCTCGCACCACAATATCTAAGCGACCTTCTGGTTTTATATGATCCGCCACGCCTACTCAGATCAAAAGATGCAGGCTATTTGATATTACCTAGAATAGTGAAGTCTACTGCAGGGGGAAGAGCCTTCGCTTATAGAGCCCCACAGTTATGGAACAGTCTTCCTATTAGTGTTCGGGACTCAGACACAGTCTCAGTGTTTAAATCTAGGCTTAAAACATATTTGTTTACTCAAGCTTACCCTGACTAGATTATATCGCACTACCTCACAGTCCTAATCGTTTTTCTCCCTCTCTCTCTCTTTTTGCCGAGCCCCACACGAATTTATGGAGATATTGGAGATCCAGATCCCTTCTGCCTCTGGATGAGCCCAAATTCTCTGCTGGGACTACGGCTGCTCCTAAGGCCATACATACTTCTCATTTTTCACATATGTGTTACCTTCACATTCTGTGTTACCCAGATGAGGATGGGTTTCCCTTCTGAGTCTTGTCTCTCAAATTTTAAAGTTATCTTAGGTGTTTCCGTGCCAACGTCCACCACTCAGTGTCTGTGCTCAGTTGGGCCTCTGACATTCTCCTATTGGCGGATTATATTCCTATAGTGCCTACATCGGCTGCCCACCCTGTGGTGTTGCAGGCTTTCTGCCCTCCTCCGTTCCTCACACCGGAACAAGAGCGGATGCACCTGCTGTTTCCAGTAAGGGCTCTCTGTACTTACGTCCACCACTCCGGCCAGTGGCGTAAGTCGGAGCAGCTGCTGGTCTGCTATGGTGGCAACAGTAAAGGTAATGCTGTGTCAAAGAAGTGCATCTCTAATTGGATAGTGGAGGCAATCTCTATGGCTTATGAGGGACGCGGTCTCGCCAAGCCTCTGGGCATAAGAGCTCATTACATTAGGGCAGTCACTTCCTCTAAAGCTTTGTCCAAAGGGGTATCCTTGCAGGATGTGTGTGCACCTGCAGGGTGGTCTACTTCACACACATTCATTCATTATTACAGCCTGGATATTCATTCCAACCCCGGGCTCAAGTGTCTTGCAATGACACTCAGGCTTGGGTATTTTTGAACAGGCTGTAGCCTCGGTATGACGGAGTGGGTATTCCCGTTTCCATACTGTTATGCTAAGTGCAACATCAAAGTTCTCTTTGAAAGGGAACTTCGCATTACGCATGTAACCCTGTTCCTTGAAAAGGGAATGAGAAGTAGCACTGTCATACCAGGGCAGGCCTGTAAATTGCGTCTTCACTTCAGATAATAGAAGCTGGCGGCATGGTTCACAGGTGCCATATATATATCATGTGACGTGCTTAATTACAACGTCACCTGATCAAGGCAGGCCTATAAGTAGAGGCATGAACTTACACAAGCTTCAGATACCGGCCACGGTCGCAAGGCGCTCCCCATACTGTTATGCTAAATGCAACGTTTCGTTCTCTTCTCAGGGAACAGGGTTACATGAGTAACCCCGATGTTTATCTAAGAATGTAATTTCAAGTAAATTCAAGTTTCACATAATCTCCACCCAAAGTTACAAACTCCCTCTTTTCAGATCAAATCTGTACCCATGTCATTAATTTTCATATATCATTACAATCCATCATACATCAAAGTACCAAAGTACTCATATAAGAAGAAAATTGATTTTTTTTTGGCATTTTTTCACATTGCCTTTTATTTTATGCTAAATCAAACAATTAAAAATACATTTATATAAAATATACAACACTTCTCAGTAGTATATAATATCTACTTTCTCTATGATTTCAGTCCGTGCAAAAAAATAAAATAAAAAGGAATCTTGCCTTTTGAGCTCAAAGCTTTCATATTTCTGCTATTGCCAACATGAAGATTAAATAATAAATACCACCACTGTATACAAGAAGACAAATCAAACATGAATAAAATTTTAGGACTCATTGCTTGTTTGATCTTGCGTTTGCTATGGCATCACATATGCACTGATGCCTATTTAAATATTCCTTCACATATGGCTTCTGAAACGACAGCTCATTATTGTCCTTTGGATAGGCCAGAGGAAGAGGTGGAGGAATCGTGAGAGATGTTGGAAACATCGACTGCTGTGTGTGTCGTAAAAAAGATATTTACTGTAAATCTCCAGCAGATGCGAGGACCGATAAAAATCACAAACACAATCACAAGCAGCTTTATTACAGCCTACACATCTGTTCCCAGAGTTAGCCTGACACTGCATCATTATGCCACACATGACAGTTTTATAATATTTCACTTATTGCATTTTAGTGCGATGGGATAGGCATTTAGTGGTGCCATGGGACTGTATTTACAGCAAAACAGGAGGTAGGAAAGTAACAAAACTGTAAATTCTACACAATGTTTCCATGTTACGGCCGAGGAATCTACAGAGTCTGAGAAGATGAAATTCTAAAACACAATTCAGCATATCAATACTCCAGAATAAACAACATGTAACACTTGTAATTCCTTATGAGTTGAATCAATCAGAAACTATTTAATCAAAGTACCAAATCACCCAATTATTTTCATGCTTATGGTTGTTTCTGTAGCACTATTAACAGACATCGGGGCAATGCATCAGTAGTATGGACTGAAGGGTATAATAAGTGGAAGGTGTGTCAGGCCACATCAGACAAATTTCTGATGTCTGGGTGCTGTTGAAGGTGAGCCTATGCCATCTATAGCGATCAGACAAGCTGACAACAATTTTTCACCTCATTGATGATGCACGGGCCCTTAACCGTCTCCCTCATTCACCCACAATATTCATGGATCTCTCCCTCTTTAATGTCTTTAATGTGTTCTCTACATCCCCTCTTCCTTACTCCCTCTTGAGCTTTCCATTTATGTTGTAAGTAATTTATGAGATTTTATTCAATCTGCACATTCCTACCTCCTGTAAAAGACATCTGGGGGAAAATAGCACACCAACTACCAAAAAAACCCCAAAAACTTTTAGCCTCGCAGTTGTTCCCAGGTGTTTTGTGTGTGTGTGTGTGTGTGTGTGTGTGGGGCAAGCAGCAGTGGGTCAAAGCAACATACTAATGGTAGGAAATGATTTTGCTGGAGGAACTGCATGTTCATTATAGGATACATGGGAGACTGGTAATATTTTGCAAGAATGCTTATGAACAAATGTAGAAACTTTTAAAAAGAATAATCTGTTGTTTAACTCATGCATGCTGTACACATACTGTTGTTTCAGTAGTTAGCATTTTTTCCCCAAAATAATTATTACAGGGCATACAATGGCTTAGCGGTTAGCCTCACACCTCCAATTTTGGGGGTTCGATTCCCACCGTGGCCTTGTGTTTGCGGAGATTGCATGTTCTTACCATGCTTTGTGGGTTTCCTCCAGGTACTCTCGTTTCTTCTCCCAGTCCAAAGACATGCTGATTGGCATGTCCACGAGTGTCCGTAGTGAATGAATGGGTGTGTGAATGTGTATGTGAGTGCGCTTTGCAATGGATTGGCACCCTATCCAGGGTGTACGCTGCCATGTGCCCTATGCCCCCATGGATGGATGGATGGATGGATGGAATAATGATTACAATGTTCTTTCTAAATGATAGAAACTCTTTAATTGAGACAAAAACTGAAGCAAGAAATCAATCAGAAAGCAATAAATTAATTCCAAATTATGCTAAAGGCAGCAATCAACATGTTATACCTCTAATAGGAAGTGAAAAATATACAGCCAATTAATTTATATAGTCATGTTCCTAATAAAAGGCCCAAGTTACTGAAGTTGCATAGGCACCCTATTGTTATTCTACCTTTCTACTTATTATTATTAATCTTCCACTTCTTCTTCCTTTTCTTCTTCTGGCTAGGGTGTCTCTGGCAGCCCATAGAACATTTTGTAAAAATTAGTGAAATTTGGCACACTGATTGGGAGGGTCTAACGAACATTCTGACCAATGCTCTAGCGCCACCATCGAGTCAAAGTTGGGCCTAATTTGGAAGTATTTTTATGGTCATTACTTTTGAACTGTACGTCCAAAATGAAACGCCAGGCATCCCAGTATTCCCTGGGTTGAGACGAGTTCAATGCACCCTATGTCAACTTAATTAGATTTTATTCTTAATTAGAACAATTCACTACTCGTCCTGCAAGGTTTTCCAATCATCTTGAGAGTATGCCTCACAAAAAAAATTATGATTTTTGTTGACTTTTGTATGACAACAAATCTGACAGTGAAACTGCCAAACAATAAATGAGGTTGTATCTCAGCAATAACTTTGTACACTGACAAAGCATTTATTCAGGTCCGTGACTTTAGGATATGCAACTAATTTTGCACCAATCCCACGTACTTATCGAAAGTTACAATAACATGCTAAAAATGCTTACTATCTGCCGTTTTTGCTACCTTTGTCCAATCTTCACCAAATTTGTCTCACATAATTTTGAGAGCTTTTTAAACAAAAGATATCAAATAAAAATTTGGAAAAAGGCCAAGACTGATGAGGGGAAAAAAACATAAATAACTTAGACATTTAAAAATTGCAAGAAGAGAGAAAAAAATCAGGTCAGAACAGTAGCAATCACAACCACAGGTCAGAGTAGCAACAGACAACACCACAGATCACACCAATGACACCCTGCTGTCCATAATGCAGTTTTTCTTTGTTTACTAGTACTCTATATCTAATTGGTTAGAAAAAGGCAACCTTATTGTAAAATTTTAACCATGCCCTAGGGTGTAGACTTAAGTGAACTTCTATCAAGGCTGATTGCTGTTTAGCTCTGAGAGTGTTATTTTATCTGAAGCATAAAACTGTCCAACATGTGATGAGACTTTTCTGTAAAGTTGCCAATTTACTATAAGAATGTGTAAATCAAGGCTCCACACCTAGAAACAAAGTTATATCTTCCTCTCCTGTCAACTATTTCTCAACATAATTGTGACAACATGCTACATACCAGGGACATTTGGTACAAAGAAAGATGTTTGCACAGTGCAGCTTAAATACAGGACTGTGTAAAAGTCTAAAACAAATTTTTACTCTATACATTGTTGTAGAGATTAAAGAAAGAGCCAACAAAGAAAATATATTAAAAAATAGACAAAATTTTTGTTTTGTCAAAGTCTACAACAGAGCTATGGCAAGTTCTTTAAGATGCCTGAAATAGCCTACCAGAAAAACTCCCTGAGGTGATGTATTTTATGTATAGAATGTATATAATATATAGAAACTTAGAGACTTTGCTAGGTTTTAGGCGATGCCTTTAATTTGTATTTGATAAGTTATATATCTTAACTTTGTTCACATGGGACTTGTGGATGTTAAAATAACCTACAAAATGCTAAATGAATTGTGGCCACTGCACCACTATAGGCTTTTTGTGGGGAATGCGGCTTGGAAAAGACAAACAAAACTGGCATAGGACCTGCATGGGTTAGCCAGTACTGGACCATCATGAACACTCTGGAATGGGTTCACTGTTGGCTGATTGTGAGGAGTGTAGGCTTGGATAAAACACACAGAAAAACCTAGCACAGGCAGCCCACATTGCACCCACACCACTATTCTGAAACATGACAATGCTGGGCTTCTGTTAGCTGCACGCAAAAATACTACACAGGCATCTGTCATGTCATTGTGAATATTTGAGTGAGAAAGTAGTTGTATTTTACTAACAGACAAATAGATAGACAGATAGATTACTTTATTTATCACAGGGGGAAATTTGCCTATTCACCTATATTCACCTACAGCAGCACTGAAAGTTAGAAGTATACTAAAAGTAACTGAACAACATTACAAATGAAAATAAAAATATGCACTGGGTGTTAACATTATAGGTACGAGCAGCAGACTTGAATGGAATTAAAGTGGAAGTGGTGCAATGCAAACATTGTCGATATTGTAATCAGTCTAAAAACAGAAAAATAAATGGAACGGGCAGTGCATATTAATATGAATAGTAGATGGTGGTAATTCAACCATTCAAGTTCATGTCAGTCAATTTTACTGTACCGAATCGGTTAATTTCATGAATTGATATTATTAACTTTTAACTACTCTGTAGGCTGATTAAATATTCAGACTAATACATGTAACAAAAGAATGAAGAGAACCAGAATGAGTACATTGTGGTAATTACTGTGCATTGTATTTTCAGACAAAATTATGCAGTTGATCAACTCAATAAAACCTTTTCAAGTGTTGTTCCTGCAACTGATACATCTGTTGCTTTTGGAAATGTGATATAATTGCATTATTTATATTAATCTAGTTAAGTCTAAGAGAAACTGAATTGGTGTTTGTGGTATTGTGGTCTATACAATGTATTTCCCAACTTTCAAAATATGGGAAACCATTTACAGATGTGGTTCGAGATGTCTTGCATGACTATGCAAGGTTCTGTTTTCATTAATGCCAAATTATTTTACTGTATATTTAATGTAGTAAAGTGGCATCAGCATTTGCAGGTGATTAATATAATATTTTATAATAATTACCCAATGGGGAACATACCTAAATTCTTAAATATTTTGTATTTTAATGTATTTGCAATATTGAAGAGCCCATACAGTAGTCTTACACTTATCACTGAGCAAGCATTAGCACACTACAAGCTATTGTCGCATAAACTAGAGTAGGTAAACATTATGTCACATTTTTGGATTTGTTTTGTTAAACTACTTAAATTAATATCTTTTTGTGCTGAAATTAATTATCCATTCTTTTTAGATTACAAGAGATCCATGTAAAACTCTGCCATCTTCAACTTACATCTTCAGCATACATCTTCAATACATGTAATGCACCTAGTAATGCTCACTTGAATTTAACAGCGGAGAGACAGGTCTGGATGTGGATCAGGTGCTGTATAAATTATGCATGATTTGCTGTTCTGAAACCTTGTCTGCCTTGACCCTTTCATTAATCATGTTTTCCATATCAAAGCCAATCTTACACTATGCCAGATTGTCTGTTTATTGTTTACACCTGCCACATTACATCACTGTAAAACAAGCACTAAGGACGTAAGGGCGTTCTCTTAAATATTTAGGTCTAAGCTGACTGTCTAATGCTCCAGTGCACTTTTCAGATTTTAGTAAGGTAGAACTCTGGTATTGTTTGGGTCTAGTTTCCATTTAACAAGCAAGCTTTCATATAACTGTGATATATAACAGTTGATTAGTGAAAAATTAAGCCAGAGCCCATCTTCCAGATAGACAGGGCCAGACAAATGCCATAAAGAAAAGAGACACTGTGCAAACACACATCTGTCACTTGCTCAGGGGGTGATTTAATAACACATCCAGAAAGAATAAGATGTGTTTTTACCCAAACCCATATTTCCACTCACGATAGCATCTGTGGCATCACAATAATATCTTAAGTATCCAGTGAGCCATAGCAGTCAGGTAAAAAATAACAATAATGTTTGCGGTTAATTTGCCATTTATAAACTAATATTTACGTGTTGATATTTACATTATGCAAACATTATTGTAGACCATGAAGCATTGCTGATGTGGGTGTAGGTAAGTTGCCCAAAAAAAACCCCCAAAGATCCCAAAAGCAAGATGTGAAAAATGACTTTTCAATCACACCATGTAACATTTTAACATTAGTTTCAGAACATTGAAGGTTGTCTTTTCTTTCTTTTCTTTTCATTCTTTTCTGAAGTATGCTTTTTGTGAAATTGTACAATCACTGAGACCTGCTTTGAAAATTGCTGTTCAACCACACAGTAATCCACATTTTATTTTACTACTGGTTTGGAGAACTTTTTTTTTAGCTGGAGGATCATACACTGATCGAAGTGCAATTATTATTATTATTATTGTTTTTTTTTTACATGGAAATCATGATTGGTAGAGATATAATGATGTACACATTGTTTTCTTTTAAAATTAAGAGAAATAACTATAAGGATGTTTTCATGTGTAGTCCCACCAAGAACCAACACAGTTATTCTGTCTCTACATCTTCCTTCTTAACTAGAACCAGTAAGAAAGTGCTATGCAAAAGAGTAACACTCTATACCTGCAAGACAAGGTGGATGAACTTTGCCATCCAGCATTAACTTCGGATATTTATTGGGATCCAGTGAGGCACTTTGGTTTTCACTTAATATGTTTCATAGTCTTCGAGTATATGGATGATACTTCCAAACTAGTATATCTCAGAATATTGCTAAAGGACTGAAGAGCTAAACAATTCCTGTCATTCAAATGGAGGTGAAGAAGGTCTTGCCTCGATGCTGCTATTGGCCACAAGGGAATCGGCTTATGATTCTGGAGACTGCTGGGTAAACGTACAGTTTCTAAAATTGTTCTGTTCATAAATGTTTACCAGATAGAACTTTGGTCCATTAGGCTGTCTCAGAACAATTCCTCTGCTGAAAGTCCTACACCCACACAATCTCCAAGAGCAGTGATAACAATGGGATTATATGCCATTTGATTGTACTTGCCAAAAAAGTCTTAAAAAAAACAAAACTAAAAACAAAAGCAATATTTCTTGCTCTGAAAAGTTGTATAGATTTTGTACAGATTCTATAGATTTTCTTACAAATAAGCAGTTGAGCAAGGTTGTAACAGTGTTGTGTATGGTAGAGGGGATTAGGTCTGGTATGATTCAAGTGCTAGCTGTCAGAGAAAGAATGGAAGGTGTCACAGGAAGACTGAGGACATTATCAGTATATACCTTTACAAGGACAAGGATCTTGCAAAACAGGTATTTTGTTAAATCCATTAACAGCATAAGAAGTGGCCATGAGGAACTAAACCACAATAATTGGATCTTTGGCAGTGGGTAGCTTAGTTTAACATACTTTGGGCTATGTTCAATTTTATGTTCCAGTTGTTTATTTAGTCCAAGGTATGCAGTATTGGAAAGGTCACCTGAAATGGCCTTGCAATTTTTCAAAGCATTTCTCTACTTCACATTTCCTGCCTTCCTATCAGTATTTGAACACTTGGCACAGCTTTTGTTGCTGTTTAAATATGGCTAAAAATGGTGCTCCATGACTGGAAGAGAAGAGATAAACATGTCACACTCTCAACAATTTCTTTTTTGAGTAACTCTCTGTTGGAAAACATCATCCAGATGTTTAGTTCACACAAGAGCTGGGCTGGGTTGTATCCAAATGTTGATTAGGCCAATGAGGCAGTGAGGCCAATGATTAGAGATTAGATACTGCAAGGATGTGGGTAAAAGATCTGACCTTGCCAGGCTCTGTCTGACTTTAAGCTCATGGAAGATCTGGTCAAAGAATGTAAATAAAGAACTTGAAAAATCTTTCGCCATGCACCTCTTCTGGTGATCCACATACAGAATCAGTTGTTTCTTTGATGAAACATTGTGATGTGCACCTCTGAAAGCGTTTGAAAGCTGATGAAATTGCAAATAGCAAAACTAGTAAAGTTTAAATTCTCCAGCTTCCTATAAAAAAAACTGCTATCATCTGGACCACCAAGCCCTAAGCACATCCTTTAATTTAGACATAAAGATGGAGAGAGGTATGTGTGGAAGTAGAGAGAGTAAAAAGTTTTGCATCTAACTTGAGCTGAATATGAATGTGAGTCTCATATTTCATTTTCCCAGGGTTCTGAAATATTCTGTTGAATTGCCTTCTGTGCTGCTGTTCAAAGAAGATGCAAACAATTGTCACGTGTTTACCACAATTTATTTATTTATTTATTTTTTAATCTGCAGTCCCAGAAATAAACGCCATGTTCCCTGTTCTGCCCTATGGCTGTTATGTCTTTACTTCCGTTATATGTACAGCATCATTATTTAGGATAACAATTTGGAGAGTCCACATGGAAGATACTGTAGTATGGTTCTCATTTTTACTGCAATCATACTGTCACCTGATGAGTAATGAGCTGTTTCAAAGTGTTGGTTTATGAACAAGATAATGCACTATTCAATGCAATGGTGACATTTATTACATTTGAAAGATACATAGATTTTTTTTGAAAATAAAGTCCCTGATTTACCATAATCCAAAAAGTACTACTTTGAATTTGCACATACAGAGTGATTTACAACAACATACAATAAACAAATTCGATCTCAAAGAGACTCATAGAATAGCAAACTAAAACTGAAATGAATGTTGATTAGACACATGATGAGATGTATCAAAACAATATACAATGTAAATGTAAAGCAAATCAATGTACACATTAATGAGCATTATGTTAATTTATACTCTATAAAACATTTTAGGGCTCTGTTTAAATGCTCTTGGCATTAGTACTGAGATGAGAACTGAGACTATTTAATATGAAATATAATTTATAGTGGCAATATTAATTCATCATTGTTTCTGATCCTTCAAAAGGCATCCTTTTGATGAGCTATCTTATTATTAAAATTTGCTAAATGGTTTATTTTGATTTCAACTAGTGTTTTAAATTTTAATTTCCCTATTTGTTGTTGCTTGATCACAGCATAGTTTTATTATGCAAATAAAACTTCTGACTGTTTGTTTTGAAGGTGATAGTCATGTGCTTCGTCCTAGTTGTGCTAAGTGAGAAATTGGATAGTGCCAGGGTCTAGAGTCATCAAGTTAATAACAGATTACAATCCAAATCCAGATGGCTTCTCAATCTTGGAGATCTTTCTGGCAAGCATGCAACACTCTCCAGTTTTTATAATTCAGAAAATCCTGGCACATTTTTCTTTAATTGGGAATATGCAGACTGTTGGCAGCAATACAAAGCCACACATACTGAAAAGAAATTATTCATACATGAGAAGAAAACCCTGAAAATAAACAGTGGAAAGGAAGAATTTTAATCATCTATCTTGGAGTACACAAAATTGCTGCCTTCAGTTATATTCAAGACACAGATACTCAGATACACCTGATTATATAAATGTATGTGTTATGAGATATGGCCAGGTGATTTAATGACCTCCTGTGTGTTCCTATGGACATGGCTAATCTACTTTCCTCTGCTAATGCCAATTTTGCAGAGGACAGATGTAGGTGTGCTGCAGGAGCTCATTAGGCTGGCTGTGAGTAAATGAGCCTACCAACTTCACAAGGACACCTCTGAACTAACACATTCTCCCAACAGTCCTTAGCTACAGGTCTCTCTGACAAAACAAGCTGTTGTGTTTGCTTTTAGCAATAGAGCCAGCTTAGTTTACTGTTGCTTCAAAGAATCTTCAAATCAGTGATGCAACCAAGTTAAAATTTTAGTGAGGTCTACAATTTATTGTATGTTGTTATTGTAAATTATAGAATAGAGATTAGAGAGGAAGGCTATATGCCAAAATGGATCAGTGTGGCTTTTAATTTTTGTATGTCCTAATGTTACTAGCAAAATAACAATAAAGGCTTTTTTGTATTAGAAGAAGTACCTTGGATTTTTCCCTTTTCGCATTTTATTGAATAGAGATTGTTTATAATATTGTATAGTATATTTCCTGTTGAACAATATTGTGCAAAATGAACATTGTGTGTGTGTGTGTGTGTGTGTGTGTGTGTGTGTGTGTGTGTGTGTGCACAGTAATTAATAAGAAAGTGTACATCTGAGCTTTTTTGAATGTCTATTCTCCAAATGTCTTTCCCTGGACACCTAATAGTGACCATAAAACCTTGTATACAAGCCCACTCCAGTTTCGACACTGCTGGCTTTTCTTTAGGTCATAGTGATTTGTGAGAGCTAAACTCAATCTGCAAGTAAGTCTATGGGCAAACCTAAAGCTTCCTCAGATACTCTGAGGTCAGTTGAAAAGCAATAATTACTGCTGACTCTATAGCCTCAGAATGCAATTTTCTCTGCATAGTAAGTCTGCTATGGGGAGAGAAAATTGCATTCTGAGATTATAGAGTCAGCAGTGATTATTGCCAAATATTATCAGGATGTCACTGTGTCCATATTGAATTTAACAACTGGAAATAGGCTACATGAAACAAACACTTTGAAAATGGTTCTGGATCTCTGTGTCCTCACAGCTAGTTATAACAATCCTTCAAACTAATATCAGGTGTCCAGCTGCTTCCAGCTTCTCTAGATAATTAGCTTAATTTATTCTGATCACCTATGCAGCCATGTGAATGTTGTAATGGATGTAAGCAGTTTTGGCCCTGTATATGATAGTCCCTCTTAGGCTACAGTAAAGTAAAGGAAGACAATGACACCAGTGTTTGGAAATTCAGTTCATTTTTTTGTCCCTGAGGATTTTAATGTAGATTTGCTTTAGGATCCCTATCACTTCAGATGCTTTTTAAGGTTCTACGGTGATTTTCCCTCTCTGATGTTTATAAACTATATTCTGTATATTTCTTTGAAGCAGAATGACATTCCTTTATAGTAATTCAGATATGTCTTATTAATATCAAAAATCGTCCACTGCTATATTTTGAAGACCTCAGTTCAGTGTTCTTTACAATAACTTAGAAACAAGATAATATGATAGATTGAGAGTGTTTGGATTGTTTACATAAAACACATGAACAGTTTTAACTCCATTGGGTTATATTTGACACAGAGCCACCACTTCCATTAAACCTCATAAATATTAGTCTGAGCATTTTCTAAATCACTACTTTAAATAGTCTTTGAACCTGATATGTAAAACATGAAGCCTAAATTTATGCAGTGTCAGCTCCCGAATTTCCTTTTTGACAGTTTGTTCATAAAGCCACACAGCATACTGGGGTTTGTTTATTTACCATCACTTTTCATACAGTATCTTTTAATGTTGTCATTTATAAAAACCAGTATATCACAAAATTGGGTGTTTTGCAGGTACTAGAAATTGCTCCTAGGTGTGAATGTGTGTGTGGATGGGAACAACTCCATCCAGGATTGTCTCTAAATCAAGGATAAAGTGGGTAAATGAATGAATGAATGCATTAATTAATTAATTAATTAATTAATACATTTTTAATGGACAAATGACCTTTTAGGTCAGGGGTTTACAAAGTGCCAGTTTATTTTGCCCATTCCTAATTTATCTACCTAAATGGCTAAATTATTTGACTTAAGTACCCCTTGTAACTCTAAGTATTCTGAGATTAAGTGAAGGTTTTGTAATAAATGGCAAAATCTGTTATTAAAAACAAATGACTCTCTGGTCTGTAGAATATGTAAACTTCTTTATTATTTTTGTATTTTTGTCATTTGTCAATTTATACATTTTATTTGAATTTCAGTCTTCGATTAGTCATTTGCCAACTCAAAGCCCCAGTTGGGAAACCCTGTTTTAGGTCATAAATTCAATTTCTCGCTAATATGCAAGGTTTTGCATAGATATTGCATACTTACTTTCTAATTTCCTTTGGAGCATTTACAATTACAAAGACGCATAGTTGGCAAACAGGATTGGGAACTACTTCTACTAAAATCACAACTGTATTGGAGTTTTTAGGTCAACTGTGCGTTTGAATTGTTCTGCAGATGGCAATTAAATCTTTAATTGTCATGGGGTTAAACTGGAGCATTGATTTAATTATCACCCTGAAAATTAAGCACATAGATTCAGCCCCATCCCTATCTGATTTATATTTTCCATTATTAACCACAACTTTAATTGTACTATTCAATCAGGCAAATATTTATTCAAGGCCAGGCTCAGGGAACCAAAACATGAGAGCTAAAGCAAGCAAAGATCTTACAAGGTCACTACTTCACTTTTGTCTAACTTAGTTCACAATTGTTAAAACTGTAGACTGTGACCTTCACATGTAATAAAATACATAAAATAAATATGAACAAAACAGGGTGTGTGTGAAGATCAGGCAGAAAATTAAGTGAGAAGGAAATTAACTTCAGAATACAGAATAGCTACACTGCAAGAAAATTCACATCGAAAATATTGTACATATAAGTTGAAAAACAGGTGTATGTAACAAAGAGGAGGGGTGGAGATAGAGATTAGTATGCCAGTGAAACTGAGCCAATGGCTTTAGAAAACACTCCTGAACCCATATGCAATATTTTGGACCAGGACACAAACACATTGTGTGTTAGAAATTTCATGCAATACCACTTTTTAATGGTAGACAGCACAGACTTTTAAGACATACTTTAAGACAGTGTATACACAAATTTATATCCTCACTTATAGTTAGATTATGCCATATCGTTTTAATGCTCCTCTTTTGTGCATGTATTGTACCTATATTGTTCTTTTACCTTTAAAATGAAATGTATACATTTTAACATTTGCTTTACCCAGTTCCTTCAGTGTCGTGTTAAAATTGAGTGTTTATCATATCTAATTATTATCCAATTTACCAAAGCTCAGATTAACAACTTTACACTACACAAATTGGAGAAAACTTTTAACATTTATGTGGTAAGTATGTGATAAGAAAAGCACCAAAACAAAGGAAGTTCATTAATTAACCACTTACACTTAGAATGGGCCATGAGGCCTCAGGTGCCTGACTCATTTACACAAGAACACTATGCATAACTTCATAACACAACACTGAACTGAGTGTTGATATTCTGAGTTAGAACAGCAACACTGGCAAATTGGATTAGTGTGCAATCAGAAGCCAGGAAAAAAGACTAAAAACATGTGTATGTGGCCTGCACTAAGATTTAATTGTGCATTCCCACCAGCAGCAATTTTTCACTTTGCATGGCTCAGTAAACACTCTATAGTAGTTGCATGTGATTGTTCCTATCTTTAGTTGCTGGTTTCTGTAGTCTCACTGGTAGCGCCAGGCTTGTGCAATATGCACACCAGCTACAAACACAAACCCATTTTAATTAGAAATCATATGCGTTTCCACTAAAAATAAAATTAAGGAGGAAAAAGTGTGTATAAAATGTATCTGTGCAGTGCATGTCTGCTGGTCTTAAAATAACCCAAAAATAACATTTTGCTTTTCATAATATCTGCCAGCTATTTTATGGCCCTAAGGGCCTCGTGCACTGAAATAGAACAGCAAAGACATTGGGGCTATTCTGTTTTGGGTAAAACACTTAGTAGTAGAGTGAGCATCACCGACTGGCTCAGGAGCTTCGAGTAGGAACACATATTTTAAATTAAGAAAACACAGATAGTGTTTCACAGCCAGGGAAAAATGAAACCTCTCATCATCATCATCATCATCTCTCTCTCTCTCTCTCTCTCTCTCTCTCTCTCTCTCTCTCTCTCACTTGATGGTAGTCAGCAAATCTTTTCACATCTCAATTGCATAAAGTAAAATTTCCATGAACTTACATCACTCGCCCTGCCCACTTTGCCTCATTAACTGCTGTTGCCTGACATTGCCATGTCTAATTGTAAATCACTTCCATATCTTGATTCACTGCCTGTGTGAACACATGGTAATATTTCACTTTGGGCCTTTGAGGCCTCAGATTCACAGATAGAAAGTTGATTACAAACCAACAGGCTTGTACATGTACAGCTGATTTTCTTTTGGGTCTCAAATTTACCTCTCAACACTGAATTCTACAAGCAAACTTGTTAGAATAAGATCAGTGAAAACACCTGCAACTATTTAACACATTTTCACACATTCATATGTGGAGTGTTTAGTAGGTGTGAATCAATCCCTGGTGTGTTTACTCCTGGTGTTTTTCATTTGGGCAGGCATGAACACTGTAGCTGTTTTTATGTGCAACCCAAAACAACGAGTCTGAAACTGCTTGGTCCTAGTTCTATTCAACAATAACAAGAAAACTAACTTATTGAATCACTTACTTCTAAAATTCCCCCCAAATTTTCCAATAATAAATTTAATTCAGTTCAATTTAATTTTATTTGTATGGTGCTTTTTACAATGGACAATGTCTCAAATCAGCTTTACAGAAACATATATATCATGAATTTTGTCAAAATACAAAGGCTGAGAGACAAATGCTATTTTATTCTGGAAAAACTCCCCCAAAAACAGGTAGCATATATTGTATAGGTTAATATGTGGCACTGCTGGAAAAGACATGAGATGTGTGCAGCATAAAAATCTGAACAAAAATTATGTTATATACCTAGCTTTAATAATGTTTTGTATGAGGACTTTATACACAAACACCAACTAGGATTATTTATATAAAACAATGATAAGAGGACACAGATGTGAGTGATAATTAAGGTCTAGTGGCACATAATGGATGGTGGTGGACAGAGAGTTGTAGATAGAGATGATGTGTAGAGGTTTCTAAGATTCATCCCTCATGACAGTGTGAATTGGTTTAATAATACAAAGTAAGATAAGCCTGGATTCCTAAAGGTCAATTATTTATATATTATCCATCTTCAACATTAGGACATCAGGAAATTATCTTACATTTCACATGTAAGAAAACTGTTTTCCCATAAGGTCCTGAAAGCTGAACGCGAGAGTGAGCTTTTTAATCCAGGGTGCCTGACAATGGATCATGAGTGTAATGATTAAGATGACACTAATGGCCCTGAGTGGCAGTTTTGCTCTGGAAGCAAGCCCATTATCCGGCCCATGGAGAGGAAACAGAGCCATATAACTGCCCCAGTGAGGTATGAGGTATGGAGACTCATCAGTTGGACGTATTTATCATTAGAGTTACATTTGCTAATCACACAGGGATGGGTAATACATCAGCAATTTTGTACAACTGAGGAGGAGTATGAGTGACAGAAACTATTATGCATAGGAGTTATGGAGATCAAGGAATGTTATAACTCAAGGAATGTTATAATTGTGGATAATTTAAATCTGATTAGTTGATAGGTTGAATGAATAGAAGAGGTGGTTTACTAATTGATCATTTAGTCTACTAGCAGTTCTGTTTTACCCATACAAATCATTAGGGGTGGTGATGCTGGATACCTTTTTGTGCCTCTGCACACTCACATCGAGGCCTTCCTAAAAAAGTCCTGAAGTATTAGGTGATATTTGTAAGGTTATCTATTCTGTCTCTGTATTTTATACATTGTGAGGGCTTTTGTAACAAAATGCTTTGGAGCTTGCTAGCTTTGAGTTGGTTTTTCCGTTTCAGCATTGCTAGATAATGATCACCATGCAATTAACTAATTGGCCTACAAAATTGGTCAAAATGGGTCTCGGTAATCCATTTTATCAGAACTTTTCCACTTGTACTCCAGGAATGGAGCAGCTCTGTGAACAACCCATGTGATGAACTGAAGGTCTTTTGAAGGTCCTTGTTCTGCAAACTGCTATTTATGGAACTTGGCTCGTGCTGTCCTGACTGATTCACCTATTGATAAAAGTGTCAAAAGTCAATGAATACAGACATCGAAGCTTCATAGGACAGCCCAGCAGATTATTATAATAGGACAATTGAAATTAAATTCTATTACAGGACGTGCTGGATCATAATGTTGTTTTGGGTCAAAAACATTCAGTGTTCTGGCAAAGTACATGACGTCAATCCAGAAGCTTGCCACTTTCTACTGTTTTCATCACTCTGTGCTGTGCTACATGAGTCACCTAGTGATAAAAGTGTCAAATGTCCACTCTCATAAATAACAAAATAACAAATTTGCTCAGTTTGTCTTTCGTTATATATTATTATTAATGATAAATTATACTCATCTATGTGAATGATCACGTTAATGATTTCTCACAATAATTATCAACAATGAATTAACAAGGTGGGAAACATATCAATATTCAATACTTTATTTCTATTAATCTCAGCAATTGTTTAAATTTTGAGATGATCACTTCTACAACATTTCATAGGAAAAATGTTTCATTGTCACTAGCCACTGACAAACCATTTGAACAAATCATGAACTATGTTGCACCATGTTTGAAAAAGTTATTAATTATGTAATGTTTAAGAAAAATCTACTTTCATATTTTTAAATAAATCTCATCACATTTTGAACTAATGACCAAATCTGTGGCATTTTTAACAAAATTATATCTGTTACATTTCATGAACACACTTGAATTGAACACAATTTTTCAATATTTTTTTCAAAGTGGAATAATTAATTCCACTTTGCCATGGCACTGCTCTGTTGCCACTGACAACATCTAGTATCTTTTTCTTTGTTAGTGGGAAGACTGGCATTGCATGCTGTTCACCAGTGTATTGTAATCTGGTGTGTAACTTGACACTGCAGCTCTGAGTGAGTCTGGCAGATGTGCATCAGTGAGGCGTGCTCTGTGTTTGTTCTTGATGAAGTTCATGTCAGAAAATGCTGATTCACAGAGACAGGTTGAACCAAACAGGCTGGCAACCTTCATAGCTGCTGTGCATACCCCACTGTAATTTTCAGTGTCAACAAGGCACCAAAAGTTTGGTGCAGCCTGGTAGACTTTGAGGTGGAGGACATTTCGCAATGTTATGATTTCAAGCTCCACCTGTTCAGCATCCAAGTTGAATGTTGCACTTAGTTGCTCAGCAATGCATGTTATGTACACGTTCATGAAAGGATTGGAAATGAATGACACACAAGACTCCCTGTGGTCTGTGGTCACTACTTCTCCCCTCGTAGTTGACTTTAGGGGCAGTAATGTCAGGAGATCTTCTTTTGTGGAGAAACTGCTGCTGTCTATGGATTCATTGCACCGGATGCTAAACCACCTGCACTTCGACCAGCTGATCGGCCAAGTTACCGGACATAGCCGACACTCGTCTAGCCATCGTAGATGCCCCCAGTTGGACATCGGAGAGAATAGAGATTAGATCGGTTCCATTTTTCTCGTATTTAAGTACAGTGTTAGCAATTATCATCATTGCTTCTTTGAAAACTTCTCCATCTGAAAATGCCTTCTTCTTTTTTATCAGAAAACGTGTAGCTCTAAACGAGGCTTCGGTTCGTTTTTTTGCCCGCCTCGTGAAAAAACACTGCGGCTTACCCAAATCTGCCTTTAGCTCACGGGCTTTTTCTCCCCGTAGCGTGCTGCCCAGTGGGTAGTTAGCATGGTAGCTTTTGTGACACGTAGTGAAGTGTATCTCCACATTGTGCCGCTTTGCCGTCACCACAGTCGCCCCGCAAATTAAACACACGCAGGTGTCTTTCACAGTAGTAAAAAAAGAACTCTTCCTCCCATTCACTGTGAAAATTATAAGTTTTCTTTCTTTTTTCGGTCATGTTTTTGGGGCAAGAAACCGCATTCAGCCCACCCATCTTCGCTGCGACCGCTAGCTTACTCTCCACGAACTGACCTTTGAACTATATCTTTTAAACTTAAATATGGGAATAACAATTTGACAGTTTAAAAAATAACTAATGAAATTTAATTAGAAATGCATATCAAATTTTAGACATAGCTCACTGATGAGACTCATGTGGTCCTTGGGGGCGACCTGGTGCCTGCGGGCACCGTATTGGTGACCTCTGCCTTAGATAGATCCACAAATAAAGCAGCACAGTGCTGTTTTCTGTCCAATGCACCAATAAGGTCATTTGTCACAACCATTGCAGCCATGATAGTACTGTGTCCAGTTCTAAAACCAGACTAAAAATCACTTAAAATATTATATAAAAACTGTTTTAACTATAAATTTACCTGAGACTCAAGAATCTTAGCTAGTATATATGAGCGCAGTTGGTAGCGCGGGTTGTCCACTAATCTTAGGGTTGGCGGTTCGGTTCCCGGCCCGGGTGACTCCACATGCCGAAGTGTCCTTGGGCAAGACACTGAACCCCAAGTTGCTCCTGATGGCAAGCTAGCGTTTTGCATGGCAGCCCTGCTACCATTGGTGTGTGAGTGTGTGTGTGAATGTGTGAATGAGACACAGTGTAAAGCGCTTTGGATAAAAGCGCTATATAAGTGCACATTTACCATTTACCATTTTAGTATTGAAAGTTTAGAAATAGGATTATAGTTATTCAACTCAAGGATCTCCATAAGACTCAAATTAAAAATGTAAGTAATGGGCTCAGCTACAATGTCTAATAAGGCTTTAGAAGTTAAGGATACAAATTGACTGGACCAGCAGACTTTGAGGTCAATATCTTCTAGAATGTTATAAAATTGAGCCACTTAAATAGGTTTAAAATCATACAAGTCCAAATTTCCTTCACTTCCAGTAAGTACAGAACATGGTACAGATATATTTACATTTGAGTACATTATGTGACACTGCTTAATCAACATGATTTGTTTATTTCAATAGTGTAATTGTGACTAGAGATTTAATTTGAGGGAAAAGCCTGCTTTCAGTATGAGTCAGCTTATGTTGAAGATTCCACAGAAAAAGAGAATCTTAAATTAAAAGACAGTCTCAATTTCAACCTCTCAAAATTCTGTTACTTATTGGATATTTTCTCAAATATGAAGGCCAAGTGCTTCTTCTTATTTAATAGTTAGTAGATGATTTCTCATTCAGAATAGCTGTCCGGATGGATCCAGCCAAAAGGTATCAACAGTGTTAGTAATTCCATTTCTTCTCTCCTCATGCCAGCACAGCATCCAAGATTCATGCACAAACAACCATGGTTGTGCCATAAAAAGACAGCAGCACAAAATCACTCAACAGAATTTATTTATTTTTGTACGAGAAGACAAAAACACACTTTAGAGCAAATCATCATAATTGTATTTGTTCAAAATTATTTGCAATATCTGACTTGACTATTATCACCTTCTGTTTTTAGACATACCTAAACTGTGTAAATGGGAGTGTTGATAATTATTCACTTGTGTCCATAAGTTTCATTTATATTGTTATTTTCTTGTGTACATGTTTCAACAACAAGAACAAAAATTACATTAAAATTTTATTTACTTGTCATTCAGGTGTGTTGTTTTGTAAATAAGAGTTTAAAAATCAACAAGGAGGACTGGCACCCTGTCCAGGGTGTACCTCGCCTTGTGCCCGATGCTTCCTGGGATAGGCTCCAGGTTCCCCTGTGACCCTGAAAAGGAGTAAGTGGTTGAAGGATGATGGATGGATGGATGGAAATCAACAAGGAGAGGTAATTATCAAGCATACTATATGAGAGCTTTCAGACAGGCAAGAAGTATTGTTTCTTCCTCAACATAAAGGAAACTTCACTCGGCAAGAGACTAATCAATAAAATTGTATTTCACCCTGTAAAAAGTTTTCAGGAAAAAAGTCGATTCCCAATACATTGCACAGATCCCGCTTAATACACAGAAACAGAGCTCTTCTTTTGTATTTGAATGGTGGTGGTATTGCTGATATTTATGGCATATGAACTTGTACTGGTACTGTGTAAAGTACCCAGTAGTCATATCTGAGTACAAGTGGTATATATATATATGAAACAAATTTATAGTTTAGAACTCGCTTTAGCAGCAAAAAGAGGAAGCTAAGAGAGAGAGAGAGAGAGAGAGAGAGAGAGAGAGAGAGAGAGAGAGAAAATCTTATCTACATGCACAGAACACTGGAACCCCAAGTTCAGCCAAAAAGAGCATTTGTTTTTTTCTCCTTACCCTCGGTGAGACCCTGTGCAACGTGCAGTTAGATAAGGCAGGTAGCAAGTGCAAAAAGAGAGATGTATTAGTATGAATCCAAATATCATATAGTCCATGTCTGGGGTCAAAACAGAGGCAAATAGGATAATCCCTATTCAACAATGAACAAGTTCACAACCAGGGAACATGGAATACAGCAAGGCTCTAGGAACTTAAAGCCATGAATGCACAATAAGACTTCACAACAAGGAGCTGAAACAGCAAGGTATATATGGACACAATCAAGTAACAAACTAATCAAAGGATGGTTAGGAGACAAGACAAACAAAAGCACATGCTAATGTAAACAAAAGCATGAATTCAAAACAAACAACAGGAGGGAACTCCCAAGTGGCACAGCAGAAAAAGCTTGTCATCTGTGTTCAAAAGTCATATAACACAAAATTGTCCATGCTCTCTGAGTGGGAAGCATTGCATTCTCTCCTCATCTGTGAGCCCATGTATGCAGAATAGGGCAGTCAGCACTGTCCTCTGACTGTGTTAAAATGCCTTGTGACACAGCATTAGAAGCAATTTTTAGTACATGTACATGTTTGCCTTCACCTTCCTAGGTTGGTGGCTGATATGTTGGCTAATGGGTGTACATTCTAAAAAAACAAGTTTGACAACAGCATGGGCAGGAGTACACCATACTTCAAGGTTGAATGATGTATAGGTCAGACTGCCACTCATTAAAATTCTCACTCCAGAAGTTTGATTACATATTGTAATGATCGGCTATGATGATGTCATGTGGGGTCAAGGGGCGTATTCGCCACCCTGCTCTCTCTCTCTCCCCCTGACCTCCACATTGTGTGCTGACTTACCGTCTCATGTTAAGGTACCATTTTTGGGATGTTTTACTTGGTTAATCCTCTTCTAATGACCGACCTGAAACCATGTGTAAGCCTATGGTATCCTACAATGTAATAAACGAAGAGCAGCACTTTCACTTTGTGTCCGGCTGAGTTATATTAACTTTCCTGAGAAACCCGTGAGGATCTAGACAGATCCTTACAATATGTGGATTCCTTCCTGGGTGTTCCATATATTTTTTTTTGCCAGGATGTGGAACTGGACTCTTGTTTCTTGATAAGGTTCTTCATCTTTGTTGTAGTAATACTTTTAATCAAAGATGGCACTTTTTCTTTTCTGATACTAATACTAATATTGAAACCTTGAATACCATATCAGTATACCGGTATATCAGTATAGCCAATATCCTGTCTGATATATATATATATATATATATAAAAAAAACACAACTACTAAGCTTTAAAAAAAAAAAAATTCTGCTATTAACTGAAACACTTATTCTTTTTTTTAATATGGTAAAAAAAAAACATAGCTTAACACATCACAATCACTTTCATTGCAAATATAATAAAGTATATTGTATAAATATAACTAAAATTAATTTTAGAAAAAATATAATCAAGTCTTTATATGTAAATATGTACAGATTTCCATTTGTTACAGGGTTGGATCAATGTTCTTTAATTTTTCTCCCCAATATCCGAGTATCAGAAACAGGGCTACAACACTGCACTATATTTTGCTCTGAAGTTCCAAAGCTCTGCTAGGACATGTAGTCAAAGTGACAAGTCTGAATTCGATCACAGCTCAATATATATATATATATATATATATATATATATATATATATATATATATATATATATATATATATATATATATATATATATATATATATATATATATATATATATTTTTTTTTTTTTTTTTTTTCGCACAAACAGGGCAACCAAACTCCTACCTGCCTAGCCCTGGGTTTGAGACATTGTACTGCTGTCAAAAGCAATTTCTTCTTGTGAGAGAAGTGGTCATGGAGAATTACATCATAAAGACTTTCTGGCAGAGGTTTAACTTATAGTTTATCTTCTTGGCTCTGGTGATTTTTTTTTTTCTTCATCAAGAAGAAAGGCAGTGGACTGCACCCGTACATCCTAGCATTTCAGTCACATGATTTTTCTGTTTCAGTTGCCAGATTTCTGTGAAATATGTCAGTGGACATATTTCTGGCTTTGGTGAAAGATGACTAAAATTACTCACCTTAATTCAGAAAAGAAAATACAGTACTATAACAAAATGGATGAAATAGGCTTACCGGGTATATTTCCCCTGAATTGCTGATTCCACTTTAACTGGTCGGAAAACTTACCAAATAATTTTTTCCTGATATTTTATTGGATGTCATGGTGGTGCAGTGGCTACTATTGCCACCTCACAGTTACAGGCTTGATTTTGAGATAGGGTCTGCATTGGTCTCCTCTGCGTTCTCTGTCAGTAGGTGGTTTCACTAAGATAATTTAGTTTCACACCTGGAATAGGCCCCAGTTCCACCATGATCTTGACCAAGTGAGTGAGTGATGTATATTTAATCTCATACACAACTTCACTCCCTATTCTGGTGAATGCTTCAAAGCCAGAAGACTAGCTCTTCACACCTGGATGGGTATAGGATCCCTAGATGTTTCATCAGGAGGAAACTCTGTCATTAAAGGGAGGGTAGGTCAATATCATCTAACCAACTTAAGGTAAAGTTAGCAATACTTTTTGCTGAGATAATGTATGTAATGTATAGGTCATTCAATTATCAATATAAAAGAAAACAAATGAAGCACAGACACATTAAAATAGATGCAATGAGTCTTCTGTTCAGTCCTCAAAATAGCAGCGAATATACAGCATGATGTCACATGAAACCCAAGGATAAACTACTTTACAAGGTCAGAGATACCATTAATCCATCACTCTGAGGCCAGCATATTTATTAGAATGGGAAAGACTCTGATGTTCACATCGCCTCAAGAAGGTATCAAATAGAATGCCTTAGGCAACAAACAGGGGTATTAAAAGTACCCGATGCCGTCTTTCATTCTTGTCATTACCTTTCCTGTGCTCCAGGTCTTGTTAAGTCAGGTCCTCCTTGACATGCTCCAGCAGTTCATGATGGGTTCTCATGAGTGTCACAACTATAGACATGGCCATATCCATATTTTTTCCCCTCTAGCACAATATGTTCTCATTACAAAATATAAGATACTTACAGGTGCAGGTCAAGCTTCAGTTAATACTCACATTAAACATCAGAATGGAGAACAAATGAGATCTAAGTCACTTTGATCATGGCATGACTGTTGGTGCTAGTCTAAGTATTTTAGAAACTGCTGATCTCCTGGGATTTTCACATGCAACTGATTCTAGAGTTTACACAGAATGGCATGAAAATCAATGGGCAGAAAATCAATTCCTCAGTTTAAACATTTGACATGTTTTCTATGTTCTATTGTGAGTAACATAAGGGTTTATGAGATTTGCAAATCATTGCATTCTGTTCTTATTTACATTTAACACAGCGTCCCAACTTTTTTGGAATTGGGGTTGTACACATGAATAAAGATTAAGACTGTGGTTCCAAAGAACACTGAGATAAGAAGATTATGGAGAGTAATATATGTTACGAGTGTCTCACAGTACATACAAAGTGCCTTTGTAACGTAGACATGATTACCTGGTGTAGACCCCGATGCTGCACTATTATACACTTTCAATACGTAGTTGCAGCAAATAATAAAACTAAAAACGGAAATTCTATTACTATTCCCAATCTGAAATACAGTAAAATATAGACTCATTAGATTACATATGATGGACTACATCCTAGCCCAAAATTGACATTTCATCTTCCTCTGATTAAAGAAGGGTCCATCACCCTTGATGGATTAGACAGTTTATCAACATATTACATTCAGTGACACATGCTAAAATAAATCATGTTTAGCCAAATTCATGTAAGCCTGAAGCTCAAAGCTGCAGGTTTATCAATAGTTAGGGTGAGTAAATCATTCTTACATACAAGTTATGCAAATATACAAGTCAAGTCAGCAGATATGTGATATATAATGACACATATACTGTACATGTACTGTACACTATATATGAAACAGCATATCAAAACAGACAACTTGTGGTTTTGTATATGTTAAGCAGACTTATATAAAATTTCCAAAATGAAATGATATGGAAGTGCTGTATTTATTACAATCTAATCTTTTTAAAGGACCAAAGTAATGAACACTGACAATATTATAAATAATAGTTTAAATTCATGCTACATTCAAGTTTTTTTATTTTTATTTTATTTTTAATTCTTTTTTTTTTTACAGTTTAATGATATAAATGTCTGTTTTTATTCAATTTACTCATTGTTCAAGTCCACAATTCCTACCCACGTCCACACCCCTTCAGCCCCCTTGCCCTTAATACAGCCAGAATGGCTTGATAAATGGACAGTCAACTCAGTTTATTATGATGAATGGGAATTCTCCAACAAGGACAGAAACAAGGAAAAGTGCTACCACTGACAAATTGAAAGCTGATGCCTACATGACCTACTGAAATTCTAAGCAGTTTTTTTTCCATGTATACTTTTAAACTAAGGATTGATTGAGCATATCCTATATGTTATTAAGAGAAGATTGTGTACACACCAGTGCAACAATTTCCATACTGGATGATATCTATGTGAAACTATAAAGAAAAAAATATGTTTATTTGAAAATCTACCTACAAAAATAGAATTTCACAATGTTAAAGATTAAATGTGGGTGCAACATGCAACAAAGCATAAAACAAAATGAACATTAAAATATTTTGAAAAGAAGTTTTTGCTGTGAACCTCTTATTACCAGACATGGCATATATATTAGGAATCTGACAAAGTAATAAACATACAGCATATCAGAGTTAACATTTGCCTCGCACCTCCTGGGTTGGGAGTTTGACGCCCGCCGCCCTACAGTATGTGAGTGGCGTTTGCATGTTCTCAACGTGCTTTGGGGGTTTCCCCTGGGTCCTTGGTTTTGCTCCGCAGTCCAAAGACATATATTGTTGGCTGATTGGGATTTCCAATTTGCCTGTAGTGTGTGAATGTGTGTGTGTGATTGTGCCCTGTGATGGGTTGATACTCTGTCCAGTGTGTCTCCCACCTGGTGCCCCAAGTTCCCTGGGATAAGCTCCAGGCTCCCCACGACTTTGTGGAGGATAAGTGGTATGAAAATGGATGGATGGCATATAGTAATAATATATTGTGATAATGAAGGAAAATCCTAACACCCTAAATATCTTGTTGGTACAAATAAAATTTCTTTGTTGAGTTCACTTTGAGGGTCCTGAGGGTGTACAAATGTTCTTGGATTGACTGTGTAGTCTGCATTGTGTGCCAGGGTCAAACTTTGGAACTGATGCCAGCACAGCCAAATGGACTGCTGGTTGACCGTGTTGAAAATACTTAATGCCGTCTCTCAATGCTCTCCTGGGCTGGTCAAACATCTATCCCACTATGACTCAGTACCACTGTGCACCGAACTTTAGAAAGTTGCATTAGACACTTTTATATTATGGAACTTGTTTTTACTGCTATACTTGTGCTGCTATAATATACAATAGTTTACAGTTTACAGCCCATGTTCTGTGTATTTATTCTCATGTGTATTTATTGTTCTGTTCTGTATATTTATTGTCTTGCACTCTTCTCATACTTTTGTGTATTTGCAGTTTATGTATTCCTGCATAATGTTCTGTGTTGCTCCATGGTGCTAAAGAAACTGCATTTTGTTCCAACGTACACAAGCTATATAGAGGAATGACAATAAAACTCACTTGACTTCATTTTAAGCATGGAATGATTTATGTCAAACACAAATGATTACATCAGTGCCTGATCTCACTAATGCTCTTGTGGCTGAATGAGCACAGCCATGCTCCAAAATCTAGCAGAAAGCCTTCCAAGAAAAGTGCGACTAAACTTAATATAGGATGTTCAAAAAGCACATATAAGTATTATCATCAGGTGTCCAAAAATGTTGGCCAGATAATGTATGTGGTAACATTTGGATTAGGATGAATGGTCACTACAGTCCGTCAACTCTATCAACCCAGACCTTTCAGTTTCACACACTCATGAACCCATTGATGATTGTGTCATTTATAGATGCTACAATCACTTCACTCTAACGCGAAGCTGCTGTTTCCTATCAAAGGAAGCTAAGCCATCTTAACCTTTAGATGATCTCTCCTTTCTTCTGCCAATCAATACTTTCTACAAACAAACCTCTGTTACTGCCACTTCCTCTCTAAACTCTGCTCTTTTACCATGTCTCAACTCCCTCTGTGCTCATGTGTTCAATCCACCTTAGTCCCTGAATTCTTGTGTGCTTCATGTTCTCAAATCAGAGTGAGCAACACTGCAAATATCCAAGGTGCTTGGCAAAAATACAACTTTTAGACACAGCTGGCTAAGTACTGTATCAGTCACAGTTTGCCTCGTTCTCTGCTGCCATTCCTACAGCAAACATTTCTTCTCTAAGATCATCAGCTGTATCTTTCTGCATACAAATTATTTTCCACATTGTCTTATATCCATAATCATCCCTAATAGATTTAGTTATATTTCACATCTGCAAACATGTAAACATTTGTAAACACCTTACTTTTTCATACCTTTCTGTCTGATAATGTTAAATGAAAATTTTATATATTGGAAAATATTGTCAGCAAATTATAAATAGAATATGGCATTCACCTTTATGCTCCTAAATTAAAATTTCTCTTGGCTTCTTATCACTATGTTTGCACCATTAATATAGTATTAGTTTATGCACATTAATCCCAGTAGGTGTTTAGACTTATCTAGGTATTAGGATTTTACTCTTGTTCACTTTATGAAATTAAATACTTCTTTTGTTGTTGGAAATCAAACTAGAATTCGAGTGGCCTGCACAGAGCCCTGACATAAACTCCACGGAGATGAACTGGAATGCTGATGACAGCCCAGGCCTCGTAAACCGAAATCAGTGCCTGACCTCACTAATACAGAAATGCTCCAAAATGTGGAAAAGTGGAATGCATTCCTTGAAGAGTGGAGTTTAATATAACAAAAAAAGCTGGGACTAAATCTGGAATGGGATGTTTAAAAACCATGGTTGTGATGGTTGGGTGTCCAAACCTTTAGCCATATAGTGTATTTGGATACTTAAACAAAATGATAAGTAAGATTAACAAACTGTGAATACACAGTATAGTTAAAAATAAAATGCATTTTATGTTGCAGAAATACTGATAAAAAGAGGGATACCAAAATACAACAAGGATATATTTTTCTCAATCATCATGCATCACATCCACTTGTTTTGTTCAGCTTGAAAGGCCATTCAGTTGAGTTCAATTTTGTGTTTCTAGTGGGAGTGAAGAAAAAGGTTTGGGCAATAAATGCTGAGCTGCTTAAGTTTAATTGCTTGCAGTGTCAGTTGAAGTCAATATCCTGGTCAATGGGCCATGGATCCCACAGGTTCATTTTCCTTTATTGCACTACATGTGTCTGGCCAGTGCGTAAGCACTATCATTAAAATAATTTGCAAAAATTAAAATAATAAGCAAAAAGAAGGCAACAATGCAATTAAATGAGAATACACAGGCACAACTGCACCAATGATATAAACAGAATATTACTTATCAGTATAGATTGTTATGATATTTGGTCATCTCTACTTCTGAATACAGTAACATCAAGCCAACCACATATTTAACTAAAGCTATTATTATTATTATTATTATTATTATTATTATTATTATTATTATTATTATTATTTTGCAACCTGTTTAAGTTAAGCACTTTCCTGCTTTTTTATTATTTGATTCTGAATTGGTATAATGATATATTTTTATTTATTTGTTTATTTATTTTAGAAATAAGAGAAGATCTATATTTTTGAATTTGTCTTACATCTTCTTTTTTTCATATGTCGATTTGGGCAAATGAAGCAAAACAGCACAATAACTGCTAGTAACCCTTGGAATTTAACAATCCTGTGGTCAAACCAGGTTAGACACCAAATTGCTGTATATAAAAGACTGTAGTCCCAGAACAAAAGTTGACTTTTGTTGTTCTTTCACTCTCTATATATAATGCCATAAAAAAGGCATGGGTTCTGTTAAATGCACAATGTTTTTTATACAATGGTGACCTTGTTTCCCATTCAGTTTGTGTCTCTGAATTCCCAATTTTCCAATTTCCTTTTTTTTCCCAATTGTGTGGTTTTTGAGATATAATTTGGTTTAAACCTGGCAAACCCATGTGATGTATCAAAGGTAGAGCTAATTGGTCAAAACTCTCAACTGCCTCTTACACGGTTACTCTAAGCATCCATTCGATAGTAGACTATAGTATAAATGAAGTTCAAGTTAAGCCACTTCACTTAATTTTGTTTGAGGCTATGTTGTTATTAATGTTGTCCCATCAACCTCACCAACGTCTTTGTTCATGTGCTGCACCTGTTCCTAGGTTTAATTTAATGCGCCTGCTATAGATAAAACAAAGCAAAGTAGAATGTGCATTAGAGTTACATTAAATACTCATCTATTGAGGTTTATGATCTTTTCTCTCCAGTGAGAATAACTCTGAGGGATTGGCTGCCTGGGACTCATGCATATCCCTTTACGAAAAGTATTTGCATGAATAAATAATACAGCATGATCTTTCACTTTACAAGGGTTAGATATATTTTGCATTAATTCAATTCAGGTCAAGTCAAGTGAGTTTTATTGTCATTCCTCTATATAGCTTGTATACTTTGGAATGGAATGTTGTTTCTCCAGGACCATGGTGCAACAGAGAACAGTATGCAAGACTACATAAAATGCAATACACAACAGTGTGAGATGAGTGCAGCACAATAACTACACAGAACAGAAAAATAGGACCACAAGACAAATACACAGTACAACGAATACACAGAACATGGGTTGTAAACTATGTCGTAGTGTAGTAGTACAAGTATAGCAGCAATATCAGCAGCAAAAATGAGTTCCATAATATAAAAGTGTCTAATGCAGCTTTGTAAAATGCAGGTGTGCAAAGTTTTTGAGTCATACTGGGTTAGGTGTTTGACTAGCCCAGGTGAGCACTGAGAGGCAGCACTTGTTGAGTAATCTGACTGCCTCAGGGTAGAAACTGTTGTGGAGTCTGCTCGTGGTGGTATGGATGCTCCTGTATCTTCTGTCAGATGGCATGAGGGTAAAGAGTCCATCAGAGTGGTGAGAGGGGTCGTCTGCAATACTTTGAGTATGCAGCGGTTGCTGTATGAGGTGTTGCTGATGGGTAGACGGACTCTGATGATCTTTTCAGCTGTTCTCACAATTCTCTGTTGGGTCATGCAGTCGGAGTTGACACAAGGTGTCACACTCTGTAGGGTCTTGCAGTTCCCATGACACACAGTGAGACAGCTGGTCAGGATGCTCTCTATGGTTCCTCTGTAGAAGATCTCTCAGAGTGTGTTGTACATTTCACAGAAAATATTAATTCTAAAGTCTATCCCAGGAACACTAGGCACAAGACAGGAATCAACCCTGAACTGGATGGCAGTTCATTGTAGGCCAATTTCTCAGGTTGGGCTAAGTTAAAATATTTTTCTGGGAAAAGTGCTTTAATGGTCAGCTTTGGCTAACAGCCATTTTAGGCAAACTAATGCAGACCTTCAGATAGCTGAGCATTGGAGGAACACTCTCAAGCTGTTGTTTTGGCCACTTCTATGAACCGTGGTAGATGGAACCACACATCATTAACTACAGACACAGTACAGCGGGGTCAGGGACAACTTAGGTAAACATGCCTGACAAAGTTTCAGCAAAAAAAAAAAAAAGAGCTCTGGATACACTCTTAGCTGATCTAATAAAAAAAAAAAAGTCATGGCAATTTGGGTAAACTGGGCATCAGTTTTTTCAAAAGTGTACAAAAACAAGTTGTTCTTAAAAACTTGGTCTTATAAACTTAGTCTATAATTACGAGAGTGACTCCAAAATGTTTGTCATATTCTACTAGAAACAAAATGTGCATGTGTGTGTGTGTGTGCGCACAGAACAGATTGCAAAATACGAATTATTCATAGAGAAACAGTGCAGTGCATCTTGAGGCCAAAGACCCAGCCAACTGTTCACTAGCATCTTTCACTAAGATTAATATGTTTCCCTCAAGAATATTAAAATGTATTTTAGAGCAGTTTGAATCATTTTTCTTTAATGCTACAAAATCAATATACTACAATAAGTAATTAAACAAAATACAGTACACCAGAAATTCCTATATCTAAAAATTATTTTATTCAAAACACATTTAATCATGAATAGTTGCTGGATGTTGACAATGAAGACCATGTCTCATTTCAATTCTTCATTCATGTGTTTATTAGAGATGCACAGATGTATCGTCCATTTATTGGTATCGGCCGATAAAGGCAATTTTTCATGTTATCATGTTATCATTGGGTGATGTTTAAAAACATCCGATGATCAGGGCCGATTATATCCTGTCAATCAAAAGAGGGCAGGGAAAATACATAGACTTCGTCCTGTGTGTAAATATGATTTGTGCCATCTCTTGTGTTGAATGATAACAAAACTGCAGTTTGTAAGTTATGTAATCTCTGCACTGCTCAAATTTTACACTGGAAGTGAGCAGCAGTGAATTTTGGGAGTTTCGGCGTCGAGTCTAAATTGTTTTTTTGCCGCGCTGCTCGAGCTGCTCAAGCTGCTCACGCTGAATTAAAGTGCCAGTACACTATTGAAACATTTAAATGAAGATAAGTTCACAAAAAAGTATATTTCGCACAGAAGGATATATTTGTAGAGTAATATAATTCATATCCAGTTAAATAATAATAAAAAAAAATAACAATAAATTAAATGTTTAAATAAATAAATATATTTTTTTCTTTTTTTCACAGTAGGTGGGGAGGGGTGTAGTTCTTCAAGATGTTAGTGAGGTAAGTGGGAGGATGATTATGTAGGGCCTTAAATGTGAGAAGTAGAATTTTGAATTTAATTTGATAAGCAACGGGAAGTCAGTGAAGCTGGATGAGCAGAGGTGTTACATGGCTGGTTGATTTGGAGCATATCATGATCCAAGAATTATCCAAATGGAGGTTAAAATCACCCATCAGGATCACATTCGGAAACATTGTATTCAGAGTCATTAGTATAGTTGAAAGTTTAGATATACAAATACACATTTGATGGTTTAGGTGGTACAGTACCACAATAACAGTGGCTGTATGTCCACGAAGATTGACAGCCAGCAGTTCAAAGGAGGATTAGGCGGCTGTGGCTCAGGTGGTACAGTGGCTTGTCCACTAATTGTAGGGTTGGTGGATCGATTCCCGGCCCAAATGCCGAAGTGTCCTTGTTCAAGACACTGAACCCCGAGTTGCTCCCGATGGCAAGCTAGCACCTTGCATGGCAGTGCTGCTACCACTGGTGTGTGTGTGTGTGTGTGTGTGTGTGTGAATGGGTGAATGAGAACAAGTGTAAAGCACTTTGGAACCGCTAAGGTTAAAAAAGTGTTATATAAGTGCAAACCATTTATCAAGATCAGGCGAGTGGAATCAGTTTTACATTTTCTCAATATAGCAGTGCAAGACCTCCTCCTCTCCCAGAAGGACAGGATTTACAGATGTAAACAAATCCCGGTGGGGCTGCTTGATTAAGATGTAGAAAATTATTGTTTTGCTGCCAGGTTTACGTGAGGGCTAGAAAATCCAGTTTATGGTCAGTAATAAAGTCACTGACTCAAGCAGCTTTGTTGGTGAGAGACAGAATATTGTATAAATCAAATTTCAGGCAGTTAGTGTGTGTGTGCACATCTGACCTAGGCAGAGAGGCTATAGTACACTGCAGTCTACACCGCTTTGGTTAAAGATCATTGAGTGAAGGCCGTTTACAGACCAGACAGAGGGAATAGCATTGAAATCATTCTTGTTGATCACGTTATCCGCCTTTCGATGAAATCCTCGATGGGTGTATTTTGGACGCCAAAGAATGTCGTGTTGGTAGAGGAGCTCTGCAGGAGGCTCATAGTTCTCCCACAGATGGTCAAGTTTGCCTGCTGAGTATTTCCGCCTCTTTAAGAATCAGATGGAGTGTTTTCAGAGTGGACAGTAACCAACTTCAACCAGATTTCACTGTAATCCACTTCAAGCAGTGTGAAGTTTATCAGCAAAGAAATCGCAAAGCTACCTCTGTGATTTGAATCGCAGTGGCTCCAGGCAGAACACAGTAAAACATGACAGAAAACAAATAAAAAGTCTCTAACATACAACAATCGAACTTAACTAAAATACTAAATAAAAAAATCAAGCAATGTTTACAATGAATTGGCAGTTAATTTCCAAAATACCAAATAAAAACAAGCCAGCTGGAGCAGCGTTAAACTCGCCAGTGTACCCATTAGTAGGCAACCTTTAATAATGTACCTGTATCTGACTGCTGCTCTGTCCTGACAAGCACAGTGCAAAATTTTAGGAAAAAATATGATTGATGATCTAGGGTCGCTGGTATGATCCTGAGTTTCCAAGTGTTACCCATTGATATGAATGACTAAGTGAATTTGGCCAATGTGTGACCTTATATTTATACCCCTGTGAAACAGGAAGTTATGGTTGAACAATTTCCTGTTCCTAGTCACCCAAGTATGCTAAAGAAAATGTAAATAGTAATAAGAATATACTTCAAACATATTTTTCTCATATGAATTCATAGTGGTGCCAAAAATTGTTGCACACCTATATTTAACAAAGCTATATTTTTTTGTAAATCTGTGTTGTGTTTGCAATTGTTTGATATCCATGAGAGCAGAGTATTTTTGTGCTTTTTTTTTAACAAAAGAGCAAAAGGTTAAACAGTAATGATTATTTTTCACAGCCTTTTACACTCATATTTACCAACGGTGCCAATATTAGTAGAGGGCACTATGTGTGTGTGTTCATGGTGCCATGTGATGGACTGGTGACGCATCCAGGGTGAATTCTCTTATCTTGCATCCAGCATTCCCAGGATAGACTCCAGGTCCACCATGATTCTGAGCAGGATATGGTGAAAATAAACGAATAAATTAATCTTGATTCAACATGTTCCATTTCAGGGCTGCATTCCCAACCAACTGTGCTGGGTTTCACATCATAAACCCAATTTGGGTCATGTCAACTCAGCTACCTTACCCAACATGCTAAACCCAGCAACTGGTTTGTAAAAATAACCTGGCCTTTTCTACAGTGTGATATGTACTGAATTCTTGTGTGACGTCATGTCAGTTAAAAAACTGGGCTCTTCTCTGCTCTTCTTTTGTTTTTTAATGCAGGTTTGAAAGGTTTGAGTGTACCACATTTCATTTCATGTCACTTACAAAGAAAGAAATAAAGTTTTTTTGAAGCACTCCAAGTGATCAAGCTAATGATATAGTTATTTGTAAGAATTTTACTTCAAAATTTATGGGATGTCTGAAATGAAACGCAGGTGCTATTTTTCAGCTCAGAGGGACTGCCATGGGTTTAAGAAAATGTTGACTTTGTAGCTACGTTTAATCTTTGCTGCATTCCACGTGTACACACTCAGTGCCCCAAGGTTCCCCTTGGCTGCCTGATCAGTTCTTTTTTAGCATTTATCCTCTCCTGTGCATTTCAGTCATGCTGTTAGACAGTTTTGCCCTTAGTGTGAGTGATAACCTAAGTCAGGGAGGGTTATTAGCTGTTGTGGTTTTAGGCTTAGAGACATTGTTCAGAACTTGGACTGATCATTGGATCACTGAGATTTCTAGCCGCTTTACTTTTCTGCTTGATGCAGCTGATCCAGTTTTGGGTTTTTTTTACACAGTGTGCAGAGATTAGACCTATGTATATCTCATGATTAAACATATTATAGAATAAGTTGAAGACGATGGGAGTGCAGCTTTAAAAATACAGTATATTCATAAGTGAGTATTCCGATAATAAATTAAATTATGAGTCAGATGACAATATAATAATCCTATTGCTGCTTGAATACTTGACAAGAAGACCGATGCTAAGTTAATAGCCAAAATGACAAGCTTTCAGCAATATTTGTGGGCTATTATACACTAGAGAAAGAATGTAAATCTTACAGCAGACTGAATTGGGAACATCACTGATCTGTTTCTAACAATCTCTGGTTGAGTCATTTTCCTTAATTATTGGCCATTTATTGACTCTCCATCTTTGTCTTTGCCCGGAGCCTCCAAAGACGTCCATTTACAGCTCTGATGTGTGTGCTCATTTAGTCCAACTAAAAGTATTTAAGCAGTTAGAAATATCTAAAGATCTAAAATTGAGAACATATTAAACACTTTATAGCAAAAAAAACTCATACAAGAAAAAGTTATGAGGATTTTTGTGTTATTGACTAATATTTATCAAGGTATTACTAATCCAAATATCTTCTGTCCACCATGAAAGATAAAATGTTGACTTTTGGTAGATAATGTATAAGCCTGTTCACTTTTATTATATGTTTCCAATCCCATTATTGCACATGGCACTAATTGATATGGCACAATGTAATTATAGTATCAGTTGCGGAGCGAATTCAGTTGCAAAAATGTACTTCTTTATAAAAGATCAGAATGACAAAATTTGAAAATGTCAGGCTAGGTTAGGCTAGGTTCAGGCAATTAGCAAACAGAGTGGGGTGGGCAAAAGTATAATCACATAACTGAAGGACAAGATCGAAGTCAAAACCAGAAAAGAATCAGGAAAAAGATTCACTGAATGACACTGTGCAGTTTGTGTGAGGTTGGAGTTTGTTTTCATAGCACTGATGGGGATAGGAATCAGTTGTGTTCAGTCAGAAGTCAGGGGAGCTGGAAGCTGACAACTGGGAACTGTAGTCTGGAGTGATAGGCCATGTTTGTAGGCCATGTTGCCATATGGGAAGTGGAGTCTGTTGCTGATTCTGGCACAGACATAACACATAAACACAGTTGCTCATGATAATTTGAGCCTAATCGAGCAGGTTATTACTATGAATTCATTTTTAATTGCACTGGCTTCTTGTAAATAAAGAAGTACAATTATACAATAGACAACCTAACACAAAAAGAACTTTACACTATATAAAAAAGATAATTTAATCAGTCTATCTGGCTCTAATAAGATAAGATATTAATAGCAGATAATATCAGAACACTTTCTAATTCATAATGCACAAGCTTCATCATTATCATCGTCATCATCATCATCATCATCAAATCAGTTTATTTTGGTCAAGGTTACAGTGGAGTCAAAGCCTATACTGGGAACATTGTACGGACAGCAGGATTCCACCCTGAATGGGACACCACATTCACATTCACATCATAAGGCATCATGTACACACACATTCACACACTCAGTCACAATTAGTCGCATTTTAGCATGGCCAATCCACCTGTATGTTTTTGGAAAGCAGGAGGAAAATGGATAACCCAGAGGAGAACATCTGCAAAGTAACCTGAGCGTAGCATTGAAAAAGGGGCCCTGGAGCTGTAAGGTGGTAATGCTACAGTACCTGCTGCACCACCATGATGCCCACAAGCATAACCTTCTTCCCAACATCTGTTTAAAAAATCTGGATTTGGCAATGTGGAGACAAAATTGCATGATGCTCTGTATGAAATCCTTTAAAACCCTCAGCAAGGACATGCAATCATTTATATAGACTCTAATGGGATCTTATTAATGTATTTTTATTGTAATGAAGTTGTACATGATTAATTAATTAAATTAATTAATACACAATTAATTAAACATTTTGAGATTCTGATCTTGATGAATTAAAGAATTTATATGCAGTTTTATGTTTAATAAATTATTGTTTGATTTATTCATTATGAATGAATTCTTCTTCTTTATTCTTATTGTCATTGTTTTATTCAAGAAATCACAAAGTTGACCTTGATATTGAGATTCATTAGAAAAAGGATTAGAGTAATTAGTTATTAGCCATTTAAGCAATGCAGTTCTATACAGCTGTGTCTGATAAAGTATGGGAAAAAGTACCATTACCAATATTTATAATATTACAATATTCAGTTTCTGCCAGCACTCCGCTGGTGAAGGCTGTTCTCCACTTAATGTTTATTGTCAGTTTACTCCTTTACAAGAGTCCGCCAGACACCCCTGAGTATTAGGCTGTCTAATAAATGGAGCTTTGGCAGTCTAGACTCTGTGGATGATGACTGCAGGAAAATCACGTAATACCCTGTTAGCTGTCTAACATATTGTGAAAACACCTGTGGTATGATTGCAGTCTAACAGGGACACTAAAAAAAACAAGTTTGGGACAGACAGAAAAATCTGTTCAGACAGCCAAAGGAAAATCTGCAAAATCTCAGTCTTGAAGATTTTCCTTTAAAGGTGATACAGAAAATAAGTATAGAAAATTTAGTTAAAGACTGAAAAATACAGAAAATAATTAAAGACTGAAAAAGTCTGTCATTGGTGTTGTTTGCATGAGGTAAGCTTATTGTGAGTGAGTGCGGGAGTAATCTCCTTCATTTATATTTATGTGTATTTTACAGAATAAACCTGCAGCTAAAGCTTTTGATCCTATTTTTTTTTTCTATGACTCATGTGTATTTTTTTTTTTTTTTACATTCACTAATCTTTAACAACAACTTTTAATTGCCCTAAACAAAAGCCAAACTATTTCCACTGGGCCACATTAAAGTGATGTGCATTTGCACAGACGATCATTTAGACATTAAAGTTACATATGCATTTCAGAGAAAAGGTCAGCTTCACCAGACAAGAGCGTCGTCATGGAGATTGCAGAGAGATGACACATGAATGTCTCTTCCATAGCTCACTCGCTGTCATGACACTGAGCTAACAAGTCATCATAGACAGAGGCCATGAAGTCTTCTCTCCACAGTTAGGAGGTGTAATTATGCACAAGATAAGTTTAAATATAATCAGCATGTTAGCTCGGAAGGTTTAGCGGTGGAGGTAGTGCTTTACAAAATGAAGGTCAACATTAGTCATCTACACATGAATGGGTACATTATTCTTATTAGTAATTAGTACTATCAGCTATGGTTTTCTGTACTCCTTTACTGTATTCCTGTACTGTACTACAAATTCAGAAACATGACAGCAAATCCAAAAACACAAAAAGGGTAAGAAAACAGAAATGGTAAGTCCTTATTGAACATTATATGCTCTTTGCTGATTGGCTACAGTGTGCATTGGTCATAAGTCAGTGGAAAGCTGGAGAATGTTTACAGTAAGAGGAAGTACTGATGCTTATTTATATATATATATATATATATATATATATATATATATATATATATATACAGTATCTCACAAAAGTGAGTACACCCCTCACATTTTTGTAAATATTTGCTTATATCTTTTCATGTGACAACGCTGAAGAAATGACAATTTGCTACAATGTAAAGTTGTACATACAGCTTGTGTAACAGTGTAAATTTGCTGTCCCCTCAAAATAACTCAACACACAGCCATTAATGTCTAAACCGCTGGCAACATAAGTGAGTCAAAGTATCATTTCTTCAGTGTTGTCACATGAAAAGATATAATCAAATATTTGCAAAAATGTGAGGGGTGTACTGACTTTTGTGAGGTACTATATATATATATATTATATATCTCAAGGGCATTCATTTGATGTTAAATATGCTTTTGCAATGCCTTGTCAGTTTTGCACTGCATTAACATAATTAAGTGAACACTGAAAACATGCCTAAAAGACACCAAGTTTTTCAGAAGAAAAGAATTACTCTTCAATATAATAACCTAACAAACTTCGCATAAATAATATTTGATACACTAAATTGATAACACATTAATTATACTTTCCTTGTGATAGTCATATGCTGTGTCCAGTTAACAATGAGCGTGTGATCTGCTTGTGTTTTTTTTATTTGTTGTGTTTTTACTAGAATAGTCTTCTTCCCTTTCAAAGGGAACTTCGACGTTGCATTTAGCAGTATGGGAACGCCTTGCGCGCGTGACCGGTATCTGAAGCTTGTGTAAAATCATGCCTCTACTTGTAGGCCTGCCATGATCAGGTGACGTGGCAATTAAGCGCGTCGCATGATATATATATGGCACCTGTGAACCGCGCCGCCAGCCTTATTATCTTCAGCGAGACTGCATGTCTGTTGTTTGTGTGACAAAAACGCTTCATTTCTACTCGATATTTTCTCAAAATCTCTTAACTTTTCTATCCCTTTTTAAAGAAAAGGTGAGGTAAGTAACGAGAGAGAAAGAGTTAAAGACGTGTGTAACGTGCTCCCATTTCATCACGGGGGAAAAGTGCACACTTTCTTGGTGAAGTGTTAGTGGTGTAGTATGCGATGGCAACCTCGAGAGGCTGCGCATGGTAACGCTACATTAAGCAGCTCGACTCGCGCTTTTCTCAAAAAAACGGAAGCCGAGTGAGTCGAGTCTCAAAGCCTCGCGGATCTGGGCCGGCCGCTGCCGAGGCAGCCAACCGTCTCAGGTTCGGGGATCTCTTTTAAATCCGGAAGAGGAGCGGAGACGAGCGCTGCCATCTCTCTCTCTGTCTTCCGGGTTCAGCTCTCCGCTGGATTTTGGAGTTCGCGTCGCGACTCCTCCTCCCGCTATGGAAAGCCAAAGGGTAATAACGCCCCTCTCTGACTCCGAGGAGTTAGAGGGATGGGTTGAAAACTGAGAGCAGCGCGCATAAAGAGCTGCTTGAAGTGATTACCCAGTGAAAGTAGATACTTCACACTGCAGAAACTCCCTGTCTTCCGAAGTTATGACAAAATCTCACACTGAGAAAACCATGCTTAAGCCATAGTCATAACTCCACGACGTTGGATTATTTGGCCGTTGTGGATATGAATGGCATGGCTACTTAGCTATGCCCGAGGTGGAGTAGGTACGTCCCTCTCCCACCGATCGCAAGGAATTACAGGGGGCGGCTTGCATCCAAGGTGGGCAAGCATGCACAGTAGTAGTCTTGCTTGTGGGTCACTGCAGACAATGACAGTGTTGCCTACCAAGCAGACCTGCTGGTGAGCTCGACTTATGGCAAAAAAGTTGTCTCAAGCTCATCCGGGTGTCCACGAGTGAGCCTGGGCCAGCACTAGTATGGGGAAACCCAGAAGGAAGGAAAAAAAGTTGGACAAGGGGGTCCGCGAGTATGGCAGCGCCCGCCCAACCCCCGCAGACAGCCAGGGGAACCAGGCGGCCACAGTCGTGGTCTGCTGTTGGGCCTGATCTGAGGATGGTCATAAAGGCCAAGCAGGCAAAGACGAGCGGTCCTGAGGGGCTGCGGAGGGATGTATCCGGGGACATGAGGTTGTTAGGGCAGGTAGCCCCCAGTGCTACTGTAGGGCCTCCCTAGCCAAAGTGGTCCCTGTTGCGTTCCCTGGTCAGCAAGCTGTCACAGGGCAACGGAAATCTGATGCTTCTCTCAACAGAATGTGGAATAGCTAACGTCACTAGGAGACCATCGGGCGGCGGTGCCTTACGGCCAAATGTGTCTCCATGGGTTCTGTCTACCATAGAAAGGGTTACCGGGTCCAGTTATAGCTAGACCCCCCGTTCACAGGTGTGCTCACCACAGAAGTCAGCACAGACCAGAGCCCGGAGCGCGCAGGAAGTAAGCTCCCTTTTGGACAAGGGGGTCCGGAAACATGTACCCCGCTCCTCAGGGAGAGAGGTTTACAGCCTTTATTTCCTGTCCGCAAAAAGTGGGAATATCGGCGCCAATTTTAGATCTGCATCATCTGAACCGTACTTTCGGATATACAGGTTCAGAGGCTGATGTTCAACGTACGTTGTGCGCCACAGATCCAGTTCGAGAACTGGTTTGTGGCGATAGGTCTAAAAGGTGCATGTTTCCGCACAGGATTATTAGCTAGCTTTATCCCCTCACACCTTCGCAAAGTGCATGGATGTCACTCTGGCTCCATTGGGACTCCAGGGCATCTGTGTACCAAGCTACCTGGACGACTGGTTAATTCTAGCACGATCCAGGGAGCTGGCGGTTCAACATTGAGATGTTTTTCGCCCACGTGAAGAACTGGGGGCTCAGGTTGAATCTCAGAAAAGTTGGTTTTCTCCGGTCAGTGGGCGACTTTTCTAGGGGTTATAGGATTCTACTACGATGTGTGCGCTTCTATCCCCAACAGGCGTAGTGTCAATCCTATCAACACTGAGCTAGATAAAGCTGTATCTTGGGAGCCTGGGGTGGAATCCACACATGTGGCTGAGGTCACATCTGTACGCTGCCCCCATTATTGCTCCCACTAGCTCTAGCGAGAGTTCGCCAAGATAGCCTGCTAATAGCACCTTTTTGGCAGCTCGAACATGGTTCTGAGAGATAATATCTCTGCGAGATGGCACTCCTTGGGAGATTCGTCCGCCCCGCAGGGATTCACTGTGGACCCAGTAACTGCGCAATAGCTACAGTCCTGGGGCTCCTACAATAACATTTCTCAGCGGGGTGAGCTCTTCCTACAATCAGGGTTATGTGGCCGGCCATTTCGGCCAGCCACGCCCTGTTGAGGGAGCCTCTGTGGGCAACGCGTCCCTAACTTCGAGGTTCGTGCGTTGTCTCAGATGGCTGAGGCCCATCTGCAGGCCGCGCATACCTTCCTGGGACCTTCTATGGCCCTGGAAGGTCTGTCGGCGCTGCCCACGAGCCCCTAAGCGGATCTACTGTCTCAGGCCGGAGGGCTGATTTATCACGCCCGGCCAGAACTCGGCAACTGTGGGTCTGGTCCCTGAGGGGCACCAGCTCATAGATTCGGGTCTCACAACTGAGATTGTTGAAACCATGTTAAAAGCTAGAGCACCATCCACAAGGAAAGCATATGCACTCAAGTGTCAGCTTTTTGTCTTGTGGCATGAGGGACGTCACCTAACCCCAGTGAATTGCGCAATTGCTACAGTCCTGGAGTTCTTACAGAACGTTCTCAGCGCGGCTGGGCTCCGTCTTCTATCAGGGTACTTGGCGCCGTTTCGGCCAGCCATGACCCTGTTGATGGAGCCTCTGTGGGGCAACATCCTCTACCTTTGAGGTTCATGCGTGGCGTCAGACGGCTGCGGCCCATCTGCAGGCCATGCATACCTTCCTGGGACCTTCTATGGTCCTGGGAGGTCTGTCGGCTGCCCCGTTCGAGCCCCTGGAGTGGATCCCATCCAGAAGGAAATCACATGCACTCAGGTGTCAGCTTTTGTCTTGTGGCTTGAGGGACGTCACCTAGACCCAGAGAACTGCGCAATTGCTACAGTCCTGGAGTTCTTACAGAACGTTTCTCAGCGGGCTGGGCTCCTTCTACAATCAGGGTTACTGGGCCGCCCCGGCCAGCCATGCCCCTGTTGATGGAGCCTCCGTGGGGCAACATCTTCTAACCTTAAGGTTCGACGTGGTGTCAGACGGCTGCGGCCCATCTGCAGGCCGCGCATACCTTCCTGGGACCTCCTGGGGTCCTGGAAGGTCTGTCATGTGCCCCATTTGAGTCCTTAGGGACCTACCGCCTCAAAAGCCGCAGGGTTGGTTTATCGTCCTTGGCAAGAACTAAGGAAGCTGTGGGTCTGGCCCCTGAGGGGCGCCAGCTAATAGATTCTGGTCGCACGACTGAGGTGGTAGTGACCATGTTTCTACAATAATATTTTCTCAGCGGGGTGGACTCCTTCTACAATCAGGGTTATGTGGCCGCATTTCGGCCAGCCACGCCCTGTTGTGGGAACCTCTGTGGGGCAGCGTCCTCTAACTGCGAGATCATGCGTGGTGTCAGATGGCTGAGGCCTATCTGCAGGCTGTGCATACCTTCCTGGGACATTCTGTGGTCCTGGACGGTCTGTCAGCTGCCCCTTCGAGCCCCTAGAGTGGATCCCACCTACAAGGAAATTGTGTGCGCTCAAGTGGCACCTTTTTGTCTGGTGGTGTGAGGAACGTCAGCTATACCCAGTGAACTGCGCAATCGCTACAGTCCTGGAGTTCTGACAAGAACGTTTCACGCAGGTTGGCTCCTTCTACTATCGGGCTGTACGCGGCTTCGGCCAGCGCCCTGCCCCTGTCGATGGAGCCTCTGTGGGGCAACATCCGCTAACTTCGAGGTTCATGTGTGGTGTCAGACGGCTGAGGCCCATCTGCAGGCCATGCATACCTTCCTGGGACCTTGCTGTGGTCTTGGAGGTCTGTCAGGGACCCCATTTGAGCCCTTAGAGTCAGCCTCTGAGAAGCTTCTGACTCTAAAGGTAGCTCTTTACAGGCCCTGACATCTCTCAAGCGAGTGGGAGGTCACACGCGCTCCCTGTTGCCCCTCCTGCATTGACTTTACCCCTAGATAAGCCAAGTCCTTCCTGTATCCTAGGCCGGATTATATTCCTAAAGTGCCTACATTGGCTGCCCACCCTGTGGTGTTGCAGGCTTTCTTCCCTTCCTCTGTCCTCTGACCAGAACAAGAGAGGATGCACACGCTGTGTCCAGTAAGCGCTCTCTGTACTTACGTTCCACCGCCCCCGGCCAGTGGCGTAAGTCAGAGCAGCTACTAGTCTGCTTTGGCAGCGACAGGAAAAGGGATGCTGTGTCAAAGCAGTGCATCTCTACTGGGATTGTCGGAGGCTTTGTCCAAAGGGGGTTTCCTTGCAGGATGTGTGGGCGGCTGCAGGGTGGTCTATGCCTCACACGGTCATTTTGTTATGACAGCCTGGATATTCATCCCTCCCCAGGTTCGAGTGTCCTGCACTGACCCTCGGGTTTGGGTATTTTTGAACAGGCCGTACCCTCGGTATGACGGAGTGGGTATTTCCGTTCCCATACTGCTAAATGCAACGTCGAAGTTCCCTTTGAAAGGGAACGTCGGGGTTACGCATGTAACCCTGTTCCCTGAGAAGGGAACGAGACGTTGCATAGCGCTGTCATACCGGGGCTGGCCTGTGAATTGCGTCTTCGCTTCAGATAATAGAGGCTGGCGGCGCGGTTCACAGGTGCCATATATATATCATGCGACGCGCTTAATTGCCACGTCACCTGATCATGGCAGGCCTACAAGTAGAGGCATGATTTTACACAAGCTTCAGATACCGGTCACGCGCGCAAGGCGTTCCCATACTGCTAAATGCAACGTCTCGTTCCCTTCTCAGGGAACAGGGTTACATGCGTAACCCCGACGTTTCATCTCAGAAATAATGCTAAAATAAGAAATATAATGTCACTATGTGATGCAGAAAAAGTCGTTTATGCTTTTGTCACCTCTACGTTGGATTATAGTAAGAGTCCTTACTAGAACCAGAAGATATGACCACATCACCCCATCTTGTCTACACTGCATTGGCTCCCAGTCAAATTTTGCATTGATTATAAAATACTACTATTGACCTATAAAGTACTGAATGGTCTCGCGCCACAGTACCTGAGTGAACTTTTTGTCTTTGATGATCTGTCATGCCTACTTTGATCAAAAGGTGCAGGCTATTTGTTGGTACCTCCAATAGTGAATTGAATTGAATTTTTTAATCTGCTGCTGTGTTTTTGAATTTGCTGTTATGTTTTCTGGTTTTGCTATTGCATTTTTGATTTCGCTGTTGTGTTTCTGAATTTGTTCTTGCATTATTGGTTTCTTAATGTGCTTTTCACTTGCCCACCATAAATAAGAAATAACATGGGCTAAGCTTTTTTTTTTGTCATACTCCGTACTGTCTAACATTAATCAGTGTAGCATGAGCGATGCTCTAAATTCTGTCTTACATTGCTTTCACTGGTATTCATCTATAGCATGTTCTAATCTTGCCCATTTATCTGTCCTCTACATTTAAGGCATTTGCACTCAGCACTAGGTGCATTGTTGTGCCTCTTCCCCTGTTTAGCAAACAAGTTCTATGTTCCATAATTACTATAGTGCTCTCCTGAAATGAGCAATTTATGTCCCCTTAATGTGCCCATGCCAACCCCATGAAGCAGAGAAATTCTTCAGCACTGGTTGTCTGTAGTTCAACTCTCACAGAGGAGATCAATCTCTATGCTCCTCTCATTAAATGTGCTGTGTGTACCACACTCTAATTAAGTTGATGAATGTTACTGCCTCTCATTGCACCTCCAATAATTTATGGTTGAGGTGACCCAAGTTACTGCCATACACATAGAGCATCAAAAAAATTTAACACAACACTGGTAACACGATGCATCTTCTGTCTACTTGTGCTCATATATAAATTTGGTTGATGTATCTGTGCTTAGACAGGATTTAGAACAGATAAAGAACATCTCAATATCGAAGCAAGTGCATATGTCTGGTGTCATTTTTATAAACAAGTACAAAGATTAGAGCTGATAAAATGATACAGGTTGAGTGTGTTTGCTAATATTTCTCTTCAATCTGCAGACAGTGAGTGAACATCAAGAAGATGTGCAGCGAGCTGACTCTATTTTCTTTACTTATACAGGCAAAACAGCTCTGAAGAAAATTCATTTTACTTAAACAACAGAACTAATAGTCATGTATAAAGACCAAATCATTGATTCATCATCATTTACTGTGTTATATAGGTCAAGGTTGCAGTGGATTCCAAACCTATCTATCCCAGGAACACTGTGTGAGAAAATACTCTGTATGGGACCATGCACACACATATTCGCCTACTAGCATGGATTTAAAAACACTTTTAACTACAATAAAATGTTTTCTTATGTAATGTTATGTTTATTCTTTGTAAAACATGTTATATTGGCAGCAGTGACTGTCATTCTATAATACCTATGGTTGGAGAACACTAAAAATGAGAACTTAAACCACTCCTAAATGCAGAACATTTAAAGTTTCTTTATATTTCTGTGTTAATGTACTATCCACTTCAGGTCAGACCACAGCTTTTTAGTAGGGTTTAAATCTAGAGATTGATATCTGGGCCACATTACAGGATCAATACAATACAAACTAATGGAATAAATATGAGATTTATATTTATTAACAGATTTTACAGATTTTTGTTCTGGAACAACCTTTAGTCAACCCTCTTGGGTATAGAGTTCGGAAGAGCTTCACAGGTTGACACTGGAGTCGTCTTCCATTCCTCCATGAAGACATAACGGAGCTGGTGGATGTTCGAGACCTTGTGCTCCTACCTCTTCCATTTGAGGATGCCAAGTGATGCAAGTGCAGATAATTTATCGTATAAAGTACATTTTAATTAGATCAATAAATATAAATAATGCAAAGACAGGAATGAACTGTCAGAAACGGAGACTTAGCTATAGCATGAGAATACATACATAGACAAAGTTGTCGATGTAACTCAAAATATATCATTTCAATTCAATTTGATTTGTATAATGCTTTTTATAATGGACATTGTCTCAAAGCAGCTTTACAGAAACATATAAACACGGGATACAGATTTCTCCAATTAACTAGTGGTGTAACATCTGACTGCCTCACAATACGATTAACATCATTCACGGTAATCTGGGGAAACTCTTGTAAAAAGCAAATGTAATATGTCATACACCCTTGCGCCAACTCCGCAGTTATCGCCAATAACTAAAACGACTTCCGGTGCGGCAACGGATATAATTGAGCTGGCTGAGACAAAACTCGGAAGCGTCTGTGCATAGAGTCCATTCGGTATTCATTTTCTGTTTCTTAATTTTATGTTGTTGTTGTAATCTTTCTTTTCATGTTAAACATGATGATGACTCGACAGTACTCGGAAAAATCTTCCAAAATCCAAAATGTCTGAGTCCATGTCAAGTTCAAGTGCAAATTTATCCGAGTGTGTGACAAAATAAAAAATAAAAACTACCAAGATTACTTAAATAATACCAACTCAAATTGATGTTATAAGGCTGCAAAGAGGCATATTTTGTTTTTTAAACAGGGAACATCCTTTCTGCCTTATCTCAGTACCACCCACAACTTTCCCATTCTGATGGTGAATAGGTCAGACATTAGCTGACAAGATAAAGCGATCCAGATACAATTGATATCTTGAGCCCCTCTGTGTACGACACAGCATCCCCTTTTCAAACAGGATCATGCTGAAATTGAAGCCTGGGGTGCCAGTGTCAGTGCTAAAAAATGAACCAAACAGCAAACTCATTAAGTAGGAGATAAAAAAGCGTGATCATGTCATTTCACACATCTAGAAGAGAACACACCATTTCTGCATTGCTGCAGCTCACACCTCCATGCTAGCTCACTCCAGTTGAGCCTGTTGCTAGGAAACAATCATTGTATCAATGATTAAAAAAGTTTGATTTGTGAAGTGTCACCGGAGAGTGAAATATGTGTTTGAAAATGATTCATGACTGCCAATGACAATGACAAGTTCAAAAAGTCAAAGAAAACTCATAAACATGATAATATAGATAGGATAGGTTTAACATATTTTGATAAACATATTATTATTTTTCATGTAATGGATCTTAAACTTTTTCCTCCTGAATATGCACACTGTGATATGACAGGGAGTTGATCATGAATCTGCAGGGAATCAGAAAATAGGAATAACCACTGCCTTTTTAAAATGTCCAATTCTGAAACAAATCTATGAAACAGCAGGCAGAAGTGAGGAAAGTGCCTGAGATTCTGCTTCTTGGATTTCCATCATTAGTTATAATGAAGATAAAGCATGTAGAGGTCAATGCACAAATCAGATTACAACAAAGAAATATTCATATATACATCCATACTAGATGGGATATTGTGCTGTGCACTCCAATTGCTTTCTACTGAGCTATATACCCTTGTGCACTCTCTCACTCTCAAAATGGCCATTATTGGAAAGTTCCAGTTTATATTAAGTCTGTCTGCTCTATGCGGTGACAGAGGGTGGGAGTGCATAAGAACAATACAGTGAGTTGTGTCAGGGTCTCAGAGACTGCAAAAGATTGCTGCCTCAGTGTGTGTGTGTGTGTGTGTGTGTGTGTGTGTGTGTGTGTGTGTGTGTGTGTGTGTGTGTGTGTGTGTGTGTGTGTGTGTGTGTGTGTGTGTGTGTGTGTGTGTGTGTGTGTGTTAGTGATATTTATGCAACTATAACAACCCACTGAAACAATAGCAAAGAGTAACGATGATTTCATGGCTTATGGTGTAAAATTTTAGTATAAAATGCCTTGAGGTCTGATGGAAATAGGTGAGACTCTAAAATAAATTACTTTGTTCATTCAATGGTGAAAATTCACATTAAAAACTTGAATTTTTCTTGTCTGCTGATTTACATGAATGTGAATTGATAACTAGTTTGTGTACATTGTTTTGGCTATAATAATAACCTGTGCATTGATATGTTTTAATATAACTTTTTAAAATTTTACATTTGTGGAAATACTACACACTGCATTGTTACAGAGTTGACTCCAAGATTATACAGTGCTGTTATTATTATTATTATTATAGTTATTATTATTATTATTATTATTATTATTATTAGTAGTAGTAGTAGTAGTAGTAGTAGTAGTAGTAGTAGTAGTAGTAGTAGAAGTAGTAGTACATCTCATGAACCATGGATGCAAGTCATTCACAGGGCCCCATGCACCCACACATTCACACCTAAGGGTACTTGAGTACACAGAAGACAAAGTGCAAAATTCCATATAAAGAGTAACCTGAGCTCAGAATAGAACCAGAGACCCTGGAGCTGTACCACCATGTTGCCCAAGAAATTAGGCCTGCCTATCTCTCTCTCTCTCTCTCTCTCTCTCTCTCTCTCTCTCTCTCTCTATATATATATATATATATATATATATATATATATATATATATATATATATATATATATATATATATATATATAACATTCAATTTAGAATGACAATAATTTCTAGATCAGTTCTGTGACAATAAATTCTTAGAGAAGATACAGTGTATGTACTTTGAATGAAAAGATGGTTCTTAAAGGAGTCATGTTTAAGCCCTTTCTGATTTAGGAATTGGCAGGACTAAATTGGGAGAAAAATTAGTAAACATATTTTATTAGTGTTCATGCCTGTTGCATAAAATCATACACCTCTTAGAACAGTAATCACCATCCCTTCCTTGGAAATCTAATGTCCTATAGGCATTTCCGTTCCACTCCTAATAAAACACACCTGCTCCAGGTAATCCATATGCTTGATTAGCCAGATTAGATCTGCTAAATTAAGAACTGAATTCTGTGGAAAAAGTTAAATCTACAGGAACAGGGTTAATGATTACTGCCTTAGAATAGCATTAGTTTCTGAAGATAAATCTCAAGACATATGGGCTTCAATTTACAAAACCTTGCATCACATTTATCCAATTAAGATATATTTAATGTTCCTTTTTCGTAAAATAGGGAATTTTCATACACTCTTAGGAAAAACACTCTTCAAAAACTCTACAATGGGTTCTTTGTATGGATAAAGGTTCTTGTTCTCCTAAACATATTCTAGTTTGGAACGCTTTCTAAAAGGGAAACACCCTATTGTAGTTGTGTACATAGAACCACTCAGGGTTTTCTTAGAGGGACAGTTAAAGGACCCATAAGGTTTCTATATTTGAACTTTTTCCTATCTTCGCTGGGAGACACAATCTGCACAATAAATTATATATAACACAACAAAACAGTAAAGGAATAACATTTAAAAAAGTGTTGTCCAACTGTCCGGGCATCATGTGCTGCTGGTTGCCATGGTATTACATTTTAGCTGCATCTTCCATGGGAATACTTAATTTGACTAGCAAAATAAGTAAATAAGTGGCTCTGCCAGACTATCAGTTACCCTACTTAAAGAATATAGCTTATATTATAGAGGAGCAAAGTTTGGCAGTCCGGGCCCCAGCCAGTCTGGGTCAGCCAAACCTTAATGACCTCTGACTTAATGAGATTGGAGAAAAAAAGAACAAAAGTCTATATAAAAGTAATGAGTGCTGGTAGCAATATATCACTTGAACATTAGATGAGAATAAAGTTATTGCTGTTATTACACAGTGCCCTCTAAAAATATTGGGTCCACAGACTTACAGTACATACTATATTAGTTATATAAAAGATGAAGTACTGTGGTTAGAAACCTTGACTTTCTTTCCATCACTGTTGTGGAGAATTAACTTTACTGACTCCATTGTAGGTTGTTTTATGAAAAGGCATTTTTGTTTTTGGCTTTGATGAAGAGGGTAAGTATGCATTTCTAGATTGTCCCTAAACTCCAGAAGACGCACAAGATTTAACCAGCACTAAGAATTTCTTCACGTTTGGTCCTATTTTTGTTTCATTATTGAGCACATGTTTATTTATGACTATAGACTGTAAAGTCTGCCACAAGCATGTATACTTGGATAAAATGGTTTTAAAAAATATCCACAATAATAGCCAAGCATAGGCAAAACACCCCAAACATCCTTTTACTACTGTATGTGTCATGGAATGAAGGCTGAGATGGATATAATTGCAGTTAAGATTTTTAATAAAAGGCAGGCAAAAAAATGCAAATCATGAAGCAGAATCAGGGTCAAATAACAGGCATAAACAGGAGGACAATATCAAAGAGATAGAAACCAGGAAGCAACCAAAAGTCAAAAACCAGAATTGCTGTGTTATGTACAACATAAACTCTGTGTTTACTTCGCAAAATTCTTGTAGGTGAAAGTCTCTTAAATACTCTGTGTGTGTGATTGTGAACAGGTGAGTGTGATCAGAAGTCCACTGATTGGGAACAGGTGGATTCTGGAGTGTGTAGCTGCATGACCAATCGAATAGTGGACTGGAACTAACTGTTATATAACAGAGAATGAGGCTTGGTACCTCATAGACTTTGCACAGAATTACACACAGAAGCAAATAAATAGACACACCAATTAAGGAAACTAGCCTCAGGTGAACACAATAGGAAAATTAGTCAACAGTAGGATGAGGACAGAAACTTGAATTGGAACTGAGAACTAAAACAAAAGCAGATGGTGTTGTCAGCATATACTGTTAAACTATATAGCTCAAATGCTAAGAGTTAAAAAAAAAAAAAAAAAAAAAGTAACAACCATGTATCATACATTCAGTTTAGTAGGTACACCATTGAATCTACACCCATTGGATATTTTATCAGGTAAACTACTGTACATGGCCAAAAGTATGTGGGCACCTTAGTCTTGAACATCCCATTCCAAAACCATCTGCATTAACATGAAGTTGTTGTCCCTTTGCTGCTATAATAGCCTCCACTCTTCTGGGAAGGCTTTTCATTAGCGTTGGGAATGTGGCTGTGGAGATTTTTGCCCATTCAGCCGCAAGAGCACAAGAGGTAGGGCATTGATGTCAAGTGAGGAGGCCTGATGCAAAGCTTGCAAGACAATTCATACCAAAGGCGTTCAGAGGGTTTAGGTCACTGCAGGTCATTCGATTTCTTCCATAACAACTTTGATAAACCATGTCTTTATGGGTCTCAGTTTGTGGACAGAGACATTGTCATGCTGGAACACATTTGGGCCCCTTAATTCCAGCTAAAGAAAATCTTAATGCTATAGCATACAAAGACATTCTATATAATTGTGCATTTCTAACTTTGTGGCAACAGTTTCGGGAAGAGTGGCATGTAGAGTAGATGTTATGTTTAGGTGTCCACTTACTTTTGGCCATATAACATACCATATAGCAGCACAGTAGCTGAATGCAGCCCATTTGTTGCTATGCACAACATTTCAGAACCATCACTGCTGGGTTGAATCCACAAACCAAAAATCCCCAACCATCAATAATGCTATGGTCTGAAACTGTCTGCAACAACATTAACAACAGTGCTGTGCTGAAAAAGAAAATTTGGACACAAAGCTGAAGTTCAATTTGGGATACTATATGTATTTTGCTTATATGCATTGTTTTCTCTGACTTCACCCAAGGGGGCTTTAGCCTTGTGATACTGAATTCTATAGTATTTTCAAATATTTAGATATCTTCTAGATTCTGCTTAGTCATCCATATAACTCCATGTAAATCTAGTCATATTCTAGTTGAATTACTATATAGTTTGAGTAATTCTTAAACAGCAAATGCATCTGTTTGAGGTGGCCAACTTTCTTGAAAAAGAAAGATGTGAGTGATCTACAATGAGTATACATTTGGCATGATTTTAATTTTTTTATTTATTTTGCATTTCTGTACTCTGCAGGTTAAGATTGGAGTGCAAGATGACAGAAGTCATCTTGTGAGATGATCTTGTCTACCTATAATGACAGTCAGTACAGAATTGGGTTGTTTCCACATGTTGGACAAAGGCTTTTTGGCAGAGTAAGTACAAGCCTTGCTGACCTCAAAGAAAGGGAGAGAAAATAGACTTTCAGCAGTCTGTCCATTTTCAGTGTCCCTGAGACTGAGAGACTAGTCAGAATTTCATGTTTCACAAAATCAACCTCAAAATGCTAAGAGCTCAGGTGGGAGGATAAGCAATATCGTCTGGAAAATAAGGCATGCCTTCATTTCAAGGTTGAATGAGAACACAATCGCTTATATGTATTCATTTGACACAATGAAATTAGAATTGTTGAAACATCAACCCAGCACAATCAGTTAGTCTGACAAAGCTGGCAAAATAAAGTTGAAAAAGAAAAGAAGAATAGACGAGCCACAGCATTTCATATCATGGCATCAGGTTACTGTAAGAAACTGTAAATGATTCATGGCATTTGACCCGAAAATAAGTATAAACATAATGTGTGTATATGGGGGAAAGATTTGAACTCTGTTGTAATTGAGAATTTACATTATATTAAGACTTGATGAGAAAAAAGAGAAAAAGAAAAAAAAATGTATTCAACAGTCCTGATACTTTTCATTAATTTGCTGTGGTGGAGTCCAACTGCATTGTCTTGCTTATAAATCCTATGTCATATCAGGTTCTTCCAGTCTAATTATTGCAAATTTTTGATATATTATAAGAACCAACTCATATGAAAAGTTGTTTTAGAGCAAATGTTTGGGTTTAAGTATCAGAAAAAAGTGATGAGCTGAGAATAAAGATCAACCTATTTGTATTACATATGTTTCTCTAGATAATAATAATATCACAGATGTAAACACAAAATAAATCTGCAAATGACCTTCTTTGAGTTACTTAATACATATGACGTTGCTTCAACGACAGAAGTTACTGCTTGCTTAGACTAGCTGCTGCTGTTAAAATGTTTAATTTGTTGGATATTGTAAGTAGTGTTGTTGGAAAAATTAATAGATCAACAGGTGGTAGCATTGAAGGGTTATTTTAAAGAAAAAGATTGTCTATACCAGTGGTTCCACAAATAACTGAAAATGTTGGCCATCCTTCCAAACAAGCAGAAGGATGAACAAGAGAAGACAGCAATGAGCAGGGAGCTAATGTTTGTTTTTTTTTGTTTTTTTCCTGTGGCCAGCCAAGAAAATAATAATAATAATAATAATAATAAAAGAAAATTATAAATAAAAAATCTAATAAAACAGAAATTGGGAACTAAGTTCTACAAAGATTTCATTTGAAAGTTGGATTTGTTAACCATTCCATTGTTAATCAAGACGCTAGGCGAATGTATGTTATTTGCATAAAAGAAAAAAAAAATGGCTAATGAAGTTTGAAACCAGTGAGGCTTCTGTGTTATTTACCAATGTGTCATGTGAACTGACAAATAACACTTTTTATATAAACTTGCATATCATATTGTAAGACAAAACATCTGCAGAAAAAATTATCTGTAGCAGTCAATGATTGTGAATACAATCCTTGATGAAAAGGCTACTCAAAAGCTAAAACAGATTCCAGCAAATCGGCTTGAATCAGCTAATATCCAAATTTCAGTTAGCCAGAGATTTTCTAATTCAGTTGGATGAGAGCACTACTATTGCTGCATTCATTAGATTGTGGTATGTTCAGTGAAAAGAATCTTATTCTCTTTTTTGCAGCTTGACTTGGACCTCTAAGACAACAGGCAAACAGATATTTGAACAGATACCTTTGGTTCATTTGTGATTTGATTTGTTGTCTCACTGCACACAATTTAAACAAACCAAAAAGCAAAAAAAAAAAAAAGAAGAAGAAAAGTAGCATGTAGGATTGAAAACATTCTTTTAAATCTCAATCTCCAGAACATTTCTACAGAAAAAATTTCACCATCATACCAAAATACATAGCATGTCTGGTCCACTTCATGCAGTTGGATTGATTCAGGTTTGAATTGTTTCCTCCTCGCAAATGAACCACACTAGTGTTCTTCTGGAACAAGACTTCACCACAAAACAGTTATTTTTGTCTAGACCTGAGTGTGATTACTGTGTTCCTGCCTGCCTAAATGAACTGCACCAAAGAGAAAGGATTTATTCACATGGACTAAATGCTGCATGTGTGAAAGCGCACTAACTCATGGGCTGAACTAGATTAACTGCATAGCCGTAATGAGCAATATCATGGTTTTCCATAATATTGGAAAACAGCAGTTTTAAAAGCACTAAGGATACAACAACCCAAGGCATTATTTGGGATAATTTCTGTATTTGCTAAGAAGTACTGGCATCAAAAGGAATGTCACCTGAGATGGAATTGTTAATGAAAGGCATTGTCAAAATTGTCAACTTCATCAAAGGCAGTGCTCTCAACAACTGTCTTTTTGAGGCCCTGTGTACACATCACACACATCATCTTTTTCATTCTGCTGTCAGATGGCTGTCAAAAGGTAAGATGGTCAGCCACATGTACAAGATGAGAAAAATAAAAACACCTTTTTCTCTTGGAGAAGCAGTCACCACTTGCAAATGTGTTTCCTGAGAAGCGATTGCTGTTAATTGTCATGTCTTGCTGATGTTTTTTCTGTTTCTAAAATCTGATGCTTTTTCTTTTTCTTTAACTTCAAGGTCAGGATGGTCTTTTCAGACATTGTGAACAAATGCAAGATTTCTACAGTTGTTAAAGGTGTGATTTAAGACTTATTAAAGAAATCTTCTCTTACTTCATGCTTCCAACCATTAATAAACACATCAAAGCAACATGTCTATTAAAGAAAGGAGTTGGTGTGACTTTCTTCATCAAGGCAGCTACAACAGTTACATAGGCACTAACTTTAGCTAAGAAAGTTTGATGTTTGACCCGTGCCACTTTAAACTCTGATAATCAATAACATCATTAAACCTCATGCAACTAAGCAGAGCAAATGTTTTATTGCTGCTGTGTTTCACAACTATAGTAAGTGTTAGTAAGTGCTACTGATATGCCTGTAGCTCTGTTTTCTTGTGAACCACAGTGGGACCAGATTATCCAGCGCAAACAGGCACACACTTCTCATTAAGTAAGTGCATTTCCTTTTGTGTTTTTTTGTAATTGTTCAGAGTTATATGCATTGTGCATACTGCCTAAGTCACAAACTGCTGACAAAAATAGGGGTTGCCTGAAAATTAAAATGTAAAGTTGTACAGTTTATAGATTATATATTGAGTTATGTACGAGTTGCCTATGCAAACGCTATAGATCCTACAGTTCCCTCCACTAATATTGGCATCGTTGGTAAATATGAGCAAAGAAAGCTGTGATAATTGTCTTTATTGTTTAACCGTTTGATCTTTTGTTAAAAAAAAAATCACAAAAATGCTCTCTCATGGACATCAAACAATTGCAAACATCTGACCATAGAACCCGATCCCATTTGAAGTTCCAGTAGTGTCTGGCAAACTGAAAAAGATGAGAGTAGAGGCTCTTTTCTTGAAATCCTTCCAATTAAATTTGATGATGTAGGTGACCTCAGATTGTAGTTTTGGAGACTTTCTGACCACAAGACGCAACTAACTTCTGCAATTCTTCAACTGTGATCCTTGGAGGTGTCCAATTCCAGTTTTATTCGTAGCATTTCCAGTTGACAAGAACTTCTTAATTATTACCCTGATGCTGGAAATGGCCATTTTCATTTACTTGCGTCAACTTTATTTAACTTAAAGTTTCTTCTTTAAACAAACAAAATTCTGGAACAACATTTAAAGGCTTGAATACATCTTTTCAGTGCAGAGAATCTACAGAAAAGTTTTTTTCATCCTTTTACACATCAAATAATGCCTTCATTTTGTAAGTATATATATTTAATTTGCATCATCTGTCTGCACCTTCTTTTGAGCACCAGAGTCAGCAGTTATTCTATCCTTTATGCAGATGATCATGCAATAAGTGCAACCAGAGCTTCTCATAATTAGTTTACTTGCAATTAAACTTTTCACACTATTAGAGGTTTCTGCATACGCATAGTCAGGAGTAGTTTTAAATATACACACACCTTCACACACAAGAAAAACTTGATAAATCATACTCTATGCATTGAAATGTGCATATTCACTGTTTACGCACAAAACTATGTATACACATGGTTGATGAATGAGACCCCTGGACTAGCGTTCCTACAATTGAACGAACCCTCACACAATTTCAGATATAAATCATAATGAAAAAACAATCAGCCTTGCCATGTTCTATTCCAAATAAGGAACTCATTACAGAACTCAATACCTGGGTTCATATGGTTTTTACATTCGGTGTGGAAGTGTCTTCACCATCATGCTTTTGAGCCAGATTTCATGGTCAAGAAATCTCTGAATGTGGTTTAAATGATTTGACTGCAAGCAAAAAAGTATAAAGGAATGAAGAACAGTTGAGCTGTACATCTGAAGGATCCACAGTATCTTTTCAGATGTGGGTGAAACAAAGGTATTTTCATAGTTGCTCTTTCTTTTGAAAATGCAAGATGATGAAAGCTTTTTGTCAAAAGCGTGGGGGATATTTTAAATCATTTTTATTGTGGCTGTCACTACTGCAACATCGTGCATATTTGGAAAGCAGAAGACTTTGATATGAACGTGATAAACAGAGATCATATATTGTATTTAAAGATTTGCAAAATATATCCATACCAAAATGTCCCAGATACATAATTAAAACTAAGAAACTTACAGCTTTTCCTGTAGCTCCATTCACTTGCGATGCAAAGCATCATTAATCCAGCCATAAAAAAGTGCATTGGAATTTTGTTCTTTTTTTTTTAGCACAATGTCATTGAGTCAATGTATTCTACTTTCCCCTTTTGGAACCAAATTTTGTGTGACCTTCAAATTTATACGAGTCATGTGTTGTTCCCATTTGTATCACTCTAGATAAGTGTCGTCCTAACATTATGTAGAAAATCTGTAAAGGTATTGAGAGAAATCCTGAAAAATGTCTAATTTGAAGAAGGAAAGAGTAGCAGCCACATTGCTTTGTTGTTTGTGTTTTATGCTTGAGCCAGAGAGCCATTGGCATCTTGAACTCTAGCACCACTATTATCTTCACACTATCCCCATAGCGACTAAGGTAGAATCCAGAAGATATGAACGAGATGTTTTCCTAATGGTCTGTAGTTTGTTTCCCTATGTCTGAAGAGTTAAGGTCTTTAACTTACAGAATTAAACCTAGAGAAGCCAAACTGTGCATGAGTTGTGAGTCCAAAAGAGTCAAATGACTCTCCTTTTAAGGCATTTAAGGTTTCATGTCACCATTGGTGAAATATTCATGACTTTTATCAAATCCAATGGAGAGAAGCCTTGCCTAAGGCTAAAAATCACTGCTATTGTGTGACATTTCCATTTCACGTTAGATTGAGCAATAGAGTGGTCATACGGTCAAAAAAAAGTTTGAGACCTAGAAAGCTTGGTCTTTTTAAGTAAAATTAACATACATACAATATTTTGTGCTACTGAAAACAATATTGGGTTTTGCTTGTCATTTATGATTGCTATTAAACCAAAGAAGAATGGTTGAGCATTTGATGATGTTTAACAGATGTGCAAATAAGCTAACATTGTAAAATAAAGAGTTTATTGTGTGCTGGCTGTACTGCTCCCATGTACTGCAATGATTAAGGAGTGAAACGGTTGTTCCCTTTCAAAGGGAACTTCGACGTTGCATTTAGCAGTATGGGAGCGCCTTGCGCACGTGACTGGTATCTGAAGCTTGTGTAAAATCATGCCTCTACTTATAGGCCTGCCAGGATCAGGTGACGTGGCAATTAAGCGCGTCGCATGATTGATTTATATATATTTATATTTATATATATATATATATATATATATATATATATATATATATATATATATATATATATATATAGCACCTGTGAACCACGCCGCCAGCCTTATTATCTTCAGCGAGACTGCATGTCTGTTGTTTGTGTGACAAGAACGCTTCATGTCTACTCTATATTTTCTCAAAATCTCATAACTTTTCTATCCATTTTTAAAGAAAAGGAGAGGTAAGTAATGAGCGAGAAAGAGTTCAAGAAGTGTGTAACGTGCTCCCGTTTCATCAAGGGGGAAAAGTGCACACTTTCTGGGTGAAGTGTTAGTGCTGTAATATGCGATGGCAACCTCGAGAGGCTGCGCATGGTAACGCTACATTAAGCAGCTCGACTCGCGCTGTACTCGAAAAAAAAAACGGAAGCCAAACGAGTTGGGTTTCCGAGCCTCGCGGATCTGGGCCGGCCGCTGCCGAGGCAGCCAACCGTCTCAGGTTCGGGAGGTCTTTTAAGTCTGGAAGAGGAGCCAAAGACGAGCCCTGCTCTATCTCTTACTCTGTCTTCCGGGTTCGGCTCTCCGCTGGATTTTTGGAGTTCGCGTCGCGACTCCTCCTCCCGCTATGGAAAGCCAAACGGGTAATAATTCCTCTCTGACTCCGTTAGAAGGATGTGTTAAAAACTGAGAGCAGCATATAAAGAGCTGCTTGAAGTGATTACCCAGTGAAATTAAATACTCCGCACTGCAGAAACTCCCCTGTCTTCCAGAAGTTATAACAAAATCTCAAACTTCTGGGGGAAAACCATGCTTAAGCCATAGTCATAACCCCACGATGTTGGATTATTCGGCCATTGTGGGAATGAATGGCATGGCTATTTAGCTATGCCCGAGGTGGAGGAGGCGCTTGCTAGCTACCTCTCTCCACCGACGGCAGGTAATTACAGGGGCCGGCTTACATCCAAGGTGGCATTGGTGGGCAAGCCTATGCAGTAGTAGTCTTGCTTGTGGGTCACTGCAGACAATGACAGGGTTGCAGGCCTACCAAGCAGACCTGCTGAGTGAGCTCGACATCGGGAAAAACAAAAAGTTGTCTCAAGATCATCGGGGCGTCCACGAGTGGAGCCTGGGCCAGCACTAGTGTGAGGGAAACCCAGAAGGTGAATATGGCAGCCCGCCAACCCCCGCAGACAGCCAGGGGAACCGGGCGGCCATAGTCGCGGTCTGCTGTTAGGCCTGATCTGAGAATGGTCATAAAGGCCAAGCAGGCAAAGATGAGCGGTCCTGAGGGGCTGTGGAGGGATGTATCTGGGGACATGAGGTTGTTCGGGCAGGTAGCCCCCAGTGCTACTGTAGGGCCTCCCCTAGCCAAGGCGGTCCCCAAGTTTCGTGTTCCCCTGTCAGTAAGCTGTCACAGGGCAACAAAAATCTGATGCTTCCCTCCAATAGAATGTGGAATAGCTAACGTCACTAAAAGACCATCGGGCAGCGTGCAAGCAACGGCCAAATGTGTCTCCATGGGTTCTGTCTACCATAGAAAAGGTTACCGGGTCCAGTTATAGCTCGACACCCCCCAAAACTGAGCAAGATAAAGCTGTATCTTTGGAGCCTGGGGTGGAGTCCACACATGTGGCCGAGGTCACATCTGTATGCTGCTCCCCCCATCGCTCTGCTCCCACAAGCTCTAGCGAGGGTTTGCCAAGACAGTCTGCTAGTAGCACCCTTTTGGCAGCTCGAACATGGTTCTGAGAGATAATATCTCTGCGAGATGGCACTTCTTGGGAGATTCCCGTCCGCAGGGATCCACTGTAGACCCAGTAACTGCGCAATAGCTAACTCCTGGAGCTCCAACAATAACATTTCTGAGCGGGGTGAGCTCCTTCTACAATAAGGGTTATATGGCCGCCATTTCGGCCAGCCACGCCCTGTTGAGGGAGCCTCTGTGGGGCAACATCCTCTAATTTCAAGGTTCATGCGTGGTGTCAGATGGCAGAGGCCCATCTGCAGGCTGTGCATACCTCCTGGGACCTTCTGTGGTCCTGGAAGGTCTGTCAGCTTCCCCTCGAGCCCCTAGAGTGGATACCATCCACAAGGACATTGTATGCACAAGTGGCAGTTTTTGTCTTGTGGTGTGAGGAACGTCAGGTAGACCCAGTGAACTGCGCAATAACTACAGTCCTGGAGCTCTTACAAGAACGTTTCTCAGCGGGTTGGGCTCCTTCTACAATCAGGGTATTTGGCCGCCATTTCGACTAGCCTTACCCCTATTGATGGAGCCTCTATGGGGCAACACCCTCTAACTTTGAGGTTCATGCATGGTGTCAGACGGCTGAGGCCCATCTGCCGGCTGTGCATATCTTCCCGGGACCTTCTATGTTCCTGTAAGGTCTGTCGGCTGCCCCATTCGAGCCCCTAGAGTGGATCTACTGTCTCAAGCCGGAGGGTTGATTTATCACGCTCGGCCAGAACATGGCAACTGTGGGTCTGACCCCTTAGGGGCACCAGCTCATAGATTTGGGTCTCACAACTGAGATTGTTGAAACCATGTTAAAAGCTAGAGCACCTTCCACAAGGAAAGCGTATGCACTCAAGTGGCAGCTTTGTCTTGTGGTGTGAGGAACGTCACCTAGACCCAGTGAACTGCGCATTAGCTACGGTCCTTTGGTTCTTACTGAATGTTTCTCAGCAGGCTGGGCTCCTTCTACAATCAGGGTTACTTGGCCGCCATTTCGGCCAGCCATGACCCTGTTGATGGACCCTCTGTGAGGCAACATCCTCTACCTTTGAGGTTCATGCATGGTGTCAGACGGCTGCGGCCCATCTGCAGGCCACGCATGCCTTCCTGGGACCTCCTGTGGTCCTGGAAGGTCTGTCAGCTGCACTATTTGAGCCCCTGGAGTGGATCCCTTCCACAAGGAAATCATATGCACTCAAGTGTCAGCTTTTTGTCTTGTGGCATGAGGAACGTCACCTAGACCCAGTGAACTGCGCAATTGCAACAGTCCTGTGGTCCTGCACGTTCTGTCAGATGCCCCATTTGAGCCCTTAGGGTGGACCTACCATCTCAAAAGCCGCAGGGTTGATTTATCATCCTTGGCAAGAACTAGGGAAGCTGTGGGTCTGGCTCCTGAGGGGCACCAGCTCATAGATTCTGATCACAAAACTGAGGTGGTAGAGACCATGTTAAACGCTAGAGCACCATCTACAAGGAGATTGTATGCGCTTAAGTGGCGCCTTTTTTTCTGGTGGTGTGAGGAACGTCAGCTACACCCAGTGAACTGTGCAATAGCTACAGTCCTGGAGTTCTTACAAGAACGTTTCTCAGTGGGTTGGCTCCTTCTACTATCGGGGTTACATGGCCGCCGTTTCGGCCAGCCCTGCCGCTTTTGATGGAGCCTCTGTGGGGCAACGTCCTCTAACTTTGAGGTTCATGTGTGGTGTCAGACGACTGAGGCCCATCTGCAGGCCATCATACCTTCCTGGGACCTTGCTGTGGTCTTGGAAGGTCTGTCAGGGGCCCCATTTGAGCCCTTATAGTCAGCCTCTGAGAAGCTTCTGACTCTAAAGGTAGCTCTTTTACTGGCCCTGACCTCTCTCAAGCGAGTGGGAGGTCTACAAGCTCTCCCTGTTGCCCCTCCTGCCTTGACTTTACCCCTAGATAAGCCAAGTCCTTCCTGTATCCTAGGCCAGATTATATTCCTAAAGTGCCTACATTGGCTGCCCACCTTGTGGTGTTGCAGGCTTTCTGCCCTCCACTGTCCTTCACACCAGAACAAGAGAGGATACACCCGCTGTGTCCAGTAAGGGCTCTCAGTATTTTTGAACAGGCCGTACCCTCGGTATGACTGAGCGGGTATTCCCGTTCCCATACTGCTAAATGAAACGTCAAAGTTCCCTTTGAAAGGGAACGTCGGGGTTACGCATTTAACCCTGTGTAACCATGTAAACCTGTGAATTACGTCTCCGCTTCAGATAATAGAGGCTGGTGGTGTGATTCACAGGTGCCATATATATATATATATATATATATATATATATATAAATCATGCGACACGCTTAATTTCCACATCACCTGATCATGGCAGGCCTATAAGTAGAGGCATGATTTTATACAAGCTTCAGATACCAGTCACAAGGCAGTATGGGAACGCACAAGGCGTTCCCATACTGCTAAATGCAACATCTCGTTCCCTTCTCAGGGAACAGGGTTACATGCAAAGGTAAAAATAATAGATTACAACTGAAGGCCACACTGGGAGTGTTGATGTCCAGTTAAGAAACACGGGATGGGCAATGTGACAGTATTTAAGGATGCAAAAAAAATAAAAAATTGTGTAATTAATTTATGTGTAAATGGGTGGACAATTGTATACCACCAAAATATTGGATACCCATGCTGGACTTTCAGCCATAGGTTAATTTCAAAGAGTAATTAGAGAGTCTGGCACTTCCGAATCAACTGTGAGCAAAATAATAAAACTTATTACATGCATTCATATCGCTCATGCCACAATAAATTACATTTCCAAGTTTGGCATTGGAAAAGAGAATAACAAAGAATTTTCATGCCATTGCAGCTTTTCAAATGGAATTGGGGCAACAGATTGCACATGCTGTATGTTGCCATAACAATCACCATTTAGAGGTTTGTTTACTATATATTGTGATTTGAGGGTGTTTCTTTATGTAATGTGTGTGTGTGTGTGTTGCATGAGTAGAGCAATTAAGAATGTGTAGGATTTATCAAACATCCATTATGTGCAGCTGTGTGTATGAATGTGTAATAAATTCCAATTTTCTCATGATCTTAACTCTTAACTTGTACTACTCATGCAGGTGATTTACTGTTCCTGCCTAAAAATCAGGGCTAATGATACAGAAAATCAAGCATAAAAACTCTGAAGTGTTCGTTTGTATTGGTTTTGTTTACATTGATTTTTGAAATCTGTACTATTTTGACTTGGGTATATAAAAGGTGATAATTACAGTTGTAAATAACCACAGCTGAAACTGTTACATCAAAATAATGGCAACAAATTTCCAGTTGTAGTTTCACTGAATATCATCCTGCTTCAGTTAAACATTCATTCAAACATATGTAGGTATTATATTCAGATTAATTCATAGATTCAAGAATTAAAATTAGATCACAGTGAAAGTACAGAAATAACAGCAAAACAAGTCTTTTTATTATTATTTTTTATTCAAAAACCTTCAAAATATGTTTCAAGTTCAAGAAAGTAGAATAAGCTTAAACACAATGCAAAGCATCATATACAGACGGATAAAATACATTTTATATACTGCAGACGAGCCATGTCGGGGATTACATATGTACAATATGTAAACATGTATATACATTTCTTTTTTACATTTACAAAAAAACAACTTCTATTTTCTCTTTGTATATAGATATTTTTATATTCCCCACTAGCATTTGTACTACAATAATGAAAAACATTTACATATCTGTCAATCAATTTTTCTCTTTTTATATTACAAATGTGTTTCCATAAAAATATATCTCTGTACAAAATATTTTTTTTTCATTTATTTGTTCTCCTTTTTCCTTGCATAATTCTCAGCAGGCTAATCCATTCAAGTCCATTCAAAGATTATATATATATATATATATATATATATATATATATATATATATATATATATATATATATATATATATATATATATATATATATATATTTTTACACTTGCTTTGCAACACAACCCTTTTGGTCAAAGAGCATAGAACTGCAGTCTGACTATTGTTCCTTGAGGCTTTGGCTAGACAAAGCAGGTCTGTAAGTCACTCAAGGCTGGGCACTTCTCTCTTGCAGAGCGGAGAGGAATGCATCGCTAGTTTGGGTTCTTTTTTTTATAATGAACACTTAAAACAAAGAATTATGTTGAAGGTGAGTACTGAACATTTCAACGTGTATCTCAATCATTTAATCCAGTGACTTTTTAAATGAAATAGTTTGAATATGTACCTTGGGGATAAACACTATTCCATTATAGCTTATGTACAATTTCAAAGATTTTAATTGAAGCTATTATTTGATCTTTTTTTTTTTCATGAACTTGTGAAATGTTTTTTCTTTAGGTATTATGGGAAATATGAAGGGAATGATATTTAGATACATTACAGGCAATACAAAATTCAGTTACATTCAATTTAACATGGAAATTTCCATATTAAAAGTATACTTTTTGTCTTACGTCATCCACATGAGGCATGAGACGATGAGATACACAAATGAGATGTGAAGTATAGTCATAGCCGGAGTTGAAATATACATGGGATCAAAGGAATTAACTAATTAGTATGTGCTTTCCATTAATTCTAATGCCATATTAAAACTGCCACATTAACAAAGAGATATTTCACCAACCAAAACAATTTTAACAACAATAATGAGGGTTTGACTCAAACTCAAATGAGTGTCTCTTGGAAATTAAGCACATCCCTTCTCAGATCACAAGCAGAGCCAAGCAAACCTGCTTGTAAATGAAAAAGATGAGTCAGCTTCGTTGCTGATGAAAAAGATGTGGCATGACCACAAAAAAACTTCAAAACCGTGCTTGCCTCCCTTTTATTTATTCAGAGCAAAGAACAGCTATAATAATTTCATAGAACCTATACGTTCAGCAGGGAAGCTTTTAAAATGGCACAAAGCTTCAGCTAATTTATACTGGAATACTTTATGTATTTTTATTTGTTAGGTGCATTTAAAAAGTCAAAGTAGTATAATATTCTTGGCAAATGAGCACCATGGTTTTTTTTTTTTTTTTGGTTGGTTTTTTTAATTAATTTATTTATTTTTTGGTACTATTTTTAAGAAAAAATACTACAACAGTGGGAAAGACTTACAAATACAGTGATTGTACATGATGACTAACAATTTTAACTTTTTTTTTTTTTCGGTGAGAATCAATTCAAAGGTCTTTAAAACATGGAATTTGTCTCCTTTCTCTTTTATAATGTTTCAGATGTTCTCCTGGGCTAAGAATAACACAACGGCTTAACTCTAAGCCAAATACATCTGAAAGAGGAACCATTGGCTTTGAAATTCTTCCCAGCTGTTGTTTTTTTTAAACACATCCACGTACAGTATCAAACAAATAGGGAACTAAGGAAAAACTAAACATTCTGTGAGCCAAATAAATCATGAGTACCGTGAGGCACATGGTGCTACAAATATATAAGAAAGACCTCAAGAAACATCAGAGGTTATCTGAATTGTTCTAAACTTTAATATAGTTTCAGAAGTATAAAATAAAGAAATAACAAAAAAGAAGAAGGGATTTTGTTCAAAAACTAAATCTTTCTGCCTGGGGTTCTGTTATGAAAAGAATCAATGATACAGTGAATGTGTTTTCATGGGATTTCATAGGAGTAATTTTGTTCAAATTCTAACGCTAAAGTAAGAGCATTATTTTTTTTTCATTTGCTATCCTTTTATAAAACTGCCATTGCATGACTATCAGTAAGTGCCTGCACATTAGGATTGTAAATTAATTATTGGGGACACTGAGTAATAACTGATATATGATGTGCAGGAAGCAGAGTATCAGCATATAAGTGAGGGGCCATCTGCTATGATAAAACAATTTGGAATGAAATCATGCAAGCAGAAAAAGGAAAAAAAAAACCTACATCAAATATTCTGCAATAAGAAGTGAATGTCAATTGGTTCAGTACAGTGTGCCTAGCAACCCTTTTGCCTGTGAAATCACAAGGGAAATACTATCCTTGTTTTTTCCCCACCAACTCACAATTGGAACAGGCACTAGGTGAGATATTCATGTAGCTGAGATAAGGTACAGATTTAAAAAGTAATAAAAGTGTGAAAGCAATTACAGAAAGATGGAATAGAGTGAAGAGACAATATATTCCATTTTTTTTTTTTTTTGCAAATAATAGCAGGGGTTTTAAGCACCCATTGAAAGTGTGGGCCAAATAAAGTAAGCAATAGATCAATTCAGGGCTTTATGTAGAAGAAGAAAAAGAACATACAAAAAGAAAGAGACATGATGGTCAGAAATTCACATCTTTGTATACCCTAATATTTATCTTTGTAGGCAGATATCAATGTGTCAGAAGTATTTGAGAAAACTAAAGCTTGATGAAAGGATGACAATAAAATGGAGTCAAACTGATCCGATCTCTGTTCAGGTCTCAAGTGCAACCTTGATGACTCACCAACCCCACTGAATATTTAAGCATACCCACAACACGTTGTAGTTTTCTAACCATCCACCCAATTAGAAAAAAATCACTTGATTTTTTATAATTGGATTACTTCTTTCACTGGCTCGCCCAGACAATGCAATTAAAAACTGTCATGTTTCTGTCACTGGCCTAAATTCTCTCATTTATTCATCTTCAGTAAGTGCTTTATCCTGGTCAGTTCACAGTGGATCCGGAGCCTATCCTGGGAACACTGGACATGAGGCAAGAATATACTTTGGAAAGACGTCAGTACATTGCAAGGTTCCATGCACACACATTCACATTTTGGAGTAATTTCACAGAGCCAATTCAACGGCAAGCGTGTTTTTGGGAGGTGGACGGAATCTGGAGGAAACCCACAAAGACACATGACTATGTGTCCGTGCCACATAGACAGTAACCCAAGCTCAGAATCGAACCAAGTACCTTGTTTATGATAATTATTTAAATTGAAATGGACTCAGAAATACAATTTTCTATTATCATCCAGTAATTAGCTTTTGGGAATCTGCCTGTATCATTTAAATATGTCAATGTAATTTTTCCTGATGTTAAACTGGAGGAGAAAACAATGTGTCATGACAATTAAAAAAAATACAGTATGTTATGATGAGAATGTAACACTTTGCTGGGAACACGTCGCTGGGAAAGAATCCCAATTTCTTGCTTGCTCCCTTGACTAAAACCAAAAGAAGTGCAGAACCTCCATGACTGAGTTTACCTTGAGAATGCATACTTGCTACAGCGTATTCCTGTATTGCGACATACAGGAATCGACAGACTCTGCACTTTAGATAACCTTTCCAAAAAGAAAGTAAAGATATTTAAATAACACATATCACAGCCCTCTAAAGACTTCATCCCACTGTCCAAAATTCCCCAGACCTGAGCATCCAGAGCACAATCGTTTTCAAATTATTAGTGAATGGAACTGCACTCTAATGACAGATGGGGGAATAATAAGGCTGTTGCCCCACATTGAGGAATGTAGATACCATCCAAGTCTTCAATGTGCCATTACATTTCTGTCTGTAGATGTCGGTGCAAAAAAAAAGATGAATTGCCTAAAGCCAGCTTTCCTTTCATATTTTCCCCCAACATTCTTCCCCAGTGCTCTCCTTAGGGGCATATGCAGCCTGTCCAATCTTTGCATCTCAACATTGAAATGCTGCAGAGAGAACACTCCATCCTCTGGGTTGAAACAAGTAGAGAAGGGTGCTAATGATCGAATCCTTGTCTTCTAATAAGCCTCAAAATCTCATTCCAATTCAATTCAAGGCTCTGTGGCTTCAGGTGAAAATTTCACAGGAATCGATAGTGAAAGTGTCAGCCAGAGCTATCCAGTAATGTGAACAAAGTCTGCACTTATCTGCAATCTTGCAGCTTCAATGTGTGCAAGGAAGAAAAAAACAACAACCAAAATGCATTCCATGGAGAAAAGCAAAATGAAGCTCTGACTATCCAGGGTGTTCTTCTCACTAGTTCTGCCCATAGCAAGACTCTTCCCAAATCCCAGTTCACCCAGAAGAAACAGCGCGTGTCAGCCTCTAGCTACTGAAACACCATCAATTGCCATGTCCCTTTCTCTTGTTTTTCTGTGAGTGACAGAATCGCAAGCGTCCTCTCTGCCATGCCAAAGTTTCATGAAATCTCTCCCCAGAAAAACAAAAGAGACACAGCCGACATATAAGAACAGAGAGAGAGTTTGCGATAACAGACACCGCTGTGTTTGTCACTAAGGAACAAGTGTGTTTTCTTGTTCAGAATTGTTCCTGCTTCTTCATCAGGGTGTGATCTTTTTTGACTATAATTGTTATAATCTTTTCAGTAAATGAAAATAGGCTTCCATTCTTGTTTGTCAGCTCGCCCACACAGCCTGTTCCTGCTTGTGGGGGCACTTGAGTGGGCAGGGGAGAAAATTCGATGTCAACCTGTCAAGATAAAAAAATTGCATATGTAAAAAAAAGAAAAGGGCAGAGGTGAAATAAAAAAAAGGAGAGAAGATCTCAATTTCAGACAGATAGTCAAAAAAGCAGAATGTGATTCAGTAAGAAATAAAGCTTGATGGGTAGTGGTGTTATGTAAGGAATAAAATATGACAGGACACAATGTTACAGGAAAAAGATCCATGATGTGGAGGTAAGATGAGACCTGATGTGAACCAAAGTTACTACCCCAAAGTTGATTATTTTCCTTATAACAGCACATCCTGAAGTGTTTTATTCCTTTTACACCACAGTGAATTGCCACCAATTACAATATTTAATTTATTAGACAATGGCATGTCATGCTTTTCAATAGTTTATTATTTTATTATTTATATGTATAATTTTGCACAAGGCAAATTAGTTCCTGTTATCACTTATATTATACCAACTACAGAGGGTCAGCCTCACAACAGCCTCTCTCCTTTTCTCCGTATTGATGTTAATAATGCAGCTTGTCATTTTACCAAGAAATAAGAAAGCTGAGGAGAACTTCCTGACCATTACAAAGCATTGTCCACCAGAGTGTCCATACATTTCAAATAAACAATTCCCCACAGAAAGCATTACCATACCAATGATATACAGTGCCTTGCGAAAGTATTCGGCCCCCTTGAACTTTTCAACCTTTTGCCACATTTCAGGCTTCAAACATAAAGTTATAAAATTTACATTTTTTGTGAAGAATCACCAACCAGTGGGACACAATTGTGAAGTGGAACAAAATCTATTGGATGTTTTAAACTTTTTTTAGCAAATAAAAAACTGAAAAGTGGTGCGTGCAAAATTATTCGGCTCCTTTACTTTCAGTGCAGCAAACTCACTCCAGAAGTTCAGCGAGGATCTCTGAATGATCCAATGTTGTCCTAAATGACTGATGGTGATAAATAGTGTGTAATTGTGTGTAATCAAGTCTCTGTATAAATGCAACTGCTCTGTGATAGTCTCAGGGTTCTGTTGAAAGCGCAGAGAGCATCATGAAGACCAAGGAACACACCAGGCAGGTCCGTAATACTGTTGTGGAGAAGTTTAAAGCCAGATTTGGATACAAAAAGATTTCCCAAGCTTTAAACATCCCAAGGAGCACTGTGCAAGCGATCATGTTGAAATGGAAGGAGTATCAGACCACTGCAAATCTACCAAGACCTGGCCGTCCCTCTAAACTTTCAGCTCAGACAAGAAGAAGACTGATCAGAGATGCAGCCAAGAGGCCCATGATCACTCTGGATGAACTGCAGAGAACTACAGCTGAGGTTGTAGAGTCTGTCCATAGGACAACAATCAGTCGTACACTGCACAAATCTGGCCTTTATGGAAGAGTGGCAAGAAGAAAGCCATTTCTCAACGTTTGGTGTGACGTTTGGTGTGTCTCCCAGGTGGCTTGTGGCAAACTTTAGACGAGACTTTTTATGGATATCTTTGAGAAATGGCTTTCTTCTTGTGGCAAAAGGTTGAAAAGTTCAAGGGGGCCGAATACTTTTGCAAGGCACTGTATATTATATATATATATGTATATATATATATATATAATATAAAATTATTGTTATTATTTTTTTCTTTGTTAAATAAAAAAAAAACACATTTTAAAATTTGTTTATTATTAGCTTTAGATTATCTGGAGCAGCTTTCATCCAAATCCCTGTCAATGAGTTGTTACTGTAGAAATGGCAACTGTTCTATAGTTAGAATGAACGCATTAATATAAAAGTGTGATTTGCTTCAGAGCTGGCACTACTGTCAAGTTGCTGTATAGAAAATTTAATCAACACCTTCTGACCAATCAGATTTTAGAATACAATAGTGCTGTGGTGGAATAAGAGAACGATAAACATGAGAAACATATTTAGAGCAAAAAACTCAACCCCATTTAGTTGGCAGAAAATCATTTTGTGATTTTTGTGTAGAAAACTCTTTTCAAAGATGTTTTAATTCTAATAAATGCATTAAGGTTTTTAATCTTTAAACATAAGGATATTCTAGACTGACAATCACAGAATGGCTAGAGATGTACAAAATCCAGAAATAAAATTATAAGCCACTTTTTTTTTAATATTGTAGTTTTAAAAGAGCATTTTCTTTCCATTTTGTCCAAAGGGGAAAACTATAGTTACAAAGTTAGCGAATGCATTTGAAAGTCACTGGAATTAACTTTTTACCTCTTATACTATACCGTGTACAGTAATATAGTACACAGTGAAGAGGCAGTTTGGGAAATGAAGGTAGGAATCTTCAGAAAACAACACGACTTAATTACTACATACAGTGAGGGAAAAAAAGTATTTGATCCCCTGCTGATTTTGTATGTTTGCCCACTGACAAATAAATGATCAGTCTATAATTTTAATGATAGATTTTTTTGAACAGTGAGAGACAGAATAACAACAAAAAAATCCAGAAAAACGCATGTAAAAATGTTATAAATTGATTTGCATTTTAATGAGGGAAATATGTAGTTAACCCCTCTGCAAAACATGACTTAGTACTTGGTGGCAAAACCCTTGTTGGTAATCAGAGGACAGACGTTTCTTGTAGTTGGCCACCAGGTTTGCACACATCTCAGGAGGGATTTTGTCCCACTCCTCTTTGCAGATCTTCTCCAAGTCATTAAGGTTTCGAGGCTGACGTATGGCAACTCGAACCTTCAGCTCCCTCCACAGATTTTCTATGGGATTAAGGTCTGGAGACTGGCTAGGCCACTCCAGGACCTTAATGTGCTTCTTCTTGATCCACTCCTTTGTTGCCTTGACCGTGTGTTTTGGGTCATTGGGTCATGCTGGAATACCCATCCACGACCCATTTTCAATGCCCTGGCTGAGGGAAGGAGGTTCTCACCCAAGATTTCACGGTACATGGCCCGTCCATCGTCCCTTTGATGTGGTGAAGATGTCTTGTCCCCTTAGCAGAAAAACACCCCCAAAGCATAATGTTTCCACCTCCATGTTTGACGGTGGGGATGGTGTTCTTGGGGTCATAGGCAGCATTCCTCCTCCTCCAAACACAGCGAGTTGAGTTTATGCCAAAGAGCTCCATTTTGGTCTCATCTGACCACAAGACTTTCACCCAGTTGTCCTCTGAATCATTCAGATGTTCATTGGCAAACTTCAGACGGGCATGTATATGTGCTTTCTTGAGCAGGAGGACCTTGCGGGCGCTGCAGGATTTCAGTCCTTTATGGCGTAGTGTGTTACCAATTGTTTTCTTGGTGACTATGGTCCCAGCTGCCTTGAGGTCATTGACAAGATCCTCCTGTGTAGTTCTGGGCTGATTCATCACTGTTCTCATGATCATTGCAACTCCACGAGGTGAGATCTTGCATGGAGCCCCAGGCCAAGGGAGATTGATTCTTTTGTGTTTGCGAATAATCACACCAACTGTTGTCACCTTCTCACCAAGCTGCTTGGCAATGGTCTTGTAGCCCATTCCAGACTTGTGTAGGTCTACAATCTTGTCCCTGACATCCTTGGAAAGCTCTTTGGTCTTGGCCATGGTGGAGAGTTTGGAATCTGATTGAGTGATTGCTTGTGTGGACAGGTGTCTTTTATACAGGTAACAAGCTGAGATTAGGAGCACTCCCTTTAAGAGTGTGCTCCTAATCTCAGCTCGTTACCTGTATAAAAGACACCTGGGAGCCAGAAATCTTTATGATTGAGAGGGGGTCAAATACTTATTTCCCTCATTAAAATGTAAATAAATTCATAAAATTTTTGACATGCGTTTTTCTGGATTTTTTTGTTATTGTTCTGTCTCTCACTGTTCAAATAAACCTACCATTAAAATTATAGACTGATCTTTTCTTTGTCAGTGGGCAAATGTAGAAAATCAGCAGGGGATCAAATACTTCTCTCCCACACTGTACATCGGCAACTATGCTTAGTTTAAAGCTATTAATTTTAGTATGTGGGATGCATCGCTACCAATTATTATTATTATTATTATTATTATTATTATTATTATTATTATTATTATTATTATTATGGTACTCGATAGAGATATTAATATTGGTATTAAGCAATTAGGGCATCATGGAACATTATATTTAGCTCTGTTTATGTTTGCCAGTACCATGTGCTGCTAGTAATGAACTCCACCTGCTGTGTTTTATGTTTAAGATGTTATGGCATCTAAAAAGTGTCTGTAATAGAAAGCACAAGGGTGGCTGAACTGAGCACGCAGAGCAATCTTCGTGATCGTAGCCATTAAAATGAATGCAATATGCTGGTGTGCACGCATGACTCAGTGCTCGCAGAAGTGAAGTACTCTATCATATGACACTTTCTTGGCATGCTCAGCTCACTGTTTACTAAATAGGCTTGTGCTCATTTTCACAAAATGGCTGACCATGGTTATTATAATACACCCACGTCTGCCAACTTCATGCTCTATTAAAATAACTGTTTAATCTTCATAAGATGTTTTATCAGAATACTTGTATTGTAGGAGTATGCTGTGTTAAATGCCCAGGAACTTATTAAAATGACCACTATTCCTTTAGCCTCCTTAAAATAAATATATAAAAGTTGAAACATCGTATAGTTTAGCATTTTTGTTTAACTGACCTCATTATAAATATTCCTAAAAGTCTAACCAAGGAATAGGCAGAAGTGTATTTAGAAATGTTTATTAATAAAGGGTTAGTTAATTATAGGCTTTATGGAAATCTCCATACAATTTAATTGGAAAAGACTGAAATCTGTATCACTCTGGTTTCTGATTAAGTACTTGTATATCTTTACTATCATAAGCAAATCTCATTTTTTGGACTATTTGGAAGTTGTATAATTGTGTTACATGTCATTTGGAAAAGCTTGCATTTCTGATACTGAATTTCTGAATCATGGTTCATCAGCTCACATTTGTTTTCTTGTTTTCTTTAGTTCCTACAGTATGTTAAGGTTTCCAAGTTTCCGGTTTATTGGGCTTATCAGTATGCCCTGGTGATTTTCTGTTTCGGAACATGTCTTTTTTTGTATGAATACTGACATGTTATTTGAAAGACCCTTAATAATGAGACTCAGAGACTCCCATCTTCATTGGAGCACAAAGAGTTTAATGCTGGAAAAAACATTTTAGTATTTGTCTGCTTTTAGTAAAAATGCAGAAAAAAGTATGTGTTTTGTTAGTGCTTGACCTCTTACCTGTGGAGAAAGCAGTGGCTATACGGCCGTGCAGACTGTGCTGACTGTAAATTCAGACTCATTTGCCATGATGTCTGTGGGCTGGATATTACGGTCGTACATGGGGTTTTCAAACGTTGCTCTTCCATTGGTGTTTTCATGGCCAGCATAGCCATTGAAGGGTACTTTGGGTCTTTTTCTGGTGATGAGACAAGACATAATCTGAAACACTGATGTTGTTGAAAACGCAAATACACTATGTGGAACGAGACCACAGCATCAGACTGCATGGATCTCAATAGTACTAACAAGAAATGGACAGAAAATAGCACATAATGTGTTCTGTACTGTTTAGTTGAAAATGGCACATGATGTTGCCTGGAACCGTATGTGGATTTACCTGTGTTTGTAGAGGTACAGAGCAAATCCTGCTATAATCATGGCTATAAAAGGCACTAAGATGGCTGCTGCCACTGAACTGCTGTTAGAGGCAAAATTGTAGCTGGGATTCTCTCCATTTGTGTCCAGCCCCTCTGCAAATGGACAAATAAAAAACAACTTATAAACATGGTAAAGCACACAAATAATAATTTAAAAGACTCAGCTATAAAATAACAAACACATTTATTTTTTTCTGGTAAGACTTCTGATAAACTGGGCTATGTCCAATTCCACTTTGCAGCTCAATGGAGAATCCATTATTTATGGCTGATATTATTGCACACTTCACAGGATTTAACACACGAGTGGAAAACAAAACCAAACAAATCTATAAATTAAGTGTTTTGTAGGAATTAGCTCTAATGCAAGAGACAGGTGCACTTTTGGGAGGCATCATATTTCATCATCTGAAACAAGGCTTTTTAATTACTGCCATGAATTTGCTACAAAAATGAAGTCATTTGCCGTTCATTTTTCAATTAAGACTACCGTGCGTCCCTAAACAACAAGTGTGCAACAATGCACCTGTTCATTAAGACAAATTCCTTGTACATGTAAACCCATGGTACTTGGCAATAAAGGTGATTCTGATTCTAATCAGCTAATGCCAAAACCCATGCCAGTAAGGTAAAAGGAACGAGTAGAGAATTGGATTATTTTATTCAATTACTTAATAAGGTTGGCTTATCAAACCAATGCCTTATGCCACACCCCCACATAAACACACTCACTCCATTTTTAATAATAAATGTTTTGTTTGCTCAGTATGTTTAGCTTTTTGTTAATAGAATGCCATAAAGTTGTTGATTAGAAATGAAACATGGTTTCATCATGGCAGCCCTTTACAAAGTACTGTACGCTTTGCCCTTTACATGTCAAACCCTGCACTGATGAATAGGTAACAGTGTAGCCACACACATATTAGTGTAATTATCTTTGTCTGCTTTTGCCTCTGCCCATAGTGAATCATTTTAGATATTTATAACAAGGTACTGTGAAGATGCAGCACTAGCAGTATCTAATTAACTACTGCCACCTGGGGGGTAAGCTAGGGGGATAGGCTGAGCAGTTCCCTTTTTATTTAAAGAAGACTACAACTCATTCCTCACACACTAACTCACTGAAAAAGTTTATTTACAACTTTTTGCCTCAAAAATCTAAGCCTAAAAACTGCATCGCACTGAAGACGAAAATCCCTTACTACCATTTACCTTTCATCTAAACACACGAGTACTGGACAGCTATCTGGACAGAGATCATCTGAAATGTTTACGATTTATTCACAAGGCTGACGTTTGGCAACTCAAACCTTCAGCTCCCTCCACAGATTTTCTATGGGATTAAGGTCTGGAGACTTGCTAGGCCACTCCAGGACCTTAATGTGCTTCTTCTTGAGCCACTATTTTGTTGCCTTGGCCGTGTGTTTTGGGTCATTGTCATGCTGGAATACCCATCCACGACCCATTTTCAATACCCTGGCTGAGGGAAGGAGGTTCTCACCCAAGATTTGACGGTTCATGGCCCCATCCATTGTCCCTTTGATGAGGTGAAGTTGTCCTGTCCCCTTAGGAGAAAAACACCCCCAAAGCATAATGTTTCCACCTCCATGTTTGACGGTGGGGATGGTGTTCTTGGGGTCATAGGCAGCATTCCTCCTCCTCCAAACACGGCGAGTTGAGTTGTTGCCAAAGAGCTCCATTTTGGTCTCATCTGACCATAACACTTTCACCCAGTTGTCCTCTGAATCATTCAAATGTTCATTGGCAAACTTCAGACAGGCATGTATATGTGCTTTCTTGAGCAGGGGGACCTTTCGGGCACTTCAGGATTTCAGTCCTTCACGGCATAGTGTGTTACCAATTGTTTTCTTGGTGAGTATGGTCCCAGCTGCCTTGAGATCACTGACAAGATCCTCCCGTGTAGTTCTGGGCTGATTTCTCACTGTTCTCCTGATCTTTGCGACTCCACAAGGTGAGATCTTGCATGGAGCCCCAAGCCGAGGGAGAGTGACAGTTATTGTGTGTTTCTTTCATTTGCGAATAATTGCAGCAACTGTTGTCACCTTCTCACCAAGCTGCTTGGCAATGGTCTTGTAGCCCATTCCAGGCTTGTGTAGGTCTACAATCTTGTCCCTGACATCCTTGGAGAGCTCTTTGGTCTTGGCCATGATGGAGAGTTTGGAATCTGATTGATTGATTGCTTCTGTGAACAGGTGTCTTTTATACAGGTAACAAGCTAAGATTATGAGCACTTCCTTTAAGAGTGTGCTCCTAATCTCAGCTCGTTACCTGTATAAAAGACACCTGGGAGCCAGAAATCTTTATGATTGAGAGGGGGTCAAATACTTATTTCCCTCATTAAAATGCAAATCAATTTATAACATTCTTGACATGCGTTTTTCTGGATTTTCTTGTTGTTATATTGTCTCTCACTGTTCAAATAAACCTATCATTAAAATGATAGACTGATCATTTCTTTGTCAGTGGGCAAACGTACAAAATCAGCAGGGGATCAAATACTTCTCTCCCTCACTGTAATACGTACACTCCATTTAACCTTCATCATAGCCACTTGTTGTAATATGCGACATTGTGTGAGATCAAGTTGGTCATACTTGATCATTAGTAGGTCACATGATTGCAGCATATGCCTGTGTTAGGACCTCAATTAAACAAAAAAAAAAAAAAAAAAAAAAATAATTTAAAAAATAAAGAAGAATTTTAACAATATTTTTATTGGTTTTTTGAAGAAGGGATATTTTTTTTTTGGGGGTGTTTGTGGTGGTTTTTTTTTTTTGCTTTTAGAGGAGGTTTTCTTTTTTTTTGGGTTTTTTTTTTTTTTTTTTTGGTTTGTGGGTGTTTTCTATTATTTTTTTTTTTTTTTTTGGGGAGGGGTTTTTTTTTTGGGGGTTGTTTGTGGTGGTTTTTTTAGAAGATAAGGTAAAATATGACATAATCTTTCCAGATATGTGCACACACAGTCCATAAAAAATACTGACATGAGACATTTGGACAGTGTAATAATTACATTACCCAACCTCCCCAATCGGAACTAGTCCAAGCTAATCCAATCAGAATAGGCGTATAGAAGATATAGGGCATAATATTTATAGAAATAACAACAGTAAAAAAAAACTTCTCCAACAGAATGAGATCAAAACAAATAGAAGAGAATTATGAAATAAAATCAATTGCTACCTAGCCCCTGAACATATAAAAGAACAGTTCATGCTTGTGCAACAAACACATACCAAGCCTCTGAAGTCCAAACTGGCCAAATCCTTTTCCTCGAACAAATCCTTGATACACAAAGGAGTTAGATGAAGAAATATATGACACCTGTGACAAGAAGAGAACAAACAATTAAAGTCCTCACATTATAAAGTCAATACATTTTCAAAATGTCAAGAATGACTTGTCGAAAGGTAAAAAGTGTCAGCCACACAGTGTACCTTTTACACTTGACATTTAGTTTTAAACCATTCCTCAATCTAGAAATTGCTCATACAGCCAGGTGCATATACTGACTACACACACACACACACACACACACACACACACACACACACGCACGCACACATGCGCACACACACACACAGTGCTCATGACCAACGCTTTTAATTACATTTTCCCAGCTGCTTGTCTCCGGTGCATTTTTGGGGAGGAGGGTAAGGGGAGCTGAGAAGTCTGGTCCTGATTACTCTGCAATGATTTAACTGACATTTTAATTAAAAGAAAAAACTTTCTCAGCTTTCCTATCCCCAGGAGTAATAGTATGTATGTGTAGCCCTCAGTATGGCTTCAGATATGAGCTCCTGTGTGTGTGTGTGTGTGTGTGTGTGTGTGTAGGTGGAAGAAGGGTCCGGTGGGGAGAGGACTATGGATAAGGACTTCTAACTTTCCAGGATATATAAAAGTCATAATGTTCTCACACTCTACAGTTGTAAGACTAAAATGATTCCCATTCCCACTGAAACTATTCTCACAAATGTCTCACAAACTGACTTCCTGTTAACTTTCACAAAATAAATACTTTAATTTGGCATGTATGTTTAAATGTAATATGATCCAGAGAAAATAAAGATGATAACCAGACTAGCATTCAATACGAGTGCACCGCATCTCAGTCGAAACATTCATTAAAGACTTTGTAACTTTTTGTCATGGGCGCGCACATGATGCACTTCATTAGAAACACTAGTAAGAAACATTAGTAAGAATTGGATAATGATCATACATACTTGTGGTGTGTTCAAGTCATGTTGAAAATATCATATTTATGAGTTGAACGCACATGAACGCCACCACAAAGTTGGAATTATGAGTGAGAAACTTGGGATTTTCTTTGGGTCTCGAGTTTCAAGTTGGGGGCGTGCCAGTAAGAAAACATGGTGGAATCAATGGATGCAATGTCTATAGTCGACTGTAAATTTCTTGTAATTGAATGTTTACTTATCTCAGAAGCGGATTTCAGTTATTTTGTATATTATTATTATTATTATTATTATTATTATTATTATTATTATTATTATTATTATTATCCATCCATCCATCTTCTACCACTTATTCCTTCTTCAGGGTCATGGGGAACCTGGAGCCTATCCCAGGGGGCATTGGGCACAAGGCGGGGTACACCCTGGACAGGGTGAGAGTCCATCACTGCATTATTATTATTATTATTATTAAGTTAATTGCGTGCACAAAATATGATAGCATTGTACAATTATGATAAAATATGTAACGAAAAAGTTACATCATTTTCTAGAAGTAGAGTTAAAAAACCTTTCTGTATATTCTATAGTTAATTAAGAGAATGCACATCGCCATCTTGCTGCGACCAAAGTGACTTGAACTCACCTGACGTTGTAATTACGACTTCTCAACTCGTAAATATGAACTTCCCAGAAGGAGTTGAATGCAAATGCTATCAACTGGCGCGCCACATTATTACATTAAATTAGCTACCAGTCTTTAGCCTAGTGACTTAGGCTGCTGGCCAACCAACAATATGAGCAAATCGACATGTGAATCTGGAAAGACTTGACAGTTGCACAGGTGTCTTGAACTCTTTGATACACTGATACCCTGAAGGCTCCACCCCTTCCACTGTCTCACATTAATAATCTCTTGCCTCAACGTGATTTTCTCGCTTGAAAGATATGCCCTCATTTTCTTTCAAGGTAAATGGAGAATGTTTGAGTTCATTCATGTGAAATAAAATCTGTTGACTTTAGACAATGTTAACATTAGACTAGTATATAGTTAGCATCAGTTAACTATATTTATGAAGAAGGGCACCAATGACACTTTTTCAATCTAGAGAGGCACTTTTTTGGTCGAAAGAGAGATAAAACAAACAAAAAACATTGTGTAATCTAAGAGCAAAATATTATGTTAAAAATGATTTTAATGGTAATAAAATAAAAACACTGCTCGTTTTCTTGCTCTCAAAAGTGTGGTTTAGTTAGAAACTGGAGTGTGCCACCCCCTGTCCCCAATAATACATGGTGATTAACATAAAACTCAGTTTACAGTATACAATTTATACCTTATGCAGTTGGTTTGTGAAAGCAATATATAAAAAAATCTATTGATTTGATACACCCACATCCCCTATGCTCATCTCTGCAACATTACTAAACATATCTGGTCAGTCCTACTCTCCTCTCGAGTCCCTTTTCCATGCCCGTGTCTCCGGCTGCCTAGGTTGTTGCAATTCCATTGCAAAAGATATCCAACTACAGATCCATTCACATGCTTTAAATTGTCCTAAATTTGCCTGATTTTTACCAGCACCCGATCCTGACCCAATATTACACCTTCACTGCAAAATCTTCACTGCTTCACCATCACAGAACATTTTCACTTCAAAATCTTTTTCACTTATCTTATAAAGCCTTCAGCAACCTTACTTCCTTTATCTTTCTGACCGTCTCTATCCCTGCCACCCTCTTTACACCCTTTATTTGACCTGCTTTTGAGTCCAGATGATATGAATTTTTCTGTGGAAGCACTTCAACTTTAGAACTCCTTCCTTATAAAGTCAGACGGTGCTTCATACTCTCCATCTTTAAAACTCTTCTCTGACCTTTGACTTACAGAACCCATAACTTAGGTCTCCTTTAAATTTCTCTGTCCATCTTGTCATTGGTTTACAATTATCGTAATGTTGTTGTTGGTCCTTTGTCTGTATTCTGAAGCATTACAAGTGTTTTTAGATGTTAGTAAATACCCCGATATAAGATCAGCAAGTAGCATTTAAAATGAATTAAAATTCATGTAAAATCATATTTACAAAACAATATTTTTTGTCATATATATATATATATATATATTTTTTTTTACCACCAAATCAAAACAAATAGTAGAATAAATTTGTTTGATCATTACCTGCAAAGTTCAGGGTAAATTATTAGCAGCAAGAGAACATGAATTCTGTTTTTTATTTTTTATTTTACTTAATTAACTGTAGACTGCCCTTCAAATCTCAGCTGAAAACATTTCTCTTCTCACAGTATTAAATTTCTCTTTCTACTCCTTGTACAGTGAGGGAAAAAAGTATTTGACCCCCTGCTGACTTTGTACGTTTGCCCACTGACAAAGAAATGATCAGTCTATAATTTTAATGATAGATTTTTTTGAACAGTGAGAGACAGAATAACAACAAGAAAATCCAGAAAAACGCATGTAAAAATGTTATAAATTGATTTGCATTTTAATGAGGGAAATATGTAGTTAACCCCTCTGCAAAACATGACTTATTACTTGGTGGCAAAACCCTTGTTGGCAATCACAGAGGTCAGACGTTTCTTGTAGTTGACCACCAGGTTTGCACACATCTCAGGAGGGATTTTGTCCCACTCCTCTTTGCAGATCTTCTCCAAGTCATTAAGGTTTCGAGGCTGACGTTTGGCAACTCGAACCTTCAGCTCCCTCCACAGATTTTCTATGGGATTAAGGTCTGGAGACTTGCTAGGCCACTCCAGGACCTTAATGTGCTTCTTCTTGAGCCACTCTTTTGTTGCCTTGGCCGTGTGTTTTGGGTCACTGTCATGCTGGAATACCCATCCACGACCCATTTTCAATGCCCTGGCTGAGGGAAGGAGGTTCTCACCCAAGATTTGATGGTACATGAGTCGAGGTCCTTAGCAGAAACACACCCCCAAAGCATAGTGTTTCCACCTCCATGTTTGATGGTGGGGATGGTGTTCTTGGGGTCATAGGCAGCATCCCTCCTCCTCCAAACACAGCGAGTTGAGTTGATGCCAAAGAGCTCCATTTTGGTCTCATCTGACCACAACACTTTCAGTGTTTTCAACAGTTGTCCTCTGAATCATTCAGATGTTCATTGGCAAACTTCAGACGGGCCTGTATATGTGCTTTCTTGAGCGGGGGACCTTGCGGGCACTGCAGGATTTCAGTCCTTCACGGCGTAGTGTGTTACCAATTGTTTTCTTGGTGACTATGGTCCCAGCTGCCTTGAGATCATTGACAAGATCCTCCCGTGTAGTTCTGGGCTGATTCCTCACTGGTCTCCTGATCATTACAACTTCACGAGGTGAGATCTTGCATGGAGCACCAGGCCGAGGGAGATTGACAGTTATTGTGTGTTTCTTCCATTTGCGAATAATCGCAGCAACTGTTGTCACCTTCTCACCAAGCTGCTTGGCAATGGTCTTCTAGCCCATTCCAGACTTGTGTAGGTCTACAATCTTGTCCCTGACATCCTTGGAGAGCTCTTTGGTCTTGGCCATGGTGGAGAGTTTGGAATCTGATTGATTTGATTGATTTCTGTGAACAGGTGTCTTTTATACAGGTAACAAGCTGAGATTAGGAGCACTCTCTTTAAGAGTGTGCTCCTAATCTCAGCTCATGTTCCTGTATAAAAGACACCTGGGAGCCAGAAATCTTTCTGATTGAGAGGGGGTCAAATACTTATTTCCCTCATTAAAATGCAAATCAAGTTATAACATTTTTGACATGCGTTTTTTCTGGATTTTCTTTGTTATTCTGTCTCTCACTGTTCAAATAAACCTACCATTAAAATTATAGACTGACAAAATCAGCAGGAGATCAAATACTTCTTTCCCCTCACTATAGCATATTGCACTCAATTGCACTTCTCTTTCCACTCTTTAAAGCCTTTTTTACTCTGTTTCTTCTCTTTCCACACCTTAAAGCATTTTTTTGTAATGATGCTACTTTGTGTTATATACAGCACTTGGTAAGCAACCTTGAGTGTTAGGAAAGCGTTATATAAATCAAGTACATTCGTGTTTTTTTTTTTTTTTTTTTTTTTTTTTTGGGGGGGGGTTTGCTAAATTTAGGGTTTTTCCCCTCACGCTGAGTGCCGGAGCATTTTGCACGCGTGAAATGCCCAAAGCACAACAGCACGTGCTTCTTGGTTGACTTTGACTTTTCTTTACATTCACGCACGTGTTTTTGTTTTGGCTTCTCTGTCTCTGCCCCTGAATTGTTATTGGTTGTTTCACTCATGTGTCATCATTATTCACAACTGTTCCCATTTCGCCCTTGATTAGTTTGTCTATTTATACCGTTATGTTTCTATTTTGCGTCGTGAAGTACTGTTTTAGTGTTCCCTTTCAAAGGGAACTCAACATTGCACGGACTTCACGCGGTGGGAAGCGCCCTCATGTGTGATTGATATCTACAGCTTGTGTAACATCATGCCTATTTATAGGCCTGCCATGATCAGGTGACGTGACAATTAAGCAGATTGCGTGATATAAAAATGTCACATGTGAACCACGCCGTCAGCCTTATTTTATTTTCAGTGAGACTGCATGTGGGTCATTTGTGTAATGCTCACAAAATACTCTTCATTTCCTCTCTATCTTTTCAAAAAAAGAAAGAAAAATCTCTTTACTTTTCTATCCCTTTAAAAAAAGACAGAGAAAAGTATGAGTGAGAGACAATTCAGGAAGTATGTCACGCCTTGCTCCCATTTCAACATGGGAGGGGACAGACACATTTTCTGTGTGAAGTGTCTAGGGTTGGAGCATGCCAGGGCAGCCCTCGAGAGGTCTGACTGTGTGCATTGTGAATGCCTTACAATTAGGCAGCTCCACTCGTGGCTCGCTCTCTTCTCAGCCGAAGGGAGTTGGGTTTCAGAGCCTCGCGGATCTGGGCCAGCCAGTACTGAGGCAGTCAGCCGGCTCAGGTCCTGGGGATCTCATTTGGATCTGGAAGAGGAGCTCTGTCTTTTCTTGTTCTGTCTTCCGGGTCCGGTTCTCCGCTGGATTTTGGAGCACTTGTCGCGACTCTTCCTTCCACTATGGAAAGCCCAAAAGAGAGGAACCCAAAGGGGGTGCCATTGCATCAAAAATTGAGAGCAGCTCTCAAAAATATAAAGAGCCCCTTGAAGTGATTGTTAAGGTAGTTGAAAAACTAAATTTAAACTAGCCTGGGGAAGAGGAAGTGGCTCGTAGCAGGCTGGATGAGAGCTTTCTCCCCAGTGAAAATTAATCTCCCTCACATTGCAGAAAACTCACCTTTTTTCGGTGCCCTTTTTTCAAACTCCATGATGAAATATCATTCTTCTGGGGAAAACCATACGCTAGCCATATTTATAAACCCTCGCTTGTGGGTCACTGCATATAATGGCAGTGATGTAGGCCTAGCAAGCAGATCTGCTGATGGAGCTTGACATACTGCAGCGATCAGCCACTTCCTTCCCGGTTGTGTTGAGTTCACCGACATTCAAGCGAGGGAGGCACAGAAGGTGATTGTGGCTGCGCACCTCCCTCTATGGAGAGCTGGGGGACCGAGCGGCCGCAGTCGTAGCCTGTTAATAGGCCTGAACTGAGAATGATCATAAATATGTGAGGTTGTTAGGGCAGTTAGCCCCCAGTACTACTGTAGGGCCTCCCCTAATCAAGGCTGTCCCAAGTTTTCAGTCTTCTCTGGTAAGAAAGCTGTTGGAGGGTGACGAAAATATGATGTTTTCCCTCCAACAGAATGTGGAAGAGTTAATATCACTAAAAGACCTTCTGGCAGCGTGAAAGCCAATGCCAAATGTGCCTCCATGGGTTCTGTCTACCGTATAAAAGGGTTACCAGGTCCAATTCAGAACTCGACCCTCCAGGTTCAGAGGTGTGCTCACCACAGTAGTCAGCACAGAGCAGAGCCTGACATTAGTGCAAGTAGCAAGATCCCTCTTGGACAAAGGGGCCATAGAGCATGGACCATGTTCCCTGAGGGAGGGAGGTTTTTACAGCTGTTATTTCCTGGTACACAAAAAAGATGGAAGTATGAGGCCAATGTTGGATCTGCGTCATCTGAACCCTACTCTTTGGACATACAGGTTCAAGATGCTGATGCTCAAACTTATCGTTCCACAGATTCCAAATGATCACTTTACCCACTTTATTGCATTTTCTTGAGGCAATTTTAGGAGCGGTTATCATTTTACCTATATATGGTTATTGTATGAATCAAAGTTGAAACACTTTTTAACAAACCTCAAAAAGCTATATTTCAACTCTTTCGATGGGATTAATGTACTTTACATGCTTACATCATTTTCTGTGGTAGACATAGCTCGGTCCTATTATGTTCAAAACTATTATGTTTTAAACTCTTAATTTCACTGTGCATGTGTATAGTGACAATAAAGACATTCATTCATTCATTATTATTATTATTATTATTATTATTATTATTATTATTATTATTATTATTATTATTTATGTAGCACTTATTTCTTAACCAATGACACAAAATAGTGACAAACATGGTGAAGATGTGGAAGGAGAGACAAGTAAAGTCATAGGCACTATTGCTATGCTACTTTATTAATACATTTGATTAATCAACATGTGGAGATGTGCAAGTGATTTGAAGGTCTGCTATATTTCTTTTGAATCCCTCTCTATCCCGAGTAAAGTAGAACAGGTGCACACAATATGAAATGGTCAAAATCATCCTTGACGTTTCAGTACAAAATCAATAGTAACTGTTCACAGTCTCTCAGGAACTCTTCCCACTCTCTCTGAACATCAACCTTGAGAACTTATGGTTTCATCTGTTTAAAGCAGACAGCTGTTATGAAAAAGTGGATAGCTGTTGCTGAGGTGCTCTTTTCCTGCACTGACTTGACTGAGCACTGAGTTCATCAAAGTGTGGTTAAAATCTCCAGAAAAAAAAACGAGCACATATAATTCATTTAAAGTTAAATAATAATGGGTTCTAAAGGGTTCATGAATCTTTAAATGTTTCCCCAGAATACTATTAACGGCTTTAGATTTAATCAAGTGTTTATAGAAAAGCTTTTGTTTTGTCTCAATTGTCTCAAATGGCACATGTGCACAAAACCACTGCATCTGCATAGAAAGCAATGTTGATGATCTGAATATGCCATGAGAACGAACAATGATGTTTCCTTAAAGTGTTCATGGCTTTAGCAAGCTCCCCTGCCAAACTGTAGCACATTGTACGGTAGATGAAGCAGTGTTAGTGTGCCATAGTATGATCAAGACTTTCCTCTTTTCACTATAATACAAATAATCAGTTATGCTATAATGAGTGAGATCACTGAAATAACTTTTCTGGTCAGGTATAAGACAGATCCTGCTGTTAATATTTAGCTTTGTCTCACCTAAAATACCTCATCATTAATCTCCCATATACCCATAATCTGATATAAAGCTACTGAATTTCACAAACGATATAATTTATTGTGTATCTGCAAGTACAGACCACGCCCTCAACGAAAATAAAGTAAAATTTTGGAACTGTAAAAAAAGGGGGGGGGGACTCAGAACTTTCACTGGAGTTATGGGTAGCTTCTGCTTTTTACTTTTTGAGAGGTGAGGGAGGTGGTGAGTGTGAAAACTTCATCACTAGTGGGGAAAAAGAGAGATGGGTATTTATAGGAAGTTAACTATGGAAAAAGGTGGAGCTTCAGGCATGGTAAATGGTAAATTTACAAGCTGTAATATGAAAATAATCAATGATGGTATGGGATTATTTTCCAAGAACAGCACTTCTTAAAGTATCTTATTCCTTTTATACCACAGCAAATATTAATGAACGACATGTCATATACTTTTAACCATTACATTTAATGGTGTGGCCTGTCAGAAGACAAATTAGTTCCTGTTATTACTTACTCATTCGGCCCAGTTTTTTTGTTGCTCTTGAAACTAATAAGATGAAAAAACACAACTTTTCATGTTGCTAAGCAACTGGAAAGTACAAAGTCCTCTGTCCTAAAGATGTTTCTGTGGCAGAAAACGTCCTGGCCATTACAAAGCACTGTCACATAAGACTTCCATAAATACTAAATAAATCTCCTTACAGAAAGCTCCACCATATTAATGAATTTATGGTTTGCTTTGTTAAATAACACTTTTTTTTATCTGATTATTATAAGACTTGGATTATGAGGAGCATATCACATACAGTGCAAGTCCCAAAGAAATTAACTGTTACTATAGAAAGGATCATGTGTTAGCTGCATTAATGAGATTTTAATTACAGAGTTGTAGAAAAGACACTGACACCTCCTGACCGATCAGATTCAACAGAGCTGTGGTATAATTTCACAGCTTCTGTTCAGTACAGTGTGAGCTGGCAATGGGATCTACTTTATTTTCTATATGTAGTTAAGTACCACCTATTCATGTCTCAGCAACTGATTTCATTCTCTCCATGCTAGCGTCAGTTGAAGGCTTTGTTGTTCTTTTTCCCGAATGGTATTCTCTGAACTTATGTTTGGAGATGTTGTTCGGCTGAAAATTAATGAAGGGCACTGGTGGGTGGATCATACTTCAATGTAATTTCATATATTATATGGTCTTGGTTCTCATATTTGTCATTATGTTCCATAAAAAAGTCCTATGGTTTCCTATGTCAATTGACGCTTTTCACTTCTATAGACTAAGGACATGGACACACTTGATTTGTATCTGTTACAGTGAGAAGAAAAACAGTTCTTAGTCCACTCTTGTTTGAAATTTGTCACTTTGTCTGATTTTTTTGTAAATGTCACTTTTATATATATTTGATCATCTTCACTGCATGTTTAGGCAACAGGCAACATCTGGATGATCCTATCTGCTAAGAGAAAAAACCCCCCAAACATTTCTATATGGTTTCTAATGGTGTGTATACTGTCGGTGGGATCTGAACCAGAATATGCTAATTGGTAAATACTGTGATTAGCCTTTTTTTTTCTCCTCAGCCCTACACCTTTTTTTTCATTTTTACCTTTTACTTTGCAGGCTTTGACCGTATACCAAATGAACCAAGTGGTGCACCAGATAAAGAAATATAAATATTGATTATTTAATAGAAATGCAGTAAGCACAGCAGTCGGAGGGAACTGTGAAAGGTCATGGGTTTGTATCTTGATATATACTGTTATATGTTCTGCCCTTCATCAGTGCTACTGAATAAAGAACTTCAGTGAAGCTCCTCTATAAGTGACACTCATAAGTGTCCATAAACGAGTGTGTCTGCTGAAGGACATAATTTCATAAAAAAAAAAAACCTGACAATATGTTTAGACATAATTTTTAATTAACTTGTCAGCGATGTTTTTAAAGTGACATTACTGGCAGCTTCAGGAATTATGCTTAGACTGCCTATGGACTTGTTGTTAACTCTATGACTAATCCTTCCTCAAGACCACCTTCTTAAAAAGAAAGTGTTACGTACATGTCCATCCAGTGCCCAGTTTTCGATTTTGAATTTGTTGACAAAGATTTCCACTGGCCCTCGGATCTGATAGACCTGGAGCAACAAATGGGCCTCTTCTCTCTTATAGGTTCCTGCATGGGATAAAATAGCAGTTGATTAGTGCTGCTTCAGATCCATTACTAGAGATTTTACAAAGAGAAGTCTGATTTAATAAAGATTTGCATGTGTAGACGTGAAAAAAAAAAAAACCCCATGCAAACGTATTTACTACCAGGATCTATACATTAGCACATATTGTCTATGTTGCGTATTTCTAACTTAATGTACAAAATACAAGGTGGAAAGTTAGGTTACTAAGCTTGAAGCTTGTAAGCTTTACTAAGCTTGTAGGGTAGCTATTAAATTTGCATAAGCCTGGGTCCCCTATTTGTTAACAAAGGTAAATCATTATTAGGTATATAATATAATTAACATAGTTATTATATAAGTTACTCAAATGTATGCACAAATTTCCCAAAATTTTGTAATAATCCCACAGTAAATTTAGTTTGACATTAGATATTCATCATGTTAGATGCCAGCATTCAAAAGTAGTCCATAAAAAAAAAAAACATTTTTATTCACATGAACAGAAAACACACTCACATGTACACTCTTATTCTGCATTCATATTTTCTGACTTTCAATGCATCTCGTCACCTTTAAATGGCATTATATACTGTATGACATATTTCATATATTGGTTTCTGTTTTCACTTGACATTCTGTATAATCTTATTTGCTGAAATGAAAATGTAGGCATAATAAAACATAAAAAAACACATTTGCTTATCAGCTTATTCTGTAAATATTAGATTGTTCATTTTATTCAAAGGGCATATTAGCTTATTATTTACTGCTGTGCATGCCTTTATTTAATAACTTTATTTGGCATGATGAGCCACAGCTTTAATAAATTGAATGTTCATTTCAGATGCACCGTGAGCACATTTTTGTAGTTTAATTAGGATGTGTTTTGCTCTATGCCTCCTAACCTACAGTGGATATAAAAAGTCTACACACCCTTGTTAAAAAAAATGTTTTAAAATGTAAACTATGATAAATCATGTCACAACTTTTTCCACCCTCATTATTAAATCACAATGTATAAATAATTAAGTGAAAAACAATCAGAAAGATTTTGGGGAAAATTATGGGAAAAAAACAAAAAACTTAATAACATTAAAACAATAACCTGGTTGCATTAGTGTGCATACCCTTTTATAACCGGGGATGTGGCTGTGTTCAGAATGAACCAATCACATTCATTCTCATGTTCAAAAGTAAGTATCATACAGCTGTCATCAATTAAATTATTCTGATTAACTCCAAATAAAGTCCATCTGTTTCCGTAAAAAAATTCTCACATCTTCTTGGTTTCATCTGACTGCTGAAGCCATGGTCCGCAAAGAGCTTACAAAGCATCCATGGTATTTTACTGTTGATAGGAATCAATCAGGAGAGGGGTATAAAATAATTTCCAAAACATAAAATGTACCATGGAACACTGTGAAGCCATCATCAACAAATAGAGAAAATGGAGCACCACAGTGACATCACCAAGAACAGGACATCCCTTCAAAAGAAGAAGACAAAATCTTACCAGGGAGGCTGCCAAGAGACAAACAGCAACAGTAATGAGCTGTAGGAATATCTGACAAGTACTGATTACTATTTGCATGTCACAATAATCTCTCATATTCTTTTAATGTTAGTCACCACAAACCATGTGGCATAATGTGTTATGGTCTGATAAAACGAATTCAGAAAAAGCTATAATAATGAATGATTTGAATGCAATACCATCATGTGTCTACTAGTAAACTGAAGAAATCTCACCTTTAAGCATGTCAATGACCCAAAGCATATATCCAAATCAACAAAGGAATGGCTTAACCAAGACCTGAGTGTTTTTGAACGGACTAGCTAGAGCCTAGACCTGAATCCAACAAAAATCTGTGGGCTGAAAGAGTAGGAAAATATTGCCAAGTCAAGATGTGTCATACTGACAGACTCTTACCCCAAAAGACTTAATTTTTTATTTAAATTTTTTTTTTAATAAGTATTTCACTTAATTTTTATACGTTGTAATTTCAAATTGAGGGTTGAAAAAGTTCTGACATGATTTAACTTTATTTCAACATTTTTCTTCACAAAAACATGCCATTTTATCAGAGGTGTGTAGACTTTTTATATCCACTGTACACACACCTGGCCCTCAGTGTGTGAAGCTTATACGCATTAAATTCCTTTTGAGCTATCATATTCAAGCAACTGGTAGTAGTACACACTTTGGGAAAGTGATGTTTAGGGGGAGGATATTCATACCAGCCAGATTGAGCAGTACTCCACTATGGTCCATTAGGGTGCCATTGACCCGGTTACTGAATGGTTCGAAAGCAGTAATGCTAAGCATTGCTGGCTGCTTCTTCCCAAGGTACTCATATGAGCCCCTCCACAGTGAGTTCCGAGCAAACACTCCACTAGGCACTGGAAAAAAGAGAAAGAAGGAGAAAATGGTTAAGGCATCTCTTTATTAATTTCCATTCCCATTCTATTTGCTGTTAAATTAACACTCACCCTGAAGTTTTGTGTTGGGTGGCTCTTGCACAGTTCCAACTGTTTTCCCACTTGGTCTGTTATCGGCTGAGAGGAAAAGAATGAGAGAAAGAGGGATAGAGATAGAGAGAGAGAACATTACTACAATAAATGTAACTAAATATTTTAATGATCAGTCTGTTCATTGTTTCGAGGTACACAAAATAATGGTAAAGTTTATTTCTGTTGAAACCGTCATTAGGTGGATGAACACACAAAGAAGAAGAATGAGTCATAAGTCCCAAAATATACTGCTCAAAAAAAATAAAGGGAACACTGAGAGTTACATTGTGCTGTTTAAGTGTTCCCTTTATTTTTTTGAGCAGTATATTATGGTAAGTGGACTGGCTATGCTAAACTGCCCATAGGTGTGAATGCGAGTGTGGGTGCATCTTAATCAATTCCCTAGTTCAGTACTCAGGGCACTGATCGGGGAACCTGACATTTAAGGCATAATTTAAGTCATAATTGCAAAAACTTTCCAGTGCACTGAAATGTTCGCTCCCAAAAAATCTGACAACGCAACGATGCTCAGTATAATCCCTTACTGGAAAAGACATAATATTTATATTATTTAATATTTATAAGTCTCTCAGCTGGGAAAAAAATGCCAGACAAACTCTCAGCCAACTTCATCTACAAATGTAAGTAGCTTTTAATTGTTGTTGTAGCTCTCAAATGATTACTTACGTTAGTGATTTTTAACTTTATTTGACGTTCTGTACGATCCTGTACATCCTACGATCATGCTTAGAGTACCATGAAACAAACATGTGTGATTAAGCTAACAAGGATAGCCTGTTCCCAGGTTAGACTCTGTATCCTCCATGATCCTGACAAGATTAAAACAGTTACTAAAGATGAATGAATGAATGAATGAATGAATAGTAATTGGGTAGAAAGAATACACTGCAATCAAGCATTTTAGTATCCAATATAGGTGCAAACTTCAGTGGTCACAGGACTGAACCTGAAATAAGTAGTTTTCATCATTACAAATCTAATGATTAAGTTTCTATTTCCAGTGACTACATGTGATTGTTTTTCCATCTTGATGTAAGAATATTAACATTATTAATGAACACGCATTGTGGCAGTCTAGCTTGTAGAACTGTTAGAACTGATTGTTGGTTTTACTAATGCAAAATTATTTTCTGAGAGTAGAATAAAACAAACAGTAAAGAAATGTACAATAGAGTAATAAAACCTCTACACACATGCAGTGAAGACAGAGCTTTATTAGGTGCCAAAAGCCTGAACACACTCTCTGTCAGCTTTCCCACAGGTACTGTTAATATTCCTCCACTGTGAAAAGCCAGGAGCACAGTCCTCTCCTCCTCATCTTTATGGCTTGGCTTTAAAAACTATCAGTGCCATATTTCACCCACTTATGGCTCAAGATCCATCAACGCCATTATTTGCAAGAACTACTCCCACTTCTAGGCACACTGAAAAAGACAACTGTCTAAAAGTTTCTAAAAAGCTTCTTTTGTGCTAATTAACCACCTTGCAGGCTGAATGGTATCCATTTATGTGTCAAAGGAGGTGTAGCACAATCTGTGTGTTCCAAAACCACATTTGCTCCTAACCAAATCAGCACCTTGCACTGGGCTAATCAGAGCTCCAAAGATAGTATGATGACTTGAGCTCCCAGAGAGTGCCAGCCTTTTGAGATGAAACAGGTGCACACAGCAATTCATCATTCAACATTAGCAAGAATGAGAGAAGTACAAAGTGCAGTAAACCTGAGCAATTAGCTATTTAATAGTAAGGCAGATGTACAGGTGATATGCACATGTCCTGAGACAAAACAAAACAGGGTTTATAAATGGGAAAAAGACTGACCAAACTTTTGTTTTGCATGATACCTGCACATAGTGGTGGCTTGGCAGTCCAGCTGCCATCAGGTCTGCACGTGCGGTGTTCAGAGCCTCCGGCTAAATAAAAGCCTGGCTGACAGGTGTAGATGAGAGTGTAACCCAAAGACGGCAGCTCTATAGCTCTAGCATCTGCCTGTGCTGGAAGTTCAGGCTGACTACAGTGATGAGCTGAGGGAAAGAATAAATAAACGTAAACTCTGTGTATGGTTTATATAAAATGATATATCTTAATGCAAAGTTCTAGTTCATCTTCTTCATTAATATTGTTTAACCATGTTTATACCACATAAGGTGTTGATTAATGTTCTGTAACTGCACAGCTCTGATAATAGTGTCTGCTGAAATTCAAATCAAAGGGATACATTAATGCACTCATTCTAATATATTATCATTTCTATACTAGCAGTTCATTTACGGGGACTGTTAGGTCACAAATGATATTATAGTATCCCATTACAGTTAGAGGTCAAGCGTTACGTTTACGTTTTGTACCTCAAAAAAGTTTAGCAGTTTCTTGGTAACAGGACAAGCTTATATTATTAACTTCGAAAGAGAGTAAAAAAAATAATGAGTGGCTGGTGAGGGAACAACTATTTATAGCTTTTATAACATAAGGAAAATAATACATTTTAGGGTGGTAACAATAATTCCACTTCACATCGGGCCTCATCACACTACCCTATCATTGATGAGTTTCCTATAACAGCACATTCCATTATTTTTATTCATTATGTTTATTATATGTTTATTATGCATTATTTCCTTACTCAATGCATATAAACAAAATGAATAGTGCACTGAGGTATTGTATATACAACGAAGGAAATTTTATAGCTGAGAAAAAGTTATTTACCGATACACTCTGGTGACATGCCACTCCAAGTGAGGTTGGGCAGGCAGGTACGAGAGATGGAGCCAAGGAGCAGGTAACCCTTTCTGCAGCTATAGAACACTGTACTGCCAATCTGTTTTGGAGCAAACCCCAATGTTTTAATGAATAACAGTTTATTACAAAGAGCAGGCATATTAGATTAAGAGAAACATACACTCACCATCCACTTTAATAGGAACACCTGTACACCTGCTCAATTTTGCAGCCAAGAACAAGAATCTGAGGCTCACTGAAACTGGACAGTTGAAGACTAAAAAAAGACCAGGTGATTTTTTCCTTAATCTTCAACTGTCCAGTTTGGATGAGCCTGTGCCCATGATAGCCTCAGATTCCTGTTCTTGGCTGACAGGAGTGGAACCCAACGTGTCTTCTGCTGTTGTAGCCCATCCACCTCAAGGGTTGATGTTTTGTGCATTCTGAAATGCTTTTCTGTTCATCACAGTTAAGAGTGATTATATGAGTTACTATATCATTCTTGGGAACTCAAACCAATCTGGACATTTTCCACTGACCTCTCTTATCAACAAGACGTTTCCACCCACAAAACTCAGTCACTCAATGTTTTTTTGTTTTTTTGTACCAATCTGAATAAGCTCTAGACACTGTTGTGTGTGAAAATCCGGGGAGATCTGAAGTTTGTGAAATACTCAAACAAACCCATCTGGTACCAACATTCATGCCACACTTAAAGTTACAGAGATCACACGTATTCCCCATTCTGATGTTTGATGTGAACATTAACTGAAGCTCTTGACCTGTATCTGCATGATTTTATGCACTGTGCTGCTGCCACATGATTAGCTGACTGGATAACTGCATAAATTAGTAGGTGTAGAGGTGTTCCTATTACAGTGAACTGGGAGTGTATTTTTCTGTTTTACGGTACCTGGTAGCCTTGAGTGTTGTTCTGAGATCCAAACAGGGGTGTTCCAGGATCCACACAGCTGGTGTGACTCGGATCTAGAAATATGTAATTCCAACTAATTTTTGTATCATTAACTTGATGACCGATGATCAACTTACTTATACATAAACCCTCATAATAAAATGCATTCAGTACATAAGAATTTTCACAAACCAGATTTGAGTGTTGTAGTCTGTCCAAGATTATGACAGTGCATGACTAAGTTATTTTTAAGTGTGAGACCCATTAAAACGTAATCAAAGTCTGACTGAAGTTTTGCTGGTCGTTTCAGATGTAGCATTATAATGCATTCCTCCAACTGTGTCCAACCCCATACCTATACAAGATGGCTGGGTCCCACTCCAGGTTCCATCATACTGGCAGTATCTCCGTGTGGAGCCAACCAGTACCAGAGGTGGAAAGCAGGAGAAGAACACAGAGGAAAGGTAAGTGAATCCTCTGTCCTCACGCCGGCCCTGAGCTGGGATTCCTGGATCCCCACAGAAAACAGCTGCAAAGGACATAAGGCAGTGTTACATAGTATTATGGTATTGTTAATACATATGTTAATACTGCAATTAGGACTTTGGTTTCTGTTGTACATGTACTCTTGTACTCCCAGTCTAATGTTCTTAATTCCAGTTCCTAATCCTGGATATTTCTGTTTGATTTAAATGTCCCCATCTCACCATGGTCTTCTGTACTCTGACTGCTGCTGAGGATTTAGAGAATAATCTCTGGAAAACATTATAACTAGATAATTATCACCTATTGTTTCTGACTCCCATGTGATACAGGAACACGATTTTAAGTGAGACATACGGAAACATTGCGGCCTTTCACCACTCCAGTTTCCAGAGCCCTGGCAGGTGAGTACAGTGGGCAGAGAGAGTTGATAGCCTTGGTTGCAGGTGTAGCTGATGCTGGAGCCCCACTGGAAGTCAGTTCCTACCACATGGCCATTAGGAATACTGGGTGGAGCTCCACACACAATTGCTGCAAAAGAACACAGACATATTTTGCAAAAAAAAATAAACAAAACCTGGTTGGACTGTGAATTCCTTTTTTTTTAAGTATAGAAAAATGTAATTCGGCATTTACTCACAGTATCAGTACTAGGGAACTTTTTAAGAAGTTAGCATATAAGAATAAAGTTTCATCTTTTTGAACTGTTGCTCATGTTGCATCATAGGGCAGAATACCTCAGTCAGAGTAAAGAGCTATCTTCCCTCTTCTGTGTATATGAGCTCACAGATGCTAACAATTGTCTAGTGTCACTATGATTGACAGGGGGGAAAGAGTATAAAATCCCTCCCACCCAGAGAGCACGATCAATTTGGCTCCATTGCCTGCTGGACATTTATAGCTGTGGCAATGTCAGGAATCAAACTTGTGATATCCTGACAATAGAGCAAACGGTTTTCAATTACTTTTCTGCCACTTAGGAGCCACTAAGTTTTCTTGTTTCTTACCTCCTGTGTCAGGTAGTAAAGGATATTTTTAGATATTTAGAGAAAATATCAGAGCAGCACATACACCAATTAGCCTTAACATTAAAAGTACTGACTGGTGAAGTGAATAACATTGATTATCTCATTATAATGGCAGCTGTCAAGGGTGGGATATATTAGGCAGCAAGTGAACAACCAGTTCTTGAAGTTGATGTTGGAAGCAGGAAAAACAAACAAGTGTAAGGATCCAAACTACGATGACTAGACGACTGAGTAAGAGCATCTCCAAAACACCAGGCTTTGTAGGACGTTCCCAGTATGCAGTGGTTAGTACTTGCTAAAAGTGGTCCAATGAAGGACAAGCCTATGTGGCAGTGTGATGCTTAGGGTAATGTTCTGCTGGGAAAGCTTGGTTTCTGGCATTCATGTGGATGTTACTTTGACACATATGACCTACTTAAACATTGCTGCGGACCAAGTATTCCCTTTCATGGCAACGGTATTCCCTAATTTGGGTATTCCCAAAAAATTGCTCAGGAATAGTTTGAGGAACATGACATGTTGACTTGGCCTCCAAATTCCCCAGATCTCAATCAGACTGAGAATCTGTGGGATGTGCTGGACAAACAAGTCCGATGGATCCAAGATCCATGGATGCCGCACCTCACAACTTACAGGACTTGAAGGATCTGCTGCCAGTGTCTTGGTGCCAGATACTATAGCATACCTTCAAAGGTCTTATAGAGACCATAAGGGGGACCTACACAATATCAGGCAGGTTGTTTTAATGTTATGGCTGCTCGGTGTAGCTACTAACATCTCAGAGGAACAATACAAATACAGCACAAATCAACAAAAACATAAACAAAAAATATCAACATTTCAATATGAACATTGAATGTGCTTCAGGGTGAACTTTGTCTTTAATTAATACAGTCAGTGTTATTATTTATCATCATGACTGCTTTCAGATTGTGAGAGAACTGTAACTTGCCGAAACTCCTTTTCTGACCGATGAAAAAGTTACAGTTCTTACAGCTATTGATGGTGAACTGAGACTTTAGATCTTGCATTGTTCATCTATATCACCTATAATGCACAATTTCCCCCCTATGACAAAAGTAGCTATGGAAGGTGTTCAGCACAGTACAATAATCTCCAGCCGCCAGTCTGAACTGTACCTCTACACACAGGCTTGGTGCCATTCCACGTGCGATCCTTTGTGCAGATGAGTGTGGAGGCACGGTCAGCATCCATGATGAAGCCTGGGGAACATTGGAAGCTAACAGCGCTACCATATGTGAAGTCATTGCCTAGTCGCAGACCATTTGCAGGCACCCCTGGGTCTCCGCAGTTAATAACTGGATATGAAGAGGCAGAGAATGATGGTGTTACAACAAAGAGTACAATTAGAGACTTACACAATTACATTCACATATTTCTACATTTTGTGTTTAGGATAAAAATGAACTCTTTCTACTGAGTAGATTTCTACCTATTGTATGAATAAGTAGTCATATAATAGAATAGACCTAATGTTTCTTGTAATCAATTATATCAATATAAAACACACCTCTGCATTACCTTAATTAATGAATTTCTTTAATACTTTGCATTTGACATTATCTCAAGCAAAGGCTTCATTGTTTTGTGAAGTGTCAGCGATTTAGACAGTATTTGCTTTAGTCAGCAGACACCTCTGAAAAAAGGGAAAGCATAGTGCCAGCAGACATAATGGCTGCATGTGACCTCCATTAGCTTTGTCTCCATTGTGTTTCATAAGCAAGCCTACTGTATCCATGTAAGGTAATGCTAAGAGGATGGACAGGGCTATACTCGGTCCTTTCAACACAGTCAATGTAGGTTTATCTGATTGACTCAAGTCCAGGGCTGGCACAATACAGAACAATGTCTTGTACTCAAACATGTTTAAGTAGCAATGAAATCTCCTATTATTGTTACCTGAACATATTAACATTTAATATAATTTTTTAAGAATGAGACCTTAGAATGATGAGGTTCCATCTGACAAGTCTGACAGTTATTTTAATGTTATTTTAATTTAAAGATACAGAGTATTCAGAATTAACCTTCAGTAGGTTAAATAAGGATATGACTTTTTAACTTTAACCAATAATTTGGTGTAACATGTCTATAACATTAAATAATTCACCGTCTTTCATCTTCAGTAACTACTTTATCCTGGTCAGGGTTGCTGAAATTGGAGAACACAGAGGAACCCCACCCAGAAAACCTGCACAGAAGGTCTTCACAGGCAGATTTTTGGAGACCCTGGAGCTGTGAGACAGCAAACCTATCAACATTGACTCATTTATTTATTTATAGAAAAAAGTCAGATAGAACCTTTCAGGGTCCAAGGATATTTTATTTATGTTCTTTAGTTCAACCATGCCAAGCACACATGCTGAAAAAATCATTTAGGTTTGCACCAGTTTTCATATACAAATGAAAATGGGTTATTTGGACTCCAGGGGAACATAAGGTGTACAGGTGGTTGAGACGGTGATAGAGGTCGTTAGCGTGGTGTTAGTGTTACGGAGATGGTACCTGTGCACTCAGGCATGTCTCCAGTCCATGTTCCGTTGACGGTGCAGTGGCGTGTGAGCAGGCCAGTGGAATAGTAACCCTCTCTGCATGCATATGTAATGGAGCGGGAGAATATCAGCCCATCATGGAACTGGATCAAAGCGTTCCGAGGAGTGCCGGGATTACCACAAGACACAACTGAGACAGAGAGAGAGAGAGAGAGAGAGAGAGAGATAGAGAGAAAGAGAGAGAGAGAGAGAGATCTTTTCTAGGCTGTTGGACTAGAAGAATAAGGATGGCAAATAAGGTGGCCATGTTGGGTTTAAAAGCCTTGCTCAAGGGCACAGTCGCATAGGTGAAAGAAAGGGCACAGACACCGGTAATGAGTCAACACCCCTGGTGCCCTAACTGTGATTAAAACTGGCAGATCTTCTGTAGGGTCCTAACCTGCTAAACCTATGCTGCAACCTCTGCCCTGCCTTAATAGCTCTTCATTCATTTGGATTTTAAAACAAACCAAGGTTTACTAGAAAATCAAGGAACAAGCAGGACCCACTCCTGCCTTAGGTTGACTCGTTCCAGTTTACATACAGTCATGATAATGGAAATTCTGGAATTATTGGCACTCTTAATGAAAACAAGCACCCAAGAATAGGTTATATACAATTAATATCATACTATGGCTGATTTTTTAACTGTGGACTGTATAGTTTTATATAAACACAATATTATAATAAAATAAAATTCTTAACAAGTGCACATGTTTCATAAAAAAGTACTGATTTAAAAAATGTTGGCACATAAATTTATAAATACATTTTTGGCCACATAACAGAAAGAATTATCCTATTAAAATGAAGCATTAATGATTTTCTTAGAGAAACAGTTTGGTCATTCTTTAAAGGGGTGCCAATAATTATGGAGTTGGCTGAATATCAAATGCAATTTCAGGCCAATTTAAATTCAAACCATTTTTCACATCTGCAATCTAGTTCCATAACAATTAGTCATCTTTCACATGGCACTTTGCAAGACGACTGCATCTCATTGAACTCAGTGTTGTCTTTAAAGAGCAATATTAATTTGTGTCAAATTTCCCATGTAAAGGTATGAATGAAAGCTTAGGCTGTTAGTAATTGGTCCTTTTAAACGTGATCATGATGCAAATCCACTCCTGAACTGTCATTATTTTCAGACTTTCACACATCGCTGAGGATTAAATGGCCTGAGAGTCAAATCAATCTATGCTTGAGCACATTTGTGTGTACACACAGGACTATAAAAATACCTTTAAAAAAAGAAGCAGTTAAGCATACACTTTGTAAGATATTTAAAAAATAATACATTTTCAAGAGATGCTCTGTGCCATTCTTCTGAATAAAGGACATAGTTAAAGCAGACAGAGGTGAGAGAAATGGTAGGCAATGCAGCAAGAGAATGAACAGGGGAGAAAGAAATAATCACAGATGGAGAAGACAGACAGAGAGAGAAGGAGTGGGATATACAGGGAACAAGGGCTTCTATGACACACATTGGGATTCACGCTGCAGCATGCACAGTTTTCTGAGGGAAAAGGGCATAAATACGTAAAGCAAATAGCAGGAGTGTAAAATGTGTACACCTGAGTGATGCTTCTCCAGTAAAAGACTATATTAAACCTTCTGAGGTTTAGTGAATAATATGTGGGGAATAAAAGATCCTTTCCAGTTCCATCTCTCCTTCCTTTTTTACGGTGTGCTGGAAAACATCCCTGTGTCCGCATTGCATATTTAATGTCAGATGAATTTTCAATACACTTACCCTGGCACTCAGGCTGTGTGCCCAGCCAGGTGCTATTGGCCAGGCAGGTCCGCTCTAAAGAACCACGAAGCACATAACCTGGCTCACAGCTGAAGCGCACCACACTGCCCACAGAGAACTGCTCTCCCAGACGGATGCCATGCACTGGCACGCCAGGGTCACCGCATCTGCCCCCAGAATCACCTGCAAAAAAACACAATTTAACACAAAATTACTTATGTCATTACACTTTAAATGAACACACACACACACACACACACAAATACTATACCATCTTTACATGAACAAGATAATTCGAGAAAAATGTTGTCTTGTTTGATAGATATTTCAAAGCCATTCATAATGGTGTTGTTTTTATGATTTCATTTCTCAGCTACAACAACAAATTCAGCTTGAAGCCAGCAGATGTGCAAAAAGATCAGCAATGATAAGTATAGCACAGTAAAACTGTTCATTAAACTGCACATATAGACTACATTTTCATTCCTTTTCAGCTGCTTTACCCATATCTTCTTCATTTATATTTTGGGCAATAGAACCAACCGCATTCATTAGAAAACAGAGCAGGAGGATAAAAACAAGAATAACTATGGGAGAGGATTGGTCAGAAGGTCTTTGGGAGTGGGAAACTCTCTCTCTCACACACACACACACACACACACACACACACACACACACACACACACACACATACACATACACACAATGGCTTCATTTTGAGATAGTCCATCCTAGACAACCAAAAGTCCAGAGGGTATAGCTGGATCTGATCCAACACTTCCTATACCCCTAAACCCTAATTGTAACCCACAAAACACTCACCCACACAGAACACCACACTTATTCACGCTTTTTTAGTGAGTCGATTTTTGGTTTGACTCAACCCAGGTAGGGGGAGCTGGATCAGGTCTGACCTTACTCCTTGAACTTTATGTTCTGCAGTGAGAGGTTCAATTTTCTGAGGCATGCTAATGTGATGAGAATTAAGAAGAAGAATCTAAGATACATCTGGCATGATAACAGACTTTGGACAAGAACCTGATGTGGAAAGGAAATTAGCTTCCTTTCATCTCTTCATCATATAAACTGCTCTCTGCTGAGGCATTTACAAATGATCACGAGTCCCTAATCTGTCCACCTGGTTCTGCTTCACAAACAGCCACAAATTCTATTGAGAAAATTGAGCAAAAATATTTTTTGGACATGTGTATTTCTCATTTCCTTAGTGCTGAAATTCTGTATTAAAACGGCCAATGCGATCCCTGGGAGCAAAAAGTGGCAAAGCCGCAATTTTTGAGAAATATGAATGTCATGAATTGTGACATTAACCTGTCAGGCTGGTTTTACTGCACAGGATGAGACTATGTGGTGGCATATCTTAAAGCTGTGTGGGGGCCATGGTGTTATAGTGAAGAAGGACAGCTCATAAGCTGACAGGCGTGTGGGGGGTGGGTGGTTTGGGGGGGTCATGTAGCAGAGGCTGATAGGAGGAGATTAAAATAGGTTATAGAGGGATGGTGTGCTCAGCCACTGGAGCACCATGGCCACTGATTCATGCTTGATCTCACACAGACAATTTTCAGAACTTATAATACTACTGAAGTTTAAATCATCTTAGGAAATAAGTTGTTGAAATCCTAAGAAAATGGTCTCATATTTTGAAAAGTTGAAAAGCGGGGGCAGTGTGGATTAGTGGTTAGCACGTTTGCCTTGCACCTCCAGGGTTGGGTGTTCGTGTCCTGCCTCTGCCCTGTATGCGCAGAGTTTGCATGTTCTCCCCATGATTCAGGGATTTCATCTGGGTTTTTCACTATTGTTTCCTACCTGCGTGCATTGTAGGATGATTGGCATTTCCAAATTGTCCACAGTGTGTGAATGGGTGTGCGAAGGTGAGTGCTATTGTGCCCTGAGTTCCCTGTGATAGGATAAGTGGTATGGAAAATGGATGGATGTATGGATGGTTAAAAAGCATAATAAGTTACCAGTACAGTGTGGCGGAGAGCCACTCCACTGGCCATTCAGCTGGCACACACGGGTGGTGTTGCCTACAATGGCACGCTGGCCCATGCAGCTGTAGCGGATCACTGAGCCCACGGTTCTCCTTTCCCCGGAGATCTGTGCATATGGAGGCATGCTGGGATGATCACACAGCACCACTGCAGCAGAGACATGAGGAAGAGAAACAGAGAACAAGGCAAAAGGATGAATTTAGACAATTGTCAGAGCTGGTACATACTGCTATCACATCATAGCATTAAACAAATTCTGGTGTACTTGTACCATCAACCTGATCTCATGAGACATTCTGATGTATGCAAGTGAGGGAGAACAATCTGGCACAATCCCTGCCCCTAAAGCTAACTGTAACTTTGGTATTTGTTTAGCGATGCAAATTAATTGATTAAAAATTATTGATAGTGGTTCTGGCACGCACGCACGCACGCACACACATACATACACACAAATATATATACTGTGTGTGCGTGTGTATATATATATATATATATATATATATATAAAAGGTGCCTTGCAAAAGTATTCGGCACCTTGAACTTTTCAACCTTTTGCCACATTTCAGGCTTCAAACATAAAGATATAAAATTTTTATTTTTTGTGAAGAATCCAACAAGTGGGACACAATTGTGAAGTGGAACAAAATCTATTGAATATTTTAAACTTTTTTAGCAAATAAAAAACTGAAAAGTGGTGCGTGCAAAATTATTCGGCTCCTTTACTTTCAGTGCAGCAAACTCACTCCAGAAGTTCAGCGAGGATCTCTGAATGATCCAATGTTGTCCTAAATGACTGATGGTGATAAATAGAATCCACCTGTGTGTAATCAAGTCTCTGTATAAATGCACCTGCTCTGTGATAGTCTCAGGGTTCTGTTGAAAGCGCAGAGAGCATCATGAAGACCAAGGAACACACCAGGCAGGTCCGTAATACTGTTGTGGAGAAGTTTAAAGCCGGATTTGGATACAAAAAGATTTCCCAAGCTTTAAACATCCCAAGGAGCACTGTGCAAGCAATCATTTTGAAATGGAAGGAGTATCAGACCACTGCAAATCTACCAAGACCTGGCTGTCCCTCTAAACTTTCAGCTCAGACAAGGAGAAGACTGATCAGAGATGCAGCCAAGAGGCACATGATCACTGGATGAACTGCAGAGAACTACAGCTGAGGTGGGAGAGTCTGTCCATAGGACAACAATCAGTCGTACACTGCACAAATCTGGCCTTTATGGAAGAGTGGCAAGAAGAAAGCCATTTCTCAAAGATATCAATAAAAAGTCTCGTCTAAAGTTTGCCACAAGCCACCTGGGAGACACACCAAACATGTGGAAGAAGGTGCTCTGGTCAGGTGAAACCAAAATCGAACTTTTTGCCCACAATGCAAAACGATATGTTTGGCGTAAAAGCAACACAGCTGGTTTGGGCCTGCTTTTCTTTAGCAGGGACAGGGAAGATGGTTAAAATTGAGGGGAAGATGGATGCAGCCAAATACAGGACCATTCTGGATGAATACCTATTGGAGTCTGCAAAAGACCTGAAACTGGGATGGAGATTTATCTTCCAACAAGACAATGATCCCAAACATACAACAAAATCTACAAAGGAATGGTTCACAAATAAACGTATCCATGTGTTAGAATGGCCAAGTCAAAGTCCAGACCTGAATCCAATCGAGAATCTGTGGAAAGAGCTGAAAACTGATGTTCACAAACGCTCTCCATCCAACCTCACTGAGCTCGAGCTGTTTTGCATGGAAGAATGGGCAAGAACTTCAGTCTCTCGATGTGCAAAACTGATAGAGACATACCCCAAGCGACTTGCAGCTGTAATCACAGCAAAAGGTGGCTCTACAAAGTATTAATGCAAGGGGGCCGAATAATTTTGCACGCCCCACTTTTAATTTTTTTATTAGTTAAAAAAGTTTCAAAAATCCAATTATTAATCAAAAATAGATTTCGTTCCACTTCACAATTGTGTCCCTCTTGTTGGTGATTCTTTACAAAAAATATAAACTTTATATCTTTATGTTTGAAGCCTGAAATGTGGCAAAAGGTAGAAAAGTTCAAGGGGGCCGAATACTTTTGCAAGGCACTGTATATATATATATATATATATATATATATATATATATATATATATATATATATATATATATATACATACATACACACACACACATGCAGTAAGCAGTATAGCCTGTCCCAAGCACTGCGCTTAGCTTAGGCATGTGTACTGTTACTCCAAGGGGTCACCCAGACAGTGCAAGGTCTTTTTATGCGTCCTCTATATCTTTCAGAGAGCTTGTTTTTAAAAACCATAGACCAACCTTGGTCTTTTTTGTTGTTAAATACACTTTTCATGAATTATAGTAATAGTCACACATTTACAATCAATTCTTTAATGATTATAGATTGATTCTTCAATGTGCCTTAGTACAAATAATTTATTTTTATATTTTAAGATAAGTAAAACTTTTCTTGAATTATTTAAAAATAAAGATTACTATTTCATTCTTTTGCTAATACTAATTATAGGTATTCAGTTTTACTTGTACAGCTCTTTTAACAATGGACATTGTTCCAAAGCAAATTTACAGAAATTAATATATATATATATAAGATATAGATTTTAAATGTATGAATTTATCCCTAATGAACATCCCAGAGGCGATGGAGGCAAGGAAAAACTCCCTTTGACAATATGATGAAGAAACCTTGAGAGGAACCAGACTCAAAAGAGAACCCTTCTTCATCTGGGCGACACCAGATGTTAGTGCATAGTTAGTGCAATTATAAATGAATCAGTTCTATAAAACTGCTAATACTACATGATCAAGTAGTGCAGTTGTGTAACCAGGAAATGAATTATAGTTTTTACATGAAGTCTCTTTTGTTTAACTTATCCACTGTTCACTGGTAGAGATTGAGTGCAAAATGGTTTGTGGAAATTGCAGTCCTGAAGCCATCATAGCATTGGTTAATGCAGTCAAAAATCAAATATTGCAAAAAGACAAGCAAGAAGCTCACAGAGACACTTGGGTAGTGATCGATCCCAGGTGCCATCGCCCTGGCATGTCAGAGTGCTGGTGCCCAGCAGGTAGTATCCTGGATTGCATGTATAAGAGGCTGTAGTCTGGAAGCTGTAGCGATGAGGCCCGCTGGGCAGGACCTGTCTCACACTGTTCTCCACATGCCCAGGCTCTGTGCAGTTCACAACTAAGGAGAAAAATAGGAATATGGGAAAAAAGAAGATTATTTTTTAATAACAGCATGTACTGAGAAGATATAGATAGAAATTCGAATTAGTGTAAGATAATATATGATGAAATAAAACCCTAAAGCATGTATCTGCATATGCTAGCACAAAAATACACAAATTATGGATTCACAAGTGGCACAACAGCAAAAAGTATATGCTCTGACATCACAAGATCACAAATCCTGATGATGTGACAGCCATCTGTGGGCAGGAGTCCAAGAGAGAAAATTGGCCATGTTTTCTGGGTGTGAGGAATGGCATCACTCTCGTCCCTGTCAATCAGAGCAACACTAACCAATCATGGGCTTCTCTGAGCTCATGTATGTGGAAGAGAGGAGTTATTGCTTTTCTCTGAACATGCTCAGCTGTGCTGTGACAAAGCATGTGCAAAAGATACCATGGCTGGCTTCATGTGTTTCGGTGGAAGCACATGCTAGCTTTCATCCTCTCTAGTTCCGGTCATACGATAGGGGAGAACTAGCTAGAGGTTGGAATTGCAAAATGAAAGAATTGGGAGAAAAAAGTAATTAAATAAAGACCTTGACTAATATTGTAATTTACCTTGACTTCCTTTATACACATATACAAACACATATTTTGTATATGCTTCAATAAACTGATTCAATAAATAAAACAGCAAAGACAGAGTAGCAAAGAGAAATGCAACCTACATCCATATGTGCAAAAAATAACTGCTTCAGCAAAGTTTTCCTGAAAATTTGTCACTACATTCGAAAAAGTGAAAATTTTAAATCCATATGCAGGATAGAGAGAGTGATAGATAGAGGCCTGGTGAAATGGAGCAGAGGCAAACCATGAGAGATTAGCATCTGTTAGCTCTGAGTCAAGCGAGGAGAGGTAGTGAGCAAGAGGAATGCACTTGAGTGAAATAGAGAACTAGAGGAAGGAATTAGCTGTGTGCTTCTCCCTAATCAATCCGTGCCCTGTGCACCCATCCGTCCCAAGAGCCCCCACTTTCTGATACCAACTGTGCCACATCAGATGGCATTGGATCCCATGTCATAATCAATCTGGCATAAGAAGCTGACACTGCGGAGGATGAGGAAGAGCAGGGAGAAAAACAAGCCCCGGCAGTGCAGCTGCCATTAAAATGCATGACAGATATCGTCAACAAGCCATTCGTCCTGCAGTTGCACATGGGTGAGGGGGCACTCGCGTTATTTCTACCGCATTGACATGATGATGGAGACATGAGAGAATAGAGACAGATGGGGCCCTTTTATAGGAATATGCCCTTCTGCTGAGCAGGTTACCAGCTTACTGGGGTTTTTCAGGCTAGCACCACTCAACCTCATCCCACAGCCGGGTGATTTGTTCACTACTTTTAGCTACTTTCCCAAGTTCACCTACAAATCGTGAGATGCATAGCAGGAGTAGGGATATTTATTTCCATTAAGCCACTCGGTGTGTAATTCACAAGGCAAATGACCGGTTGTGCCATGAACGTACGCAATTAAATAAATGTAGGACGTCTAAGTGAATTTGCACGTATTTCAATATACCTGACTCATATATTTGTAGGCTCATACAGCTGACTGGAATATTTCTGCCTATTATGCATCCCTCTGTGATAATGTTTAATGCACTACATTGTTTAATCAGGCCAACTCATCAAGACCTAATGAACTTTCTTTTTTTCTTCTTCTTTCTTTCGTTTTTTAATTTTTTTAATTTTCATAAACATAGCAGCTTGTTTGCTACTATAATTTACAGTATGCTCCATTAGTTTAGACTCTTTAACCTGTGTGATGTGATAACTAAACCCACATGATTAACACATGAACAAGAATATTAATGAGTTATGTTTGACAGATGTTCTTTGATTAGCGTAAAAGACCTTACTGTGACTAAGAATACTGGATGAGTGTTGGACAGTCTTTAAGATTACAGCAGCATTTCCTAGATACAATGCTCATAGGGTTGGGGGAAATCCTGGATAATCCTATATAATCCTTGAACTCCTCACATGATTGGTACTGCAGGCCTCAAAAAGATGATACACCTGTTCACCTACTAGTATTCGTTTATGCTAATGCTTTGGCTAGACACAATGCTAATGTACATATAGCCTCATATATGCAATAAGTCTATAAAACACTGTAAGACAAAAAGTCTGCTATCACTAAGCCATCCCTCCAAACCTCAGTAGTTTGTAGGGTCCAAACCCTCTAAAACCCACCCACTCAAGATCGTGTCAAAAAGTGTAATCTCCAGCAAAATAAAGAAAAAAAACCTGTCTGCGAACAGTAAAGCTGGCAGCTCACAAGCAATTCCTTTTCAACAAGATTAATATAGTGAATAGTGTAAACAAAAGGAAGCTCATTGTAATCATAAGGTCACCTTCCCATTTCAAATCATCCTTTTCTCTGTTTGACACACATCTAATCCTGTTTTCATGAGTCAATTACTGAATAAGAAACAGAATTCTGAAAATCATCATCAATTTTAAAATGATGTTCTTTACTTAGTGCATGGTCACTTGCAATTTAAAATGTGATCATAATGCACAAATGGAAATCTGTTCACATTTTCCATTAGCTTATGCTGATCAAGGTCTATGTTGCCAACAGAGACAGAATTAGACAGAGAGGGGAAGAGAGAATGACAATTAAGTGTTAAAAGACATCCAATTTATCTGTTCCTGAGCACGATTGGATATTAGAATCGTTTCAGCCCCTGGCCACTGGCCATTTGGTGAGAGAGATGGATCATTTTTCCGGGGTGGCTGTAGACTTATCAGTGTGGATTTAAGAGGCCATTTTGAAGATGGCAGTGGCTTGGGCTGACACAAATTGGTGCTGATTAGCAGGGCTATGAGGGGTTCTCTGAATTATTGATGCAGCTTGTGCCATTCCAGGCAAGCTTCTCTTCGCCCATTAGCTGTGATTCTACTGCTCTCAATGCTAATGACAGGACATGACAGAAGAGAGATGGGTTCAGAACACCAAACCACTTTAAGTTCCCTCAGCCAGAGTAAACACACATGCACATTCACACATAATGCTAGGAGAGAGGAAAAACAACTTTAAAGCTTATAATTAACAAGATAAATCTGATGAAACAAACAACAAATTTGCTAATCTTCTTATACATCTGTATTTTTTATTAGCATCTCTCAACAGCTCCCCAATCCATCATACAGGCTCAAACAGTGATGTTATGACAGTGTAGGTATTATAACAAGGGCAATAGTTTTGAACTTAGTTATGTAGCATCCAGCCTAACATGCATAAAAGCATCAAAAAATTCTAAATCCTCAACGGAAAAAGCCTGGATGACTACCGTTTTTTTTTTTCTTCAGATTTCGAAAGTTGCTTCAATGATAGCACTGCTCCTCATCTTTGATAGGTCAAGTCATTAAATATGTCAGGAGCCATCAGTGGCTGTGGCTCAGTGTCTCTCAATCAGCATTAGGAGACGACCTGTCTCTGAGCTGCCACTGAGATTCAGCCTGTTGCTTTAATAAAACAGGTACAGACAGACAGGTAGATAGACAGATAGAGAGGCAGTCTGATTATTTATCTCATAGGCGGGTGGGCCAAAAATAGAGGAGGTACCTCCACTTAAGTCCACATAATCTCAAACAAAATTAGTTGCCTCTTAAATTGATTACTATGAATTTATTCTGTACTATTCTATACTACTATTATACTATGAATATATTATGTACTTGAAGATCTAAGATAGGTTTTTGTATGGAAGTTATGTCTAAGATAAAACCCAGATGAATTAGCTGTCTCTCTAAACCCCAGTAGCCAGCAGGGTCCAATCACTGTAAAACCCACCCACTTATCAACAAGACTAAAATAGCCCTTAAGGTCATCTTCATTTTCCATTAAAATTGTTTTTTTTTTCTTTTCTTTTTTTTTCTTTCTAGCCCCTTCCACAACACAGCTCAGACTGTGAATGCAAGCATCAACAGTACCATCATCCAGACTTAACCATAATGAACACTGAAAGTATGTGCGGTATGCCCTTTGAGATGCAGCTATTGTCTCAAAGATGATACCATTTTAGTAAGTACACAGAGACAGAATCATAGGCAAATCCAAAATAGTTACAGGTCCACCTGTGAACAAACCCAGCTCAGACTGGCTCAGCTTAGGCCAACACATCATACATTAAATTACAAACCTTGACTTTGCTTGACTTTCGCTGGATTTACCTGTTACTTTTATTTCATTGCAAGTGTTCTTCTCTTTTATCAATTTACACAATCCTCAGTGGAGCTCATTTAAAGTAACAAACTGAGTTGCAGTTGTCATAGTGATAGCCTTTAATATTCAAGAGTCCTTCACTTTTATAAGCGAAACATAAAATCTATTTAACGTTAATATATACAGTATATATACACACACACACACACACACACACACACACACACAGTATCTCACACACACAGTACACTCCTCACATTTTTGTAAATAATCAATTACATCTTTTAATTTGACAACACTGAAGAAACGACACTTTGCTACAATGTAAAGTAGTGAGTGTACAGCTTGTGTAACAGTGTAAATTTGCCGTCCCCTCAAAATAGCTTTTGTTGCCATCGGTTTACACATTAACGCCTGTGTGTTGAGTTATTTTGAGGGAACAGCAAATTTATACTGTTACACAAGCTGTACACTCACTACTTTACATTGTAGCAAAGTGTCGTTTTTTCAGTGTTGTCAAATTAAAAGATATAATTGATTATTTACAAAAATGTGAGGAGTGTCTCACTTTTGTGAAATAATGTGTGTGTATATATTATTATATATATATATATATATATATATACACACACAAACAAACACCTAAACTGCAAATTAGTGATACTAAATGTGTTCTGTTTATGCAAAAAGTTCCAGAAAGCATAGTAGCATAGTTCTTATAATATCCACTAGAAATGAAGTTGATTAAAATATGTAACCCAATATAAGGTGGTATTTTCATCCATTCACTGTCAGTAACTGCTTTATCGTGGTCAGAGTCAAAGTGGTTCCGGAGCCTATCCTAGGAATACTGGGTGGGAGAACACCAATTCATTGCAGGGTACCAGGTACCATTCACACACACACACACACACTCACACACTCACTCATTTGCATCTAGGGATAACATTAGCACAACCAAACCACTTAACCACATATTTTTGGAAAGTGGGAGGAAACTGGAGAACCCAGAGGAAACCCAAACAAATGCCACGAGAACATGAAAAAATCCACACAGAGAGTAACTTGATCTCAGGACTGGGGACCCTGGAGTTATGAGGTGGCAACATTACATGATGCAAGACAGTTTTCTTCTAGCAGCCTAAAGATCTTATGGAGTACCTATGGAGGACCTATAACAGAAGGTTGTTTTTTTCAGCAAAGATTCAAAGGAGGATGTTTTTAAAAAGCTATAATCTTTTACCATCCAAAGAACTCATGAGAAACCATTTTTCTAAGAGTGTAATGCAGAAAGGAAACTCCTTAAACTCCCAAGAGCCACCCTCCGAACCAGACTTTACTTTCAATTGTAAATACATACCTTTTCTATTAGTTTACTATAGTTGAATGATTCATAGTAGTTACTAAATAATGTTTTAAGATGAATGAGTAAATAATAAGATTAGACTTTAGGAGGGTAAATATATTTATAGTACTCACTTCTACATCTGGGCAGGGAGTTGCTCCACTGCCCATTGGATTGGCAATGAGAATTAACAGCCCCCTGTAAGACATAGCCAGTACTGCAGACAAAGCGAACTACGTCATTGAGGTTGAAGTGTGTTCCCTGAGTCACACCATTGGCAGGATTTCCTGGATGTCCACATGTGATCGCTACAAAATACCAGAATAAAAACTGGGGGTTAATAATAATAACAATAATAACAACAACAACAACAACAACAACAATAATAATAATAATAATAATACATATTTTCATAAATACTTTATGGTATCTACAGATCTTTTTCCTTTGTAATAAAAGTTATTAAGTTTTGCATCAGTGCTGTCTTGTGTCCTTGTAACTGTTACTAAGTCCTGTGTGCTAACATTTGGTATGGACAACTCACATTGTTGATCAAACATATTATTAAACCTGTGATATATTTATTACATTGTATTAATAAAGCAGCACTTACGGACACAAACAGGTGGTTTTCCAGACCAGCGGTGATCTTGCTCACATATCCGAACTGAAACACCAATGAGTCTGAACCCAGGGTTACACTGGTAAACCACGCTGCCCCTGTAATTATAGTTCTCACCAATTATCTGCCCATTAACTATGGGGTCAGGAGAGCCACAGTGCCCAGCTGAGGAAAGAAACAAGTGCATAAAAAAACAAGAGATGACTTTGACAGCCACATAATTTAGCAATACAACCTAGTTTCAAAGTATGAAAATGGTTGCTTGATAAAACATCATTGCCTTACCAAGACATTGGACCTCGGATCCACTCCACAAGCCATTGGCCATGCATTCTCTCACCCTGGAGCCCACTAGAGTGTAGCCTGTGTTACAGGAGAAAATGGCTGTTGCTCCGAATACAGTCAGAGTACCAATCTTATTTCCATTGGGTGGAGTTCCAAGGTCTCCACAAGAGATAACTAGATGAAAAAGAGCAAATGTGTTAGTGTATGCTAGCAATATATAATTACCACATTCAAGGACGCATGATCGTTAATAAAGTAATCGTACCTGTTTCTAAGTTATTCAGTTGTAGTAGGCCTACAATGTGGCAAAATTGAAAATATACATGTATTCGGTACAATGCTATCTAAGATATGTCTGCGATTTTTTTTAAGATAGGTGAAGATTTGATCTTTTATCATTACCATCACAGAATCTTTGAGAAACAAACCTCCCTCAACTACAAACCCAGAAGGATAAAAGTACTCACTTTCACATGCAGGTCTGGGTTCAGGGTAATCCCAGGTGCTGTTGGCCTGGCAACGAATGACCCTTTGACCCTTGTAGAAGTACCCAGGATCACAGGTGAGCATCATCATGGCCTCATACTGATTCTGCATGCCATAGATAAGCCTCCATCTCCCATGCTCTACTGCTGAGTGGCCGATGTCAGGGCAGGTGACAGCTGGAGGGCACACATCAAACTTTACTTTAAACATTTGTCACTGGAACCACTAGCTAGTAAAATATAAAGGGCTGCTTTGTAATTCTGGCTTTAAGACATTAAATGAGACTTTGATATTTATAATAGATGGATTGCTGACATTTCATCAGTCAATTTTTTTGCTTACGTATGCAGCGGGGTGGCGTTTCCATAGGACTCCACCTCCCTGACTCTTGACAAACAGTTGATACAGGTAAGGTGTTGGCTAGTCGGAAACCTGGGTTACATCTGAATGTGACCCTTAAACCAAGAGTAAAATCCTGACCAAGCACACTGCCATTCACTGGAGCCATGGGCATTCCACATGATACCACTGAGAGAGAGAGAGAGAGAGAGAGACGGATATATATTGATACAGTCCCCACTAGCAATCATGGTTCTCCTGCACACTGCATGTGATCAAAGATGACAAAGTGAGCAGCCAACTCTAATAGTATCATGATTTAGACAGCTGAATTTATAATAGGCTGTGTGATGTTATTCGGAAAAGAGTAAAGTACTCTGCACTGTTCTGGCAAAAAGCTTTGATCACAATGTATTGAGCTTTACAAAACCTCTTTAATAATGGTTTACTCATCACAGTTATTGTATGTATATACTTACCAAAGTGAGATTTAAGATCATCTATAGATATAATTTAGACAATTAATTACTAATTCATTCATTTTTCAGTAAGCACTCAATCATGGTCAGGGCCATGGTGGATTTATAGCCTATCCTGCGAATACTAGGCGCTAAGCAGGAACACATCCTGGGTGGGACAGCAGTTCATTACAATGGAACACATACAGACCCAGTCACACTCATTCACACCTCGGAAAATTCACCTACTGGTAAGTTCTCGGGTGGAAGGAGGAAATTGGAGAACCCATATGGACATTTGGCAGACATGCACTAAACTCTACACAGACAGTGATACGGGCTCAGAATTGCACTGAGTATTAAATAAATTATAATTCTGTTATTCTATAAACATGTTCAGTATACCATGAGAAAATGTAAATATAAATAAATAAAATAACTGTATTGTCTCTGTGGGGGATTTAGCGCTAATGTTATACATAGAGCTTACGAATAAGGATTACAAACTCTAAGGAGCATCAGGCTAAATTATTTTTTACTTTTGCTATTATACTGAGTACATTTCTGGGTATTGATTGGCATATTTGTTGTCCTTTGCTTATGTTGAGTGTTTGATTTTAGAATAAGATGGAATAATCTACAGTAGTTATGGGAGAAATATTGTTGAACTGTACTGAACTGTATCTGGATTTGTTTGTCACATGCAGACACACACTCACTCACACAGTACAGGTTATAAAACATCTTGTCAGTACAAGCAGGAGTTTGAAGCAGCTGGAGAGTGATGAGTTAATCCAAAAGTGAGATTACACCTGTATATAGATTTGAAGCACCTGCTGTTCCTAGTTGCTGTTGTAAAGCAGGAAAAAAAGTAGAATTATCCCTGCCAATTTTTTCCTGCTTCTCTCTGTATTTCTCTCAGAGAAAGACAGGTGTGTGCTCTAAATCTAATTCAAAATCACTACAGTGGCAATCTAAGGTGAAATATCTTTTGATTGCTTCTTTATGCATATGCAGGTGAGTGTGAGTCACAAATGTGGGAAACAGAACTACACTTTGGATACATTTAAACACTGAATGAAGATCAAGGGAGTTAAGACAGACAGAGAATACGTCTAAATGAATATAAATAAATAACTTGATGGTTAGACTAAATGGTTCTGGGTGAGTAGTTTTAACCCACCTTGGCAGAGGGGCACAGGAGCATTCCACTGGTAGACGCCTTGTGGGGTGCGGGTGCAGGTGGCACTGCTTTGGCCAACCAAGCGGAAGCCCTGGTCACAGCTGAAGCGCAGTGCACTGCCCAGTTTTGTGCCTGTCTGGCTGTGCACTGAGCCATTCACTGGAGAGTTAGGGGTACTGCAGTAGGCCGCTGTAACATGCACAGATACACACACCAAAGTAAAATACATAATTTTTTTTTTTAAGTGTACAGTTACAACCATTTTTACATCCAGTACAGAAGCATATTGGTGGTTCTAGGTGCTTGAATCCCTGGCCTTTTGGTCAGTAACCCAGAACCTTAAACATAGCGCTACCACTGCTCATATGAAATGAAGCAATATTGGATGGAAGGAAGTACAGTACTGTGTAAAAGTCTTAGGCACCCTGTTTTTTAAAACTTGATTATATGTACGTATATAGCTCACACAATGTCTCATTCCCTTCTCAGGGAACAGGTTTACATGTGTAACCCAGACATTTTCCAGCACAAAATTAAATGTTACAGAAAAATGTTTGTATGTCAGTAAAGAAAGCAGCATATTAAGTGGTAAGAGACACTTTTCAGACAAAAAAAACAAACCAATGATGGCTACTAGATTATGTTGCAAAAATAAGACGCAAGTACGACAGTCAAAGTCTCCAGAAAAACGGTGGGTTCTGCAAGATGCTCAGTACATTTTCAGCTCATTTCTTTATAAAAAAATAATAATAATAATTTATAATTCTACCAAAGACTACTTTTTTTAAAGCAAAGGGTCATCACACCAAATATTGCCTTTGTTTAATTTATTACTATTTACTGCTCTTTATTTAAAAAAATTGTTAAATGGAGAAACATATAATTTAATTGTTTTTGAAGGCATCTGTACTTATAGCATTTCTTTGTATGTGACTAAGACTTTTGCACAGTACTGCATATTAATACCTAAGACATGAAGTGGGCAGAGAATGCCATCCCATCTATTACTTTTAATCTCTGCTACCACCTTAAAATTGTCATAAAAATGTTCATTCCATATAGGGAGCTATACCTATAACCTTTGGGATTCAAGAACTCTCAAATCCCACAGACAATAAGATAAGATTTATCCGCTCAAAGAATAAGGCATAAAAAAGTTGACAGAAATGGAACAGTAGGCTTTATTTCAGGTTTTAGGAGTGGTATGGCTCTCTAAAAAAAACTGCCCTGTTAAGATAGAAAATAGGAAGGTCTCAAGAATTCATCCATTAGCAGAAATGAGAAGGATCTTGGAAATGGGGCCTATTTGGAAAAATACAGCTGTAGTGTACACTGTTAAGTAAAATTCCCCATGAAGTGGTAAAATTGTAGGACTCTATATGCTGTTGGACTTAGAGAGGCAGCTGAGAGGGGCACTGGCTCTCAGCCTCCAGCAGATTAGAAGTAGACGAAGTAGAAGTAGATGCTTAAGGCAGCCTTCAGCTTCTCAATTTGCTGTACATCCTGATATGGTTTATTCCTTCACCTAAGAGCTAATGCCTGAGACCTTATGGTCAATGAAATCAAAATGAAAACAAATCTCAATGTCACCTTAATGCCTTTCTTTTCCAGATGGTAGAAAAATCTATCTAGCTATCAATCTCCCCATTCCATTTTCACCTTTCGTCTTAACACCTTAGGAAAAAAGCTTGCACACTAATCATGGCCAGTCACTCACCACATGGAAAGTGTTAATGCACAAGAATGATTAGAAGTAAAGGTATGAGAAAAGAAAAGAAAAGGAAGTGTACTGATTTAGAATGAGTTTAGGAAGTTGCTACAACTGTTGATGGAGAGCCAGCCTGTGGAGATAAAAGATGGATTATTAAAGCAAACAGTAGAATGTTTAGAATCTGGCTTGCCATCTGTTTTCTTCCCAAGGTACTCCAGCAGGGTGGGCCATATTGAGGATGCAAACCTGTATGCTGGTGCCACTAACTCAGCCTGCCACTGATCTGGCTATCAGAACTCCATCAAGCATGAAAAGAGAGCAGAAAACTAAAGACACTGCCAGCAGGAGAGAACTGGTCCTACTGTGCGAGAGCAGCAGATGATTAGTCATCCTTTTGAAACTGATAATCATTACCTTCTGAATCCTATATGATGTATTGTTGTGTAAATATTTAAAACGTTTCCGTATGTTCATCATCATCAAAAGGATAAGGAGCATACGGAAACGTTTTAAATATTTACACAACAATACATCATACAGGATTCAGCAGGTGTCACCTGTACCAATCTGCAAATCTCTAGTCTGGGACATTAGAAATTGATATATACATTAGCAGTGAGCATCATCACTCTAAGTAGCTCACCTGAGTAGCGGATTCGAAAGCCTTTGTGGCTGGAGGTGTGATCAAAAGACCAGTGCAGGTAGACTTTATTGGAAGAGCTGGTGATGCCCAGTGGTGATGAGTAGTTCCCGCTTAGAGTAATGAGAAGAGGACTCTGTCTGGACGGACCTTAAAATAAAATTAAAAAATTGAGTTGATTACAACACAAGAGAGCTGCACTTGTGAATTAATGGCAATCCTTTATAATTTTTTTCAGCTGGTTTCTCTTGTGTCTTCGCACAACATAATTCTGAGATTATCTATTCAAAATCTATTCACAATATAAGTCTATACTAGATTTTATATATGATATCATGTAGAAATGAGATGACAACAACACAAAGTAGACTGGTGTTTCCACCTTCAAATCCATTATATTTCAGACATTAGAACACATCAGCACACATTTAGTAAAGAATACAACATGATGAGGTGTGCTGCTACAGGAAATGAATCAATTGATGGGGTGAAGTCTTTTATATTAAGCACAACAGCAGGAAAATGTCATACTTTTTATCCAAGTTAGTTCCTGTTATGTTACGGCAACATTTTTTTTATCTCTCCTGAAGCAAAAAACACAGAAAAAGCGCAGTCTGTCTTGTGTTCCAGAGAAACCAGAAAGTCTCTGTTCTGAACACCTACTGACTGTTAAAAAGCTCTGACACTGGAGACTCGCTCCTTCCATAGATATAATACAGTAGAAAAGTCTCCTTAAAGAAAGCTTACCCATATCAATGCTTATATGGTTGTTGTTTTTTTGTTAAATAACATATTCAGAGTTGAGAATTGGACAGCACTGTGGTTTACATTTGCTTAAAGCATGTTTTGTGTTTTACTTAATCACTTCAGAATGATATTAAAATAGTGAAGGTGATGGAATACCATAAATACAGCCTAGCTTAAACCGTCAATAAATATTAAAATATTTGTTGATATGCTGAGTTCAAATGTTGTTCCTTGTGTTTATGAGAATATACAGAATGAAGAGCCAGATTTAGAACTGTGGTTAAAACTGGATCTACTTCAGCGGTGTCTTGATATATTAATACACACCTGTCAGCTAATCTGAAAATGAGCGTTTTTTTGTGGCTATGGTATTAATGTGCACATTGGACATTTGCTATATCAAACTACAAGCATTTCTACTAACTGCAACATTACATTTTAATACACAAATAAATAATAGAAATAGAATTATATACTCCTATACAGCTAGCATCATGGAACATTTATCACACCATCTGCAGGGGCACTTTCAGATCAACAGAAGAAGTCCACAATCAGTAGGTTTCTCTACATCATGGGATTTTCTACTATTCTTGTGTATGTAAAGTTTAGAATGGCTGGAACTAGACCTCTCTGGCAGGTTATATTTGGCACTATATGATGGAAGTCACTGACATCTCAGCTCAGAGAACTAATATACAATGCTGTAATCACTGATAAGCACCCCAGCTCCCCTAAGGTGCAGCTTACACTTTGCCCAAATGCCAAGCAAACACACACATCAGTCGAGAGGCTTTGTCAGCCATTAAAATAGAGTGTGTTCCTGTTCAGACACAACTGTTCATTGAGCCTCATTTAACTCTTCTACCTTTACCCTTTCTTCACTTTCACTTCTGTGTGAAATGCAGCCCATAGATCATTCATGCTCTGTCAGGTTTTAAACAGCACAAACGCACGCACGCAAGCACACAGTGTGGCTTGAATACAAACACATCTGTGAGATGAATGTAAAACATACAGCAGCGTAAAATCCTTCACTTAAGAGGTATTTGATCCAAAGAGCATTTAAGTAGTAGATCTGTAATCTGTAAACAGATGCAGTGTGCATTTTTTACAGCGTCCCTCCATTTTCACAGGTTCAAAAGTAATCGGACAATTGATTGCTAAGCTGTTTCATGGTCAGGTGTGGGCTGTTTCATTGTTATTTCATGACAAATTAAAGTTCATTCCAAACGTTGAATTTGCGTTTGCTAGCTGTTCATGTGAACAGCAAAAAATGAATATGCAAAAAATAGGTGTCAATGCAAGTGAAGGAGGCCATTATTAGGCTGAAACAAAACAGACCCATCAGAAAGATAGCAGAGTGGCCAACTCAACAATTTGTTACATTCTTAAAAAGAATGAATGTACTGGTGAGCTCAGCAATACCAAAGGGGCTGGAAGACCTCAAAAGACAGTGGATGATTGTAGTAATCTTTCCTTGTTGAAGAAAACGCCCTTCACAACATCTAGCCATGTCAAGAACACTCTGGAGGAGGTAGGCAAAGTATAGACTTAGGCTCAGGTATAGGCATAGCCCTAAGTAGCTGCATTTATAATTATATAAATGGATATAAGGATAGGATAGTTAAACAAATGTCTACACATGCCTGAGTATTGTCACAGCTACAGCCTCAAAATCTCACACATTCTGTTTCAGAGTATGAATATATTTACATCAGTGTCAACGACTAAAGATGTGTCTTAATTTTTTTAAATGAACAGTTAGATTTTCAAGTGAGTTGACATTTATTATCCCAAATATGCAGTACTTTAACAAACCTAAGACAAATAAATTTTAGGTTGTATAAAACTGAAAAACTGTTCTCTGTTTATTAATAACAAACGGCATTAACAAATTAGTCTCAGTATTATTTGATGGGCTGTCTAAAGACTGTCAGATATGTTTTGCACACTCTGATGGGTACGAATGCACACACAAAAAAAAGCCTCAGTTTCAATTTTTGGATATGTTTTAATAAAATAAATAAATAAATAAATAAATAAATAGAAGATCATTGTCCCTGATGTGAGTAACATTACATCACAAAAGCTAGGGTGTCCATATTCTTTTTTTTTTTTTTTTTTTAGGTGGGTGGGTTGCAAGGGGTCTTAATAGCATTCAAAACAGTGTTATTACAGATGCAGATTTTAATACACTGAAAAAGAGACTATTAGCATCACATTAATATAAATAAATAAATAAAATTGGTTATACTCTGCCCACGTTTTACATTTCTTCCTACATGTCCATGGAATTTAGTAAATATCAGATACCACGAATGTACCTTTGTACATTTTGTGAGTACACCCCTCACGTTTTGCAAATATTTGATTATAACTTTTAATATGACAACATTGAAGAAATTACACTTTGCTACTATGTAAAGTAGTGAGTGTACAGCTTGTATAACAGTGTAAATTTGCTGTCCCCTCAAAATAACTCAACACACAGCCATTAATGTCTAAACCGCTGGCAACAAAAGTGAGTACACCCCTAAGTGAAAATGTCCAAATTGGGCCCAAAGTGTCAATATTTTGTGTGGCCACAATTATTTTCCAGCGCTGCCTTAACCCTCTTGGTCATGAAGTTCACCAGAGCTTCACAGGTTGCCACTGGAGTCCTCTTCCACTCCTCCATGATGAGCTGGTGGATGTTAGAGACCTTGTGCTCCTTCACCTTCTGTTTGAGGATGCCCCACAGATGCTCAATAGGGTTTAATCCATCAGCTTCACCCTCAGCTTCTTTAGCAAGGAAGTGGTTGCCTTGGAGGTGTGTTTGGGGTCGTTATCATGCTGGAATACTGCCCTGCGGCCCAGTCCGAAGGGAGGGAATCATGCTCTGCTTCAGTATGTCACAGTACATGTTGGCATTCATGGTTCCCTCAATGAACTGTAGATGCCCAGTACCAGCATCACTCATGCAGCCCCAGACCATGACACTCCCACCACCATGCTTGACCCACCTGGTTGCCGCCACACATGCTTGACAACATCTGAACCAAATAATTATCTTGGTCTCATCAGACCACAGGACATGGTTCCAGTAATCCATGTCCTTAGTCAGCTAGTCTTCAGCAAACTGTTTGCGGGCTTTCTTGTGCATCATCTTTAGACGAGACTTCCTTCTGGGACGACAGAAATGCAGACCAATTTGATGCAGTGTGCAGCGTATGGTCTGAGCACTGACAGACTGACACCCAACCCCTTCAACCTCTGCAGCAATGCTGGCAGCACTCATACGTCTTTTTCCTAAACACAACCTCTGGATATGTCGCTGAGCATGTGCACTGAACTTCTTTGGTCGACCATGACGAGGCCTGTTCTGAGTGGAACCTGTCCTGTTAAACCGCTGTATGGTCTTGGACGCCTTGCTGCAGCTCAGAGTCAGGGTCTTGGCAATCTTCTTATAGTCTAGGCCATCTTTATGTAGAGCAACAATTCTTTTTTCAGATCCTCAGAAAGTCCTTTGCCATGAGGAGTGTGAGAGCATGACACCAAATTTAACACACCTGCCCCCCATTCACACCTGAGACCTAACAAGCCACAACAAACACTTACAAGTTGCATGATATATAGTGTGTGTGTGTGTGTGTGTGTGTGTGTGTTGTAGCATCCTGGGATAGGCACCAGATCCACAGTGACCCTCATTAGGATAAAACAAATACTAATATATAATATATAATATATTAATTTCTGTTATGCTTTTTAGACCTTTGTTATCTTATGGCTTTGATGTCTAACTATCCATACAAAATGTGGAAACTAGTAACAATAGAACAGAACAGAAAAGCAATGTATCAAATTCAATTTAGTTAGTTTCAGAGGCAATGTAAAAGCTATAGGCACTAAGCATTACTGCAATAAGAGAGCTCGTGCAGCACTAAATTGATAGAAATGTGCTCAGTTCATTTAAACATCTGATACAATCAAAGAGGACAGGAACAAAGAAAGAAGAAGGTTGATTGTGAATCTTTTCCTCTGTCACCACTAAACTGTGATCTTTTCTTGCGTTAATAGCGCCCACAATGTGCTGACACTCTGTGTATGTGCACTGACCTGTTGGATCTCTAATCCAGTTTCTAAGCTCAACCTAAATGGGAGCATTTTGACCCACAGTAGGGGCCATGACCCACTAGATGCCCGTGTGCCATTCTTACAGATTAAAGCAATTTCCACTGCCTTTTCAAGTTTGGATGTCATTGTGTGACTGTGTGAAAAAGAATGAGTCTGTCCTACTTGTCGCTTTTGCATCACAGGCATACTACTGCCGCAAAATATGCAACAACATGGCATATTCACCTAATACGTTTTGTTAATTTATTCAGTGAAGACATACAGGTATATGATGCAATTTTAAATAAACCAGATAAAATATCAGTAACCTGGAATGCGTTATTCAATATTGTTTTGAGAACAACATGAAACTAGTACATGTTATGTATTCACAGTGCAAGTAACCACCATTAAATTTGATGCTTGCTTCATATGATGAACTCTGGATGGTAATCATATTTTATACAATAGTGCTGTTGAATTCTTGAATCTGAAGGTGTTGATTAATTTATGATAACAGCACAACTCCAACCATAGCACCAGATGTAACTCAAGGCATACAATATATTAATGTGCTTGTTGTAATAATAATAAGTTATTATTTCTATAGTAACAGATCAAATATAGGGACTTGTACAACTGATGCCGCACATACTCTAATAATCAATAGAGTACAAAATGGGTTTTATTTAAAAAGTAAACATGTCATTATTTATATGATTGATGATTTATATGTAAAGGAGCTGATTATTTAATATTTACGGTCGGGGTCCCTTTGTATCAGCCAGTTTCTGCCATGGCATCACAGAAAGGTTTTCAGGACAGAGGACTTTGTGCTTTCTGGGTTCTTGTATACATGACAAGATGCATTTTATTTTGCGTTTTGTCTCATTAACCTCAAGACAGAAAAACAGACACTGGTGCAGGAATTACTCCACCAGTTATAACCTATGTTATAACTGAAACTAACTTGTTTTACAGATGTAACTTGTAGTAGCACAACTTGTCATGTATTATTCTTCATATGACAAAATACTTACCATCAAAGATTTCAAGCTCATCAAATTGTCTGCTGGTTTGGAAGTGTTCAATAGTGAAGGTGATGTTGTAGCCTGGCTCCACCTTCACTACCCAGGAGCAGGATTCAAAGTGGGGGAAGCCACTGCCTGGGGATTGACTCAGAATCACTCCTGTAGAGGCTGTCAGCACCTCATTCATTGGACACATCACTGGGAGAAGCACAGAGAGAGCGAGAGAGACAGAGAGAGAGAGAGAGAGAGAGAGAGAGAGAGAGGTCTCGGTTCATTTAATTTGAAAAAAAATCTGTAGTCCTGCAAAAGAGTTGCAGAGGCAGATCAACAGTGATGTCTATATCACTGAGGTTAGATACTGTAAGACACTCTAGTTTTTAGGTAGCAATAAAAAAATAATAAAAACGTTTATTTAATGGGTTTGAAAGCACGAGGAACAGATTCATAAAAAGGATCAATGCTGAATGATGACCTACTTTAGATATCAATGCAACATTTGTTCTTTCTAAATGTTATATGAGAAAGCCAGCAGTCAAGCCTCTGTACAACTTAGGGTCAGAACAGTTCAAATTCCACCACCGCTAACTCTCCAGTTCTAAAAGAATGAACCCTGACATGGGAAAAAAAAGCATATAATATTTGACAAATTCATGTCAGGCTCTATTCACATCAAGGTGTGTGTGTGTGTGTGTGTGTGTGTGCATGAGAGAGAGAGACAGAGAGAGAGAGAGAGACACACACACACACACACACACACACACACAAAGAGAGAGAGAGAGGAAGAGAGATAGAGGTCTCACTTCATTTAATTTGAAAATGGAATAAGCTTTTGCAGGTGCTGAACTCGTCATTTCGGAAGTCAGTCATGGATGTGTATGTGTTGCAGGAGCTGTGAAAAAATACTGCTCAATCTGTATAATATAACTATCCTGTCTACGTCTTGAGACTTGATGCTTCATTCATCCATTAGCCTGTTTAGTTTTAAAAGTATACAAGTGTTTCCCCATACATATTTCCAGAATAGAGCTGCAGTGGACAAAAGAGTGTAACTGACGTCATATTTGGAGTTCATTACTGTGACGTTCTTATGAGTTTCTTTGTCCTGTGATGAGATGAGAGGCACACTGTATCACAGCGCTGTTAAATTCTCGATTTTGGTTGGTCAGAATTTGTTGATTAATTTTCTGTAAGAGAACAGATCTGACAGAACTTTCAGCTGCAGGGATTATATTACTGCACTTGTATTAATGTTATTGTTTCTCTAGTAACAGTTTACATAGGAGCTTGCATAGTAGACGCTCCATATAAACAGATAAAAACCAAAATCAAACAAAAACATTGTTCATATGTAATTGTTGAAATGTTGAAGTTTTGGGACGGAGTCTCCAGTGTCAGTGCTTATTAACAGTCAGAGTTTTACTTTATGTTTTCTGATTGGGGAAATGTTCAGGAAAGCTTTGCAGTTTCTCAGTAGCATGGCAAGCTGCATTTATTTATTTATTTATTGTCTTATAAACTTTGAGCAAATAGAGAGAGCCTGGTGAGGGAATGACTGTTTATAGTTGCAATAACATAAGTGATAACAATAACTAATTTGTTTCAATGTGACATTCTTTAATATATACAGAAAAATGTCATTGTTGGCCAGTTGCTGTGTTATAGGAGTAATAAAACACTTCAGAAAGTCCTTTTTGGGGTTGGTAATTTGGGGTGGTAAATCACACTGTCCCAGCATTGATTATTTTCGTACATGTTCGGTTATGCTTTATAACTCACATGCCATATAGCACCACAAACACAGTGTACTTGTGAGGCCATGACACCTTGCCACATTTATCTTTGAATTATCAGGCTTTATGCAGAGCCTGATCTCATCACTTGACATCAGTATTAGCATTCCTATTATTTATGCTATGGCTGTCTGAATAAATGACAACATGAAGGATAAAGCCTCACCTCTCAAATAATCCATTTCATTTCTCTAGTCACTGAGGTTATAAACCTCTGAACAGAAAAAAAAAAAATGTTACCATTAAATATTCATGACACCTGAATTTTGGAAATGAAATATGAATTTTCCATTTCTTTACTTTCTAAATGAATTTGACTGGAGCTGCAGCATTCAGATGGTGTGAGTGTGAGTGTGAGTGTATGTACATGTAGGTTTAGGATAGAATTGAGTAGAATGTAGGATTCTGTTTATGTGGGAAATCAAGGAATGCAAATATTCATCTAACACGTTTAGAAGAGAGAAGAGAGTAAATGCTCCAGTAAATCCAGTCACTGATCTGTGCATCTTCCTTTCAAAGAATCTGCATCCTTTGCATGTCAATTGTAGACATGGAAACAATTGTAGTTGCGAGGCAAATGTGCTATCCACTAAGTCACCATGCCATTGTAAAAATAACATTCAGTCAAGCATATTAACTGAACACATTTACCCCAAGAAATTTTACAAACATCCCTTAAGTTACATGTTCATTAATGTTTGAATTTCCTGAAGCTCATGGAAAGCCACAAAAAGGTCATATTGTTCCTTTGTCTTTTCTTTCTCTCATGCTTTTTTCAGTGATATTATGTGGATGCTGAAGTCACTTTGAAAGTACCACCCCGTTACCCAAACTTTAGATTGAAAATAAAATATTAATTTGAAATATTATTTTAAATAGATCATTAGATCATTATAAATCATTAGATTGTCCCTAATATCCACATGTCATTAGAATGGATCCCAATCAGCCATATTTCACTGTGAGTACCGACGTTGTAAGTACAAATTGTAAGTATTGAATTGTACGTACAATTCAGTTAGAAAAATGTTATATTAATCAACATTGTACAAACTGCAGTCTTTAAGGAGAAATAATATTATTAAGCTTTCCGCTTTGTGCATATCCGAGCAGCTTTTATGTATTAGTGTGCTGAGCAAATATCGTGCCCAGGCAAGTGTACTGCACTATTTGCTTTGACACATCTCATTTATGAGAATAAAATACAGAGGCCTACGGACCTCTGTAGAGCTCAATGTTTCATTAAATCACAAATATAGGCTAACTCATAATCACTGAATAACGAAAGATATTTGCAGGTGCATGTGTATGAGTTTGCCTGTGCCATATACACTGATGTTGTAACTACGCATAACATCACCTAGATGTAAACCAGGAATTACATAAGCAGTGGGCGCACTATGATATAAAATACATGGTAAGCATGTACACTAATGACTACTCGAGGGATCTCATGTTAATGATTACAGCTGACTTTCATTTGGAAAACCATATTAAAATTCGGATATTATCATTTGTAAATCATAATTCAGTCATGACCTCGGGCCTACAATATATTAGAGATTTGATTTAGATTAGTCGTTCAGTGTCAGTAAAATACCTGGAACATAAATTGGATAACATGCTTTAGCCTTCACTATACACTCAACACATCCAGGATGACTGCTAATTAATGTTTTCCTCTGAGCCAGAGAGCATCAACTGGCGATACAGGTCAGCACCAGTATTTCAGTTTACCAAACCAAGCTCTTAAAATAATACAGTAGCAGAGCAGGTCAATGTATGAAAAACAAGCTTTTAGCTCTGTGGTACGCCATCTGTAAGTTTATGTGACTGTAATGGTGGTATGAAGGGGAAACACTCTTACACATACAAACACACTTTCTGAAGAAAAAAAAAGCAATTACATAACAAATACTCATTATTGAAAGAGTTAAATTAAACCTATAAATACCAATATAAGTCAAAAACTTAATTAATATATATGTTTGTGGTTGTTACCTGGCAAAATTTAGAACTGAGGCTGAAAAACAAGTTCCAGTATTTATACTTAGAGACCAGAATTCAATAAAATATCAACATTTAGTAATTTAATTTGTTGCATTGGCTTATTTTTAGCCATGGATTGAATAAACAGTAAATAAACAGTCTAATTAAGTTTAATTATAAGCAACATTTTAAAAAATAATAAATATTCTAAATTATGTTACTTGCAAGTAATTACACACCTGCATTAGTTAGGGGTGTAACAATGCCTAAGTTCATGGCATGTTAATGTTAATTAACATTATTAATTAAATAATGTGAGCATTAATTTAAAGCATTTCCCCCATTTTCTACAACAGTTTCTCTATGTGACCATCAGCAGTTCCAATTTGTCTTCCGAGGATTTGGCTTGAATATTAGACATATTAACCTGGCAAGTCTAAAGCTTTCCACTTTCCTAAGTTGCCATGGCAGTGTGATGGCTAGCACTGCTTTACTATTTAGTTGAACACCAATCCATGAATCTAGAGACACTGGGGGGGTGTTTGCATTGGAAAACCTCAGTGTCACTATGACTGCAATGCTCATAGGTGACACTACTGAATGAAATGCAATGCAGAAATATTCAACTAATGTTAAATCGCAATCCCATCCTCTGGAATTCCCACAATGCTTTACCTTTAACGTTACATTTCCAAGGTATCTGGGTTTTTGTGTGTGTACTGTATGTAAAAATGGAGGTCCTTTCGGTTAAGCGGAGATAGCAAAGGGAAAGCATTGGTGACCTGGAGGGAGATGAGAAAGCAGGGGAATGATGAGAGTGTACAGTGAGACACTGCGGAGCGTGATATGGGGGCAGCTGCAGCCTGGATATCTCTTGCATTTCAATGAGCTGTGCCTCTTTTTCTTCTCACCACCTTCCTGTTCCTATTCTCCCACTCCCTTTCTGTTTGTCTACTAGTCCTTTTATTCTTGTTTGCCTAGACTTTTCTAAACCATATGACTACTACACTAAGCAGTCCTCTTTATATGTTCTTTTTTTTGTCAATGCCTCTTTCCCATTGTCTGTCTCAAAAACAACCCTTTATTCCAGCAACCAAACCATGAGACTACAGAGATAAAGAGCACCTGAAAACATCATAACATTTATTCCCACTATACCCTCTCTCTCTGTCTTAAAATAAATATGTAGCAAAATTAATAACTAGATGCAACATCAAATACATCAATGGTAACACATGAACACAGGGATAAAGTGTTGAAGTGGGGTTAGTCTAGGTGAGTGGTTATGGTGGTAGGTGGGGTTAGGGTGGGTTGGTTATGGTGGTAGGCGGGGTTAGGGTAGATGGTGATGGTGAAGGGGGGTCATTGGTTTACAGCTCATCCTTAGCTCTGGTTGTCCCTCAAGTTCTGACAAAAAGCTACAAATGTTTCAGTGATGTTTGCACTAATAGCTTTGAGCCAAGAATAAAGTGGAGTTTTTGAATTGGGGTGCATGTATTGAATTCAGCAAATATCCATCTCTATATTTTCTGTACCGCTCATCCGACACAGAGTCACAAGACGCCTGGAGCCTATCCCAGGGAACTCGAGGGCAAGCATGGTGTCTGCAATTTGCACAATTGCACACACATTCGCAGGGCACATTCGCACACACATTCGCAGGGCACAATCGCACACACATTCACACACTCATTCACACACTATGGACAATTTGGATATGCCAGTCAGCCTACAACGCATGTCTTTGGACTGGGGGTAACTGAAATACCCCGAGGAAACCTCTGAAGCATGGGGAGAACATGCAAACTACCTGCATGCAGGACAGGATACGGGATTCAAACTCCTAATGCCGGTGGTGCTCACGGAGTCTGTACATCATCAGTGACTTTCTTAATTTGTTATCGTGGTCATGTGTACTCTCAAATTATTGCCTAAAAACATTCCAGTTTGTCTTGAATATTAATGGTCTTTGTCCAATAAATAATGCACATTTTCTTTTCTGTGTTTGTAATTTGGTTGGGCCGAATGGTTGTGAGTATGTGGTCTTGAGTCTCCATGACCTCTGTAGGTGAGAAGTCAATAAGTCTCAGGACCAGCTTGCAGAGGGGACTAACTGCTATATTCACCTCCTTGTATTTTACGGCTATTTATTAAGTATAATTTATTTTAGGATTTCTTTTCATTCTCTCTCTACTCTGCTTGATGAAACATGGTCTTTATAATACAACTGACAACTGAATAGAATGTGTGCTACATGACCATGCTGCCCCTCAATATAGCCCTATTCATAGAGCTGGTGTGATTATCTGCCGCTAGCCCCTAAATAACAATAATAAGAATTACTCCAGTTAAAACCCAGCACTCTTGAGTGAAGGGTGAAGAGGTCATGTTGGAGGCTGCACTAAAGAAGAGCAAATCAAGCACTCATGCTTCCACTCTCATTCTCCTGTTCTCTTCCAACTTTTTTTTCCCTGTAATACTTGCCTATAGTAGAAGCAATAACGATTCCTGTATATAATTAATCGTATTTATTAGACCAGGTCTCTTCTGTAGGCTTTCACCAAGGTCTGAAAAATAGCTGCAATCTTTCCTATGATGCATTGTCAATAAACAGAAAAGACCAGTCACCATTTACACACATGCTGATCGAGGACAAACACAGAAAAACTCTGTGTGTGTGTGTGTGTGTGTGTGTGTATTACTTATTTTACGTTTTTTTTTTACAGAATTCTTGTCACAAAAGTACAACTGTTTAACAATTTCTCTGGCAAAAAAACATGTGCCTAGAATGCTAAAAATGATTTATAAATCTATAAAAACAGCTTTCTAGTTCATCTTATAGAACTAAATTGAGACTGAATCACAAAAATTGATCCCATACATTTAAAAAATGGACTTCACAGCAATTCATCATTAATTAATCTGAATTATTCATGGATACTTCTTTATAAATGATTCAAGTTTACTTGGTGTGCTGTGAACAACTCGTCAGTTGACAAAAAAGCAAGTTGGAGCTCTAAATACTGAACTACTCATTCCACTGAGTGTGCATGATCACAGGACTGAATGCAAGTACACTTGTACATGAAAAAGTCATTTTAGTTCAATTAAGCAGGACTTATTCTACTGAGATGCTGAACTGCTGTGCAGACGCAGTCTAAATTGGCATGTGAATGATAGCTCCATGGTGAGCACATCATTTTTCCTCTCATCATCTATTGAATGTTCAACCAGTGCTGTGGCTGATGCTCTTTCACTGAGATAGGAGAAAAGGGTATAATGAAAAGAATATAATGATTAGGTAATTTAGGGCCAAATGAAATTGGTAAGAATGAAGATACCTCAAGCATAGTGGAGTGTTCAAATTTGGCCAGTTAATGCTGAAAATGCCAAGGTCAACCAGGAAACTCTGTCTGAGCGCTGATTGGCTCCCTCGACACCGCGCAATAGCCTATCAGCCACGCTGCACCCATGTAACCCTTTATAATCTGGACCAATTTGCCACCTACAGCCGGCGCATGCTACTAAATTTCATATCCTACACTTTTCCTCCCCATCATCACCGTCTAGATCTGCTATCTCCTTCCATACCGTTTGCAGCATCAGAATGCTTATTTTCTTCTACATGTCTGTCCATGACTATCAGAGTATGTATTTGTACTTGCTCAGCAGCAGCGTAACAGATCTAGTCCACCAGACCAAACCTATTTACACTCCATCCACATCTATAAAAGCCCACAACTCTCAGAGTGTTGTCATTGCTGAAATAGTATTATTTCTTCTCTTCTTTAAGAAGAATTGTGAAACACAATCCAATCTCACATTATCTGCATCAACAGGCATATAAGTAATTTTTAGTTAAAAATCATGTTTCAAATGTAGGTAACAGAGAACATAATCCTTCAATAAATCCATTTAATATACCACTTATCCTACGCAGGGTCATGGGGAGCCTGGAACCTATGAAGGGGGACTTGGGGCACAAGGCGGGGGACACCCTGGACCCGGTGCCAACCCATCGTAAGGCATAATAACACATGTTCACACATGATGCACAGTTTAGAAATGCTAATTAGCCTACAGCAAATGTATTTGGACGGTGGAGGGGTGGACCCTGGCTACCCAGGGGAAACCCCCAAAGCATGGGGAGAACATGCAAACTTCCTGCATGCAGGACAGAATACGGGATTCAAACTCCTAATCCCGGAAGTGCTCACGGAGTCTGTACATCATCAGTGACTTTCTTAATTTGTTATCGTGGTCATGTGTACTCTCAAATTATTGCCTAAAAACATTCCAGTTCGTCTTGAACATTAATGGTCTTTGTCCAATAAATAATGCACTTTTTCTTTTCTGTGTTTGTAATTTGGTTGGGCCGAATGGATATATTCAGATAGTCATATTCAGAGGTGGGACAAACGTGCTAACCACTAACCTATCATACCCCCCAGAGAAGGAGGAGGAGAAGGAGAAGAAGACAAAGAAGCAGTAGCAGCTATAAAATGAGCATCAGAAGGACCTCACTGGCAACTAGAACTGCTGCACACATTTATTTCAGACAGATTTTCAGAGGATTTCTCTGAGATGCCCTGCCATGCAGCTCAACTGGCTTAAGGTCATGTGACTGTGCAGGTCAGGCCATTAAAGATAGCAATGTATCCTTATTCTCTGAATAGTTCTTCAAAACCATTGCGGTGTGTTTGTAGTCAGTAAAAATCAAACACCACTGAAAAAGACTAGACAGTCACTGTAAACTATTCATACATGGCATCAAGCCTTACCATCACACGAAGGTGGAGGTCCTTCAAACTCCAGGTGTGTGCCCAGACGGCAGGTTAAAATGCTGTTCCCATTGAGGTGGTACCCAGGTAAACATCTGTAGCGCACTATATCACCTGTAGAAAAAATGTGTACAAATTAAAAGCGTCATGCTTCTAGTATAGACAATCAACTCCACAAATAGATCAGACTGCACAGATCAACAGCAGCAATCGCTGGTAATTTCTGTCTTTCCTAAGGCTTAATGAAGTGCATTGGTCTTCACTGTCTGATATAATGACCGCAAGCATACTAGGAAGGACAAAAGGACAAAGGGAGACTTGACATGCCTGTGCTGCAGTGTAATTAGGGAAACAGCACAGTACACTTTTCATTCTAACCTCTACCTGAGGCTGCAGAAAAAGATTATGGGTGAATTCAATAAGAGTGACAGAGCAAAAAGAGAAAATCATACACAGGGTCAGTCACACTATTTTAACTTAATGCATAAAACAAATTAACTGGATTTAGCAGCATATCTATAACATATCCATTTATTCAGGAACTGAATACAAACTAGCTAACAGAGGATAATTGTGTGTGTGTGTGTGTGTGTGTGTGTGTGTGTGTGTGTGTGTGTGTGTGTGTGTGTGTGTGTGTGTTTATTAGTAAGACAACAGCCTTTGCTAAAATGGTGAATTAAGCTAATGTCATGCATAGTCAATGATCACAACAGATGAGAATCAGTATGAGTTAATGGCAGAGATAGAACACTGTTTAAACGTCTGCAGAGTCCTGATAACATGATGAATTTGCAATGTGATAAATTTGCATCAGCCCAAAACCATGTCACTTACAGGAGCTGTCACTTTCAGTACAGAGAGAGCAGTGAAAACGTTAAGACCTGGTATCAAACTCTTATGGGCTTATTTTTTCTTCACTCAGAATAAAATTAGTTTGTTGATGTGATTATCTTTGCATAGAACCATCTTAAAATATGCAAATAAGTCAAAGGATCATTATACAGTACATGGACACATGGGTAACACTTGTCTCACAGCACCAGTGTCCCTGTTTTGATTGGATTCGTACCTATGCTGCGTTTCACATTTTCTCCCCATGTCTGTGTTGTTTCCTCCCAAAAACATGTGTGGCTTGGCTACACTACATGTTCCCTAGGTGTGCCTGAGCATGTGATTGTGTGTGTGCATGGTGCCCTTTGATGGACTGTCTCCAATACAGGGTGTATATATGTGTCATGCCCGGTGTTCCCGGGATAGGCTCCGGATTCACCGTGATCCTGACAGGGATAAAGAGGATAGTGAAAGCTGAATGAATGAATCATGCTCATGTGAAAAAAATGTTTTTTTTCACAAATAAAGTTTTTTTGTTTTGTTTTTGACTATATTTTCTAAATTTATTGGTTAACTAATTTGATTTATTTGTTATAATACACACAACACAGTTTCAGTCAAAATGTTATTTCATGGAAGTTTTTTTGCATAGTATAATGGATATATCTTCAATTAAGAAACTACGAAAAATTCTAGTCTAGCGCAGAAACACCTGTGACCCATTGTGTGAGTCAGTTTTGTGAAAATAAAATAATAAATCCAGTAATCGATAAACCCCCAGGAAACAGTCATTCTTTCAGCACAAATAATTACGTAATCTAATAAAACATCTATACATAATGCTCCATTTTACAAAATAATTGTAGTTTGTGCAACTGGGATAATCAAAATCAGCCTGATTACCAGAACCACAAAATAAAGAGAGAAAAAAAAAAAAAAAGAAATATAGGATAATCATGCGGCTTTAAGCAATACAATGAGATCTCCTGCTTTGAATTCTGTATGAACCAATTTGCCAGCTCTGGCAATGAATCAGCATATCAGCACAGCCCTCTGGGATTTGTTGTGTTGGCGGTGAAGCAGCTTTCCCTCCTCAAAGTGAGTTCTGGAGGAGGGAGTGTGTTACTGCTGAGGGAGGTGTGTGTGTGTCTGTGTGTGTGTGTGTGTGGCTGCCTCTGCTATTCTGGGAACATTATTAATGAGAGGCGCTCAAGCCTGAAAATGAACTGGCAGCCTGCTTCAATGCTCAAATATTCTGCATACATTGGCAAAGGCCAGACACTCATACACCACACATGCTCAAGCCTGGCACCCTTGATATTATGGTCTGGATGAGAGAGACATACCTATTTTGAACTCTTTGCTGGCCATCAGGATTTCGGCATTGGGGATGATGGGAGGGGGTAAGCAAAACTGGAGTCTGTAGGCTGGAGAAAGAAAGAGGGAGAGAAAACTGCAGTGTACATAAATGGAAGAAACCAACTTATTATATGAATGATGGTAGGAAAGCAGAAATACCTTGGTAGTTGATCTTGAAAAGTCCGCCTTTTTCTGAGTTGCTGCGGAACCGTATGAGGATCTGATTGGATGTGCTGCTGGGCGGGTCATTAGGCTCACTGTCTGTAAATACACCAAGCTTTCGTGCATTTTCCTGTGGTCCATCCCTGCAGAGAAAGAAGAGATACAATTCAGTTTCTCTAAGCATCTAAATTCTCCTAAATTCCTACTCACACTGCTCAAATCAATCTGATCTGACATACAGCATTTTTATAAATGAAGTGTGAATCCAGCCTATGGATTCCTAGGCAAATGACAGCCTCCACGTTGAGGGAGTATGCTTTACAGCCTCCAAATTCTCAATCCTGTCTCCTGCTGGCTAGAACTGTGCGCTGAATTACTTTGGGAACTTACCCCTATCTTTCACACCTCTCTGTGCAGCTACGGCAATTTGGCCATTTCCCGATCCCAAATTCGACTATAGTCAGTCAGTTTAAAAACAGTCTGTTTGTGTCTCTCTGAGTGAGCACTAGAGATTACACTCTCTACTGTGCATTCAGAAGAGCTTGTCTGGCTGGAGGAATGATGCTTGGCTGTAATAGTCATGTTGCCAGGATGGAGCATTTCCCTGGCTGTCTTCACAAACATTTTCAACACTGAGAAAGGGATATTTAATTACATCACACCTTAGTTTTGTGTAAACATGATTAAACGCTGTACTGCAATGAGGTACTACAAGGGCATTACATTGATAATCTATAAAAACATTTTCCATAACGTGTATCCTACACATGGTCGCGGGGGAGCCTGGAGCCTATCCCAGGGAACTCGTGGCACAAGGCGGAGGACACCCTGGATGGGGTGCCAACAACACAATCGCACACACGTTGAATATTCCAATCAGCCTACAACGAATGTCTTTGGACTGGGGGATGAAAACCGGAGTACCTGGAGGAACCTGCACAGGGAGAACATGCAAACTCCTTACACACAGGGCAGATTCAGGATTTGAACCCCCAACCCCGGAAGTCAGAGGCAAATGTGCTAACCACTGAGCACCATGCCCCCCGGCATTGATGATGTACTTTGGAAAACCAAGTTTAATCAAATACGGGCCAATACATACAAACAGATATTGTCACTTGCTATTATAGGAAAATGATCAATGACAACGTTTATTATTTCTCCACCACATCGATGATTACACTGTTTAAATAAATAGCCATCTGCAGTTTAGTGCAGTTTCAGTGAAGCAGCATACAACTGTTCTTTACCATGTATAATTTAATTTAAAATTGTAGAAATTTTCTGAGACAAATTAGGTTTTGTTATCGCTTACAGTATATGGCCAAAAGTATATGGGCACCTTATAATCACACCCATATGTGCTGCCAAAAGCTGGTCACCTGTTGTTTTTATAATGATCTCCACTCCTCTGGAAAGACTTTCCACTAGATTTTGGAATGTGGCTGTGGGGATTTTTGCTCATTCAGGCATAAGAGCATTGGCGAGGTTGGGCACAGATGTTCAGCGAGAAACCTGGGGTGCAGTTGTTGTTCCAATTCATCCCAATAGCTTTTGTGCAGGACACTCAAGTTCTTCCTGTCCCACCTTGTCAAAACATGTCTTCATGGCCTTTGCTTTGTGCACAGGGGCATTGTAATGCAAGAACATGCTCATCTAGATCTCTTAATACCAGGTGAAGGGAATACTTGATGCTACTGTTCCCAAAGATATTCCAGACAACTCTGTGCTTCCAACTTTGTGGCAACAGTTTGGGAGAGACCCACATATGGGGTATGATGGTTTGGTGTCCACAAACTGTTGGCCATATTGTGCATAAACTGTCATTTCCTGAATAGCTGATCTTTTTCTCTTTTTCTTGAATTTAACAATACAAGAAAAAATGATCCCCCATAAATGTTTCCTTACAAAAGCTTCACCATGATTTGACCACTAATTTAATTGGTCGAGCTGCGTTCCAAGAATGTTTAGTATTTTGTATTACAGCACTGGGACATTTCACATTTCATATCACTCTGCTCATCTGTGCTCACCACACAAAATTCCACTTCCTAGTTCGAAACGCTTACTACAGTAGTGTTAGCAACATGAACAGAGGGCATGGCAAAGAACACTTTTCAGGAATGTTACTTTTGCCTTAAAATATGAAAGCGTGTAAGATTAAGATGGAAAGGAAGAAGGCAACTTTATCTGAAGCACCTTTAACTAGCAGAGCAAAAATAAAAATAAAATTTGTTTCCATATTGTGTGCGAAATATCACTTACTTAGTGTTAATTTCTTGTTTATAGCAATGTTGTAAAAACCAGTTAAATTTGTGCCTAAGCAGAATATTTCATCCATCCATCCATCTTCTACCGCTTACTCCTTTCTCAGGGTCACAGGGAACCTGGAGCCTATCACAGGGAGCATCGGGCACAAGGCAGGGTACACCCTGGACAGTCCATCGCAGGGCACAGAATATTTCAGCTACACCAATATTTAGTATAACCACACTCTAGGATTTGCAATATTGCTTAATATTATTTATCTTTGTTAAATAACGACATGAATTTTAATCTGTTTATTATTAGGCTTAGATGTCTGTGGACTGTCTGCCAACTCCTTGTAAATGAGCTGTTACTTTAAAAACAGTAGTGTGTTAGAACAAGCTCATTAATATATGCCTGCAATTTGAATTACAGCCAGCACTACTATCAGAGCAGATTTCACCCAAAAATCAACCCCACCTGACCAACAGGTTTGAGAATTCAGCAACAATGATGTATAATGGATGGTAGATGATTTTGGATCGTTTAATTGGTGTGCCTTAAGACTGTAGATGTTGTTCAATTTTCCTGGACTAACTAAAGCTGCTCCAAAGCTGATCTTGACTAACGCTGTTAAGTGAACAACTAGACATATAGACATATGTAAGACCTGCATTAATAACCTTTCCCAGAGAAGCTGAGAGGTTAAAATGTAACAGACAGATGTCCTTGAAATGGTTACACTGTACTTTCCACAACACAAACAGAGAAGCTAGGAGGATGATGAATTACAGTATCCTGAACTAAAGCTTTGGCTGCTCACTTGTCCAGCAAGCCATTAAAGCACAAAGGAAAGAAAAAGGCCATGGAAATTGTAGCACTGGAAGCAGCTATGGAAATAAATGTGGTACACAAAAATCCATTACTAGCCTTCCAAATCCAATTTATTCTTATGGAGACATTTGTAGTTTGCAATGTTGACTGATTGATGTGGATGATGAGCATGCCACATGATGCAGTCATTGTTTACACCATAGAGGACATTTGTTGACACGACAGCACTAATAGACCTGAGCTGTGTTCTGTGTTAGGACAGTGTCCATTACCTGGTTCTATTACAAAGAGTTTTTAAAGTAAGCACAGAACCTGTCTGAGAGAGTAGCCGTTTTTTAGATTTAGTCACCATCAACCAGCAGCTAGCTCACCACACAGTGATGAAGTCATGGGGCCCATGAACCTGCAGCAGGGTAAAATTAAGGCGCACGCCCAAGCCCGGGGCCACAGTGATTAGCCATGTGCAATCCGCAGAGCTTGGGTACTCCTCCGGATAGCCAGGAGAAAAGATGGTTCCGTTGTCTGATGCAATATTCCCTCCACAAGGCACTATAAGGTAAGAGCAAAAAATAAAATAAACAAGACAGCATGAATAAAAAATTCCACAAAAGCAAATTCCAAGGGGAATCAGAGAAAAATGGTAGTCTTTTCTTTTTTTGCCACTCTTCCCCTAATGTGACTCATGTGGCCTAGGATTAAGTAAGAAAGCCTGTTAGCATGCAAGGTCTGGGTCGGTATGTTCCAGGGAGATAAGAGAATACCCTTATCCAGGGGACAGGAGAACCAAGAGAGAGGTGGGGTGACATAGATATTGACTTATGCACAAACCCTTTGGGCAACAGAACATGGCTTGTTCCCTCTCTCTGCCCATGCCCCATTTCCACCTGCATTTTAAAAATCACTCTGCCTAAAGCCACACTGCACTTAGAGCCTTTTCCAGGATTTGAATATTCCTGGCCTGTCTGAAATTACATCCCGATCCTATGCCTCAGTCTTGTTGGAGTTGGAGGGAAACAACCAGTCTGATTTAGCACACATACTGAAAGCAGACCAGGACTCTGAAATTTTACCAGGTTTCTCTGAGACCTCTACCTCAATACATTGTTTCTTTTGTGACTTCCTTTTCATTTCTTTGTTAATTCCTAATGCAGCATTGCTCCCTTCGTCTCGCCTATTAAATGAAGTATTGATCAGAACATTGATCAAAAGTACATCATGCTACTGAGCAGAAACGTGCAGCCATTCTATTGATCAGTACAGGGCTGTGTAGAGGAGAGGTAAGAGGCCAAAGTTACAGAAGCCAACTTTCTAACGTTGGTAACCGAGTCATTGGAGGAGGACAGAATAGAGGAAGAGCATACAGGAGGATCTAGGTAGGTGTAAAAACAGTGAACATTGATCACACTTGTCATGTGCAGTAGAGGAAGTGTAGTACATGACAGCACACAAAGTCCTGAATCTAATCTGTTATGGAGAGTGTGTAAGGGCCTGTCCATCAAACTAAGTCTGTCAGAGAGAGAGAGAGAGAGAAAGAGAGAGAGAGTGAGAAAGGATGAGAGATGGCTTACGTTGACTTCTAGCAGCTATCAAATTTGTCACTTACTTCTTAAGTGCGCTCTAAGCATTTTCAGAATGTTTCTGATCAATACGCAAAGACCAAGGGTGAAATGCAGTAATGCTTGAACTGTGCCAATTGCTATTGATTTGTCCAATGATAAATACTGCAACCTTTTCTGGATAGTGCATCTAAGTTTAGAGTGCTGAGTGTCATACTACTTTCCAGTTTTTGAACTCACAAGGGACGTCCAGGCCTGACGAAGCAAGTACATAAACTACAGAAGTTCTAAAGCAAGCACCAACTTCCTTTCAAAACCTCCATGCAATTGATGATGTAAGTCATACACAAAACCAATATTCTCTTGACTGCAGTATGGAATCTCAAAAGTTAAATGGGTCTTTTAAGATTATTACTTGTCACCCTGAATAAGATGATCTCAATAAAATAGTGGTTGAATTCTATAAAATACTGAAATATCATGTGCTCTTCATGCAAGATTATACAGTGAAGGTCTATTGATAGAACTGCGAAAATTACTATGCTCTGCTTATGTCATCAATCAGCACAAGCTATTATTTTTGCTCTGTCCATTAACATCTCATTTACATTTCTCCATCGTCATTACTGTATATAGGGCTCTCAATTGAGTTTCACATTATCGTAGGTTGTTCTCCTATTGCTGTTTTTTGTTTATTAATTTATTTTTTAATAACTATTTATTGGTGGCTTTTAGGCGAACATTGTAGCAGCGGCCACAGCAGAGATTTTAATTAAAAAAATTCAGACACTGCCAAAACATCAACTCTCATTGGCTTCAATGATACTAAATCAGGGCCAGTGAGCATGTCACATCATGCATTTTAAAACAGCCTCACGACCAAAGAATTCCCTTATGATGTGTGATTATAATCTGTGACAGCAAAATAAACTTATAGTTAAGAGCTATGTTGGACATGTGCATGAGCAGAAATATAATAACAAACATACATCTGCTTCTCACTTCATGTACAGTCAAACAATCATATTGCTCATTAAAAGGTTTTTTTCCTTGGTGCTAACAAATACTTTGTATCGTGTCTGTTATTGTGGCTCTATATACTCTATAGGGATAAAAAAAAAAACTAATAAATGAAAAAAGGGTATAGAGATATATTTGTAAGCCTGGTGAATAAATTAAATAAATAACAAACAATAATAACAACAACAGAGTACAGTATAGGTATAACACTACTGGGAAATGTGTCAAAAATATACCCGCTGGGGCAGAAAATGGCCGGACTGTACACTTGACTGAGTGTTGACATGGAAAAGCATCCGTCTGGCCTTTGAAAACTTGTTTTTGCTATGTAAGCACTCAGCCAATCCAGCATGCCTTGAGGTCCTGCACCAGTATCTCAGTACATGCAGTACCTTTCTGTTTCGTCCAAAAAAGAATCTGCTGATGTGACTATAGCAAAATATGTTGGTTTTATATTTATGGATTCCCTGGAGTCCTGGGTAGAATTACTCAGTTATATACTCAATTATATACTCAGTTATATGCACCATAAGAACCATGATCACAATTTCCTTAAGAGCAGTGTTCATATGGCTGCATGATATCTGACATAAATATGTATACAAATGTATAGAGGCTTAATTAAACTGGCATAATGATTGTTTAGATTTTTTTGGTATTGAATTAAGACATTTTTTTCTGTGATTTCTGTTGACAAAATGCTGTGTTATGATGCTGTGGGCTGTTATAGAAACTGATTTTATATCTTAGTGTACACATGTTAAAACTCACTCTTATTGAGAATAAACATAAATCTCATTACAGGATTCCAATGTAAGTTAGCCCACAAAGTGTCATAACCTTATTTTACCCTCTATCACACAGGTGTTATGTCAACATGGAAACAGTGACAAAAGCAGTCTTTATGACAGACAATACCTGTTGGTATAAGCTTTTAGAAATATTTACATATATAGGCTTATGCAATTTGTCATGAAAGTAAAGTGTTAACATAATCCCAAATCAATTGTTATGAGTTGGTAGACCATTAATTACATTTTTTGATGAAAACAAAGCTATGCTACCTACAATTATATGCTAGATTGATATTCGAGGCAAGCTTCTTAACATTGTTGTATCACTTTCTGCCAAATCTCTTCCATGGTTTTTTGTATGCATATGTTTTGTTTCTATGATTCTCTCGATGCTAACTAGAAAAACAGTGCAGAAAGCACTCAAGAAGGAGTGTAGAACAACCTGTAAGTAGCTCGCAATAGCATTTTTCTACAAAAAATATAGAATCTTACATCTTGAAGCTTTGAATATGAATATATGCATAAAAATAGACCTATAAAAATATAGCAGTGTGGTACCTTGATTCCAACTTGCACAATTCTGAATGCTCAGACTTTTGTACATAGGCTATAAAAATAATGGTCTTTTTCACAATAAACTGTGTTACTCAAACAATGCAACTACAACGTACTCCAAACTGAAAAATAAAGCACATACTATATTTACATTCCTTTCTGAACATTACTATTAAAATGTGAATGGACTGTACCTTCACACCGAGGAAAGGGATGATCCCAGGTGCGGGTTGTACCATGTTGGCAGGTGAGAATGGACTGACCCATTAGTTGATATCCAGGGTAACACTCGAAGGAGATGGACTGGCCAACATTGTACCCAGCACCCACCACCACTCCATGATGAAAAGGCTCTGGGTCTGAACATTCTTGGAGCTCATATGCTAAGGAACAAAGGCAAGCAGAAATACAATCTTAAAAGTCCATCAAAAACACAGCTTGTCAGAGTCCAAGATTGGACTGGTACGCCTATAATAATGTTTTTGTGATTGCAGTCAAGATCAATATCGCTCTATACACAGCAGATGTCTGTTTTTGAGCAACTGAAGGGACTGACTGTATAGGAAGTTTAATGCCTTTTCAGAAGTACAATTCAATCCAAAGTTTTTACAAGGCTGAGACGGAGATGGAGACCGAGGCTTTTAAATAACAATGCCCACTGGTAATGAACCATTTTGTCACTGACTCCTGGCTCAGAAAGGTCACAAACAGATCACATTAAAATACAGCTGGATTTAAGGTCATAAAATTTAAGGCCATTCAGTGATTCTAAATATCGGTGTGCAACCGGCATCTTAATAGCACTCCTTAAAGTCATTATATGAAAAGCATAGCAGAGGCTGATCTGATTCCTACTTCAGGTTTAAAAAAAAAACAAAAACAAAAACACCCTGCACACCCACCACAACCAATTTAATTTTAAAATGCCAAATGCTCAAGGATGTATGTTTGGGTGAGAGACAACAAAGGGATAAAAATCTGACTAAGGAAATTGATTTCAATGGATCAAAGCATCTTTAGTGCACGCTAAGCCTGAATATGAACTCTGATTTACATGATGATGTTCACATAATTATGCAAATATTGATAGCGCTTTTCAATTCAGCAAATGTTTATTCCAGCACCGATTACGGTTGCCCTTTCTGAGATAAAGTTTAATTTCAGAGTTATACTTAAGAGTTAAGCCATGAGACTCATGGAATATATAATTGATGAAAGCAGTTCAGGCCCAGTAAATTTTTACAGGTTTATATAATGAGGCCTGTTAAGCGACTAAGAATATAAATAACAAATTTTTCAATTAATTTCTTTTGTTGGAGTGTTTTTGCATGCTGTTGGACTACAGTGATGAACTGTAACATTTGTAATGCTGTTTTCTTTGATGAAGTACTGTTAGAAATATTCAGTTTTTATTGTCAGACATATAGATTTAATACTTTTTAAAGTATGAAGATTTACACTCAAACAAATTTTGTGTTCTAGACATACACATATTCTTACCCTGATAATCAAATCTGAATCCTGGTTTGTTCTGGGAATGATCACTGTGGAAATACACTGTAGTTTCATGAGACGTAGTTAGAAGAGATGCCGGGACATCCTGCCCACTGAATCGGCCAATCACAGTACTAGTGTCAAAAGGGCCGTTCCTGATCTCCAGAAAGTCATGGTTCGCCTCGGTTGAGAAATTAAGAAACTGTATGTGGGCACCTGTTTAAATGAAAAACAAGATGTAAAAAATATATATATTTATTATTAGCACTTTCATATGCCTAGATTTGTAGATCTTTATCTTGCACAAGATTGCAGAATGCTAATCTAAGAGCAATTTGGCTTGATTTAATTTTGCTCCATCCTTAAACATTAATTTGTTCTGTCCTTAAAGTTCTAGTCTTTAAGAAATGGTTTCCTACATTAACCACAGTGCTGTTTGACAACCAGCTGATAGTCTCTGCCATAAATGAATAAATAAATAAACATTTTAAATATGTTTCAGGGTGGAGTTTTCCGTATAAAAATTTTTTTAACAACTTTTCAAAGGAGATGTGTCTTTTGAATTTCCAAATGGGATGTCATGATTGTATTCAGTATCCTTGTCCTTACCATAGCCAACTGGTAAGTAGATCCTCCAAGTGCAATCACTGTTGCTAGGGTAGTTTCCAGGGAAACCAGGACTCAGGATGGTTCCTTCCATCTCTTCTCTGATCCCCCCACACTGTGCTACAGGAATGGAGGACAATGCAGAAAAAATGCATCAGAGGGAATATGCAAAAAGCTATACTTTAAAAACATTTACACATAGAACATTAGTCTGAAGTGACATGCTCTTGTATGGTGTTAGTCTTTTATTGAATATTGAATGTGTCTACTGTAACTGCTTTGTACAGGAGTTATGCTTTTTCTTTATTTGTGCTAGCTGACCTTCCAAAGGCATCAAAGGCCTCAAGCTGCATTGTAGCTTTTGATTTCAAAACCCATTTTCAGTTTCTTTAGGGAGAGTCCTGCACCTTCTCACACTCTTCTCTTAGTGCTCTGTGTCTAACCCATTCATTGATTCCAACATCACTTTGATTAAAGCCTTGGCAAGGCTCTGTGAATACAGTCCTTGATCCCTCATGGAGAACAGAAAGGCTCATACTGTTCCACATGTCTGGACAATCAGAAGCTCTCAGGAAAATGCTTATGCCGGTGTGAGCCATCACTCTCTCCAGTAGTTCCGCCAATCGTAGCGTGAGACGGAACTAATTAGTACAGAGTAGGTCACAGCCATTACTCATGTTTGTCAAGAGCCATGCACAGCAATTGTGACATGGCATTCATGTTCCCTCTTCTCTCTCTCGCTTTATTTTTAACGCACACACACAAATTCACTCATGCAGTGTAGTGGAACTGTAACTATAACGGACATGGTTTGATTAGTGTTTACTCTTGCACAAGGCCTTGATGTTGTTATTGCGGTGTAAGAAGGTCCCACCTGAGAGCTGACTGATAGATGAGTGGCCTTGAGGGCTCTTTAATGACATGCCTGCTACCATGGAACCGAACACTTGTAAACTACTGGATGGGTTCCATTTGAATCAGACAGATGGCAGCAAAAGCAATAAACTCCTTACTGTCAGAAGTGTACGCCGGTACAAACTATTTTGCATGAAGATAGTTTTATTGGAAGAACCTCCATTTATCAGTCCAGGGGAACGTAATGAATACCTTACAGCTGAATCACAACACACCTGGCTTTAGCAACTTCTGAGTGAGTGATTCTGTGGAAGGTGGAAAAATTAAGAGACGACACTGGTGTAGCCAGCTTAAAATGAAAGCTATACATTTATCCTGATAAGTGCATTTTGTGTAGATGGCAGACACTAGTAGGAGCAACAACGGCACACATTTGTTATTTAATAATTAAAGGGAAGAAGTAATGTTGACCAATCTTGCCATATTAACAAAGATGCCATAAAATGCCTTTATAACAATTGCGAGAAAAGCTAGTGGAATAATAGTGGAAAATTTTGTCATTGGACATTTTATCTTGTAAAATGCATCTCTTTTTCTCATTATCATGTATCACCTTGATAGCCCTGTGCTCAGAGTGTAGATAGCTGGTTTTCAGACAGAAACAGGGAATCATTCTGATGGGTTAATCCTGTTTCTCACCATAACAGCTGGTAGTCAATAAAATGTGATTAAACAAAATATGTATTAATTTGACTGTCTTCAGTAGTCAAATATGGAATCATCGATGGCCAGCAGCCAAGGGAGCAAAATTAGCTTTCTGGTGGCAGGGTGGCATTCTCCCCCTCCCCTGTCAACTAGTCAATCGTGGGCATCTGTGAGCTCAGGTACGTGGAAGAGAGTAGACAGTGCTTTCCTTCGAGTGTTTTATGCTTCCCTGTGATGCAGCATTTGGAAAAGATGTGGTTGGCAGGCTTCACATGTGTTCAAACAAGCACATGTTCGGTGTCACCCATGGTAGCTGTCATTTGTTAGGGAAGAACTGGCTCCCCAAAATGGGGAGAAAAAGTGAAAAAAGATAATAATAATGAGTCCGTTAACATCGTTTTAGCCCAAATTACTGTGCAAAGCAAGTTATTTGACATGTTTATCACCCTCAAATAAGCATTTGGAAGTATTATAAAATATTTTGGGTTATGCACGTTCAAACACCAAAGTAACAAAAAGGTTCATACCAATGCAGAGTGGTGGAGGATAATTCCAGCGCCGCACAGTTCCTGGCATGCAGGTGATATGAGACACTCCCTGCCAAGAAAATAAATTACAATGAATCAATTACATCATTTGCTGATTAATCCATTAGTTCTTTAATACCAGCTCACTTCTGCGGCTTTGTAATTCATGTTTCATTCAGAGTGCATTTTGAACAGAGCTTTGATCTTTTTTTTTTTTTTGGCCAAAGCGAAAAAAGAAGTGAACCTCAAAGCCAAGCCCTCAAAGCCAAGCACTCAAAGCATCGCACTATTGCACAGAGCTTCAGAAATACTTCTCTTGAGGCGTTATGTATATCGACTGTTAAACACTTAGCCGGCTCACCTGTAAAGTATATCCAGGATCACACTGGAAGGACACGACATTGTTCATCTGTAAACGCTCACCCACTTTGAAACCATTCATAGGTATAACTGGTTCAGGACAGCTTGTGAGGGAGACCGCTGGAAGAGGAAGGGAACACATATTAGATATTAAGAGATTTCCTTATAGCATTCATATATTTTGTGTAATAATTTATCTTGAGTGAGAATCAGATAATATTTCCGAATAGAGTTGGGGTACTCGGTCCTGGTCTCAGATTCAAGTCCAATTATGAATGAACTTGGACTTGTTACACACTCGGGCAAATTTGTACAGTTGAGTCTGTGTCAAGTGTAGCATGAAATGAAAGAAAAAAAATACATAACACAAAATTAAGATAACAAGAATTTAATGAATGTCTCCCTGCCTGACCAGGGGCTTTCTGTGCACACACACTTGAAGCATTGTGCGAGTACCCAATTGAGTTCACTTAAGTGGCTTATTATACTTGGGCGGTCAAATAAATGCATACACATCATGTCAAAATGCAGGTCTGGCAGAGTATTCATGCAAACATAGTCAGTTATGTTTTAATGAATGTAAACAGTTGGGGAAAATCTGAGGTGTGTCAATACAGTATATTGGATATATACAGGAGCCTTGCAGAGAACCTCGCTCCCCCCCGGAGCCTCGCGGAGAACTTCGCTCCCCCCTGGAGCCTCATGGAGAACTTCGCTCTGCGCTCCTACTTCGCCGGGGACGCCATCCAGTCTCTGGGTTCCGCTGGCGACGCCGCCCAGCCTGCCTGTTCCGCTGGGGACGGCGCTCAGCATCTCTGCTCTGGTGAGGTCGTACCTCAGTGTCCCTGTTTTCCCGGGGAGGTCGCCCGGCCTCTCGTCTCTCCTGAAAGCGACGCTCCGATCCTTCGGACTACTATGTGCAGCATTCCGCACCCAGGCTCGGCCTGGGACTCAGAACAATTTCTGCCTGGCAATGCTGTGGAGCATTATCAACCACTAGAGCATTATTGAAGTCAGGCACTGGTGTCAGGAGAAGAGGTCTGGGGCGCAGGCGGCCACTCCAAAGTTGGCAAACCATTTCCACATAGAGCTCGCTTTGTACACTGCATTGTCATGATGGAACATGTTTGGGCCCTTTAGTTGTAGTGAAGGGAAATTGTAATGCTACAGCATAAAATACATTCTGTACAATTGTGTGTTTCCAACTTAGTGGCAATAATATGGGGATGTGATGGTCAAGTGTCAACATGGCCATAGAATGTATCTGTTATACTGTATAATCAATACATGGGCAGATAAGATAGAGAATGCTCCCTGCTCTTACTCTTGTACTCCAGCCTGAAGCCAGCCGCTGACACACTGATGTCTGAGAAGAAGTGCAGGTACAGCTGGTTGGATGTGCTGTTCAAAAGTGCTGGCACTGAGGTTCCTAGAGAGAAAGAGAGTAAAATATGTCCTTGCTGTAAGAGCATGATTTTCAGTTAAGTTCAGTTTTCAGCCTTTAATGGTAAGGAAAAACATTCTAGCACTGCAAACATTTACATTTATTCATTCACCAAGGCTGACAAAAGATTTGTCCAAAGTGATTAAGAAGTGAGGAAGGATACAATCAAGTAGTATCTGATATATAATATACAGTATCTGAATGAAGATCTTCAAATCCAGCAGTAGATTTGGGACAATATTGGGACTTAAACTGAGTCCTGGGATTTGAACACTGAGACACCACTGCCTCACCAGTTATGGCTAACAAATATTTATTTGTGAACAAAAAATACAGATCGAAATTTTTAAATATTTGCTTGTTTCATGTTTAATTATTGTGTTAAGCAGGAATTCACATACTTTTTGTAGACAGGTACTCTTTTGAGTGTAAAATACATTTCCTGGAAACCCACAGTCCAAAAATATGTGACTATAAAAACTCAATGATAAAGATATCTAAATAATGAGTTGTGATATCATCACTGTAACTAATGAAAAAAAAAATCTGGCTATTCTTCATGGACCCCTGATGGTCCCCGACAACCAACTGCAAGAACCACTTGTGTAAAGGGACTTATTTTGTTTTACTTGAAAGAGTAAAGTGTCTAACCCACATGCACACAATGTCAGCTTTGAGCTTTTTATTCTTGCGTTAAAATTTTTCAAGCCAAAAAAAAAATCCCAACCTGAGAAAATGTCTGGGTTGCACATGTAACCCTGTTCCCTGAGAAGGGAACGAGACATTGCATGAGCGTCACGATGTGGGAAGTGCCCTTGTTCATGTGTATCTGATGTCTGTGTGAAATCACGCCTATTTATAGGCATGCCATTGTCAGGTGACATGGCAATTCCGCGCATCGCGTGACTATAAAATGGTTCATGGGAACCATGTCATCAGCCTCTATTTTCCGAAGCAAAGACACGATTAACCCGCAACAGGGTTACATGCATAACAGAGACATTCCCTTTCAAAGGGAACTAAATGTTGCTTGAGATTCACACTGTGGGAACGAGAATACCCACTCCGTCATATTGAGGGTATGGCCTGTTCAAAAATATCAGAGTCTGAGAGTCACTGCAACCCAGGGTGGAAGGCATGTCCAAACTGTAATACTGAATGAATGTGTGCAGCGTAGTCCACCCCACTGCAGCATACACATCTTGTAAAGGTACCCCTTTGGATAAAGCCTTCAAGGAGGCAACCCTGCTTGTGGAATGAGCCCTTATGCCCAGAGGGATACCAAAACTGTGAGCCTCATAAGCAACAGAGATTGCTTCCACTATCCAATTATAGATGCGCTGCTTTGACACAGCATCACCTCTACTGTCGCAGACCAGCAACTGCTCTAACTTATGCCACTCGCTAGAGCGGTGGACACAAGTACAGAGAGCCCTTACAGGAAACATTAGGTGCAATTTCTCTTGTTCCGGTGTAAGGAATGGAGAAAGACACAAAGCCTGCAACACTACCGGCTGGGCAGCAGAAGTAGGAGCTTTAGGAATATAATCCGGCCTAGGATATAGAAAGACCGTGGCTAATTCAGGGGCAAAGTCAAGGCAGGAAGGGGCAACAGAGACAGCTTTCAGATCTCCTACTCGCTTGAGAGACATCAGGGCCAGCAGAAGAGCTACCTTTAGAGGCAAAAGTTTCTCTGAGGCTGACTGTGAGGGCTAAAATGGGGCAAAAGACAAACTTTCCAGGACCATAGACAAGTCCTAGGAAGCTATGTGTGGATTGCAGAAAGGCCTCAGCTGCCTGACACCATACATAAACCTCAACGTTAAAGGATGTTGCCCCACGGAGGCTCCATCAATAAGGGCATGGCTGGCCAAAATGGTAGTTAAGTAGACCATGATTGTAGAAGGAGTAAACCCTGCTGAGAAATGTCCCAATAAAAATTCCAGGTCTGTAGCTACTGTGCAGTATATTTGATGGTGCTCTAGTGTTACATAGTCTCTTCAACCTCAGTTGAGAGAGCAGAATATATCAGACCCACAGTTTCCATAGTTCCGGCTGACTGTGATAAGTCAACCCTCTCGCTTGAGACAGTAGATCCCTGCGAACGGGAATCTCCCATGGTGTGTCGTCTAGCAGGGATATTATCTCCAAGAACCTTATTTGAGCTAGCCAATTAGGTGCTACAAGCAGCAGACATAGACAGTCTTGGTGAACTCTCGCTAGAGTTTGTGAGAGCAGAGCGATCGGGGAAAAAGCATACAGACATGACCTCGGCCACATGTTAATCATGGAGCCCAGCCCCAATGGTGCGGGAGGAGAGAGGGTGAACCACAGCAGGCATTGTGTTGTCTCCTCGGAGGCTAAATGTAAATGGTAAATGTGCACTTATATAGCGCTTTTATCCAAAGCGCTTTACACACATTCACACACACACACTCACCCACAAATGGTATCAGAGCTGCCATGCAAGGCGCTAACTTGCCATCGGGAGCAACTTGGGGTTCAGTATCTTGCCTGTGGAGTCACCCGGGCCGGGAATCCAACCGCCAACCCTACGATTAGTGGACAACCCGCTCTACCAACTGCGCCACAGCCGCCCCCTCACGGCTAACACATCCAGTTCCGCTTGGACTAAACTCCACCATACGGACTCCACCACTTGTGGTTGGAGCCTCCAATCCTTGGGCCTCAGCCCCTGCCTCAACAGGATGTATGCCCACACATTCCAGTTGCCCAGAATGTGCATTGCACTCACTGACAAAAACTTTCCACCTTTGGCATAGCCAATTACCCATGCTGTTCATTCCCCATGATGCCAGAATAATCCAATGTTGTGGGGTTATAAACGCAACTACTGTATGGTTTCCCCAGAAGCGTGATTTTTCTTCATGCACTTCTGGGAAAAAGGGGAGTTTAACAGCAGTGTGAGGGAGATTTATATTCACTGGAGAGACAGCACTCATTCAGCCTGCAGCAAGCCACTTCCTCTTCCCAGTCTAAATTACATTCTCTATAGCCATAGCAATTACTTCAAGCAACTTTTTATATGCTTGAAAACTCCTCTACATTTTCAGTGTGATGACTCTCAGGCATCTCAGAGTCAGAGAGGGTGAGTTGGCTTTCCATACCGGAAGGAGGAGTTGCGACCCAAGCTCCAAAATCTGGTAGAGAGCTGGACCTGGAGACAAGAGACAGAAGCTCCTCTTCCAGATCCATATGGGATCCCCAGGACCTGAGCTGGCCGGACAAGAAACCCAACTCTCTTTGGCCGAGAAGACAGCGAGCCATGAGTGGAGCTGCCCGATTGTAAAGTGTTCACAATGCATGCAGTCAGCCCTCTCAAGGGCTGCTGTGGCATGCTCCACCCCCAAACAACTCACACAGAAAGTGTGTCGTCCATATATATATATATATATATATATATATATATATATATATATATATATATATATATATATATATTATTATTATTTTTTTTAATGGAGTCTTGAAATTAAGTATTTTTTGGCGAGTGACGTAGTTTTTCGCTGAAGATAATAAAGCTGATGACATGGTTCACAGGTGCCATATTCATGTCACGTGATGCAAAAATTGCCACGTCACATAACCACTGCAGGCCTATAAATAGGCATGATTTCAGATTTCAGATATCGGTCATGCGCAAGGGTGCTTCCCACAGCATGATAATATGTGTTCCCTTTGAAAGGGAACCAAGTTCACCCCCTGCAGGGTCTCAAGGCTGCCTGCACACACACTCAATCTGAAGTACAGAATCAATGTCAATCTGATTATCCTCTATTTTTTTTTTTTAAGACAGCAGATGCACTATTTACACATCTCTCTAGGGATATTTACACATCTTTGAACATTTGTCCAAGGTTGGATTCAAGTTAAAAGAGTAAACAAAAACTCATTTCTCAAAATATATTCAGAGACTGTAAAGTGTAACTGTATTTCACATATGAACAGAACAGCTTTAACTCTTTTTTTACTACTTTATTTAAAAAAGTTTAATAATTTGTTAACATGTTATATTGTGCTGACTAAATAAAATGGACATAATGCATTTGTTAATATAAACACACATGCTACTACATTAATAATAGCTATTTCATATTAATTAATCAATTAAACTGAATAGGTTGAATGCCTGTTTTGTTGATTTAAAAAAATAAAAATAAACCTGCATGCTCACCCATCCAGGTCTGACTGAGATAATAAATATGAATTCATAGTATATAAACAAATACATGAATACCACATTAACTAATACATTGTTTACTTGCTTACTTACTGTATTATGTATGACTTGACCATTATTTGTTGAATTCTGAAATCTGATTGGTCAGAAGGTGTTAATATTCTATAGCACCAGGGCTCTGAAAGTAAAAACTAGCAGGGAGAATGGAAGCGAAGAGAGCTAAGGCTTCGGCTTAAGGACATATAGCATGATAAGACTTTGAAAGGATACACAGAAAAAGCCTAGTACACGTAGACAAACTTATTAAGGGCTAAACACAGAACAAGAGAACACACTCGGATAACAAAGCAATGACAGAACAGGAGTGGAGACATGACTAGATGTAAAACAATGGTGCATGGCAAAACATTAACTAAATGCACTGTTTGCCATGCTGGCAATTGTGCTGCATGCTGACAGAGGGGATTCGTGACAAAGGTTAATGCTAGGTAGTCAACACTTAATGTAAAGAAAATTTCACCATAGAGCTTCCTTGACAAAATTTGCCAAATAAAAAGAAAAGAAAAGTTGAATTTAAAATTGTGCAGAATATTGCAACCTAAATTAGAAATGAAGAGAATTTAGAAATGTCAGATTTTAGCAGTGACAGTTATTGAGCTTGGCAATAGTAAATAAGCCAGTGTATGAAAGAGTGGCCCACCTGAGAAGCTCCCCAGCATGGCGTCAGTGTTGTCGCCCCCGTCAAACACCTCCAGCGAGTCCCAGTTCTGCTCAGTCACAAAGCTGATCACCTGGATCTGCCAGAGACAATAGAGAACACATTCAGGTTCAGTTAGCATGGAGCTTCAGCTAATTGGAGGGTGACTCACAGCTCTCAGCATGGAGCGGAAAAGTTTTGGGTGAAATGACAGACAGATAGCTTTAAACTGCATACCGAGTGCTCTTGGAATCTAAAAACAGTTTCGCTCTTCTTCCTGCATTGCATAACCTCGGAAGAAGCATTTCCCCTCACTGAACTGTCAATGTGCAGCCCAGTAAATATTTTGGCAGGTCTCTATTTTCACCTCAACTGACTGAAAAAAATGGACACTTTCCTGTGACTATCTCTGGGATATTGTCATGTTTCATCGGTCTATAGTAAAATGCTATGTTTATTTGTGCTAGTCAATTGAAAAGCTTTAAAATGTGAGCTTTTTTTTTTGAAGAGTGTTCTATATGCAGAGTTTTTCTACAGTCTTCCCGGAGCATATGAAAATTCACAAATTTTATTATAGGCTTCTTCCATTTCTATTTTTCTTCTTCACTCTTTTTCCAAACACATCAGTAACACTTTGGTATAAGGGGTCACAAATTAAACATTAATTATTAGCTAGTACTTGAATACAGCCATCCATTTGTTATACCACTTATCCTACACAGGATGGAGTGTATTCTAGGGAACTCGGAGCACAAGGCGGCTGACACTGGACCAGTTGTCAACCCATCGCAGGGCACTATCACACACACCCATTCCCACACTACAGACAATTTTGAAATACCAATCAACCTACAACACATGATTTGGAACGGGGGAGAAACTGTAGGACCCGGAGGAAACCCCCGAAGCATGGGGAGAACATGCAAACTGGAGGCAGGATTCGAACCCCCAATCACGGTGGTGCGAGGCGGTGTGGGGTGCACATGCTACACATGGGGTGCACATGCATAACACAATCTCTATACACTACTATCAGAATATCATCATCCTTGGAACAAGCTGTTGCATTTCAATAGATCCATCTTATTATCAGCATTAGACCCATATGACTGGTTGTAACAGAAAAAGAAAGGTAACTTTTTTTGCAGACAGGTAACACTGAGATCAATCTGAGCTCAGATGGCCTTCCTTACTTTTTCTATATCATCTCTATATCATTTTCTATATCTATCCCTGTCACTCACTGACCTCTTCCACTCCAACACTCTGCCTTAATTTAACTTTCAATTGCTCTTACTGCTTAACCCCTCACTTCCTATCAGTCCTTACCAGTTTCATGATCACAGATTCTACATGCTTTCCTGTTAGCTACATAGTTGAGCAGAAAAGTTTGCTCACCCTCACAAAACAACAAAAAATGTCAAAAAAGTGTAAGATAATATACTGTATTAACAATGTGTGTTTAAAGACTTTTTCATGCCAATTGATTGATTTTTTGCAAATTAATGGCAGTTTATTTCTTTTCCAATCTTTGGAGGTGTCCTTGTATGGTACTTATTTCTATGTAATGGCTTTCACTGTTGGTAATAGTATTCTTAAACACTTTAAAATGTTTTAGCATAATTTTAAACTCTGTCAAAGGCCTATAATTTCTGTATTTTAGCTGTTTTTCTGATCCCATTTACTCTTCACAGTAACTGCTCAGACGTTTGAGCCTGTTTGAACTTTTCATACATTATATAAAGCTTAAAGCACGTAAACGTGTTATTATACACCTTAATGAGGGGCGTTTAAATTAATTTGAAAATGCCAATGAGGATGCAAACCTTTGACTTTGTTAATCAAAATACCTGCTGACATGAATTCAGCTGCTCTAAGGAAGAGGAAACACCTGTAAATTAACATGGAGTTTTGCAATATGAGCATATGTGAAGCAATATCAAGTTACCTGACTGTTTGGTTTGTGGAGAGAAATGCTAATTAGAGTCAGTACTTTTGGTTATTTTACTGTAAACACAACAGAATTCCACAAAGACATAATCTGTTTTTTTTTTTTAATAAACAAGCCTTTGCACCAGGATACAGAATGTTATTAGGTCTGTATCAGAATTTTCTCAAACCATTTCCATTCTACGTTATTCATTCTGTGTGAAGCACAGTATCAAGATTAATGTACTAAACTGTACCTTGTCACCTTTATTTAGAAGACCTAGAGGATGTGGTGTACATAAGTCACTTTAATACAATCTAAAAAAATGTGAATATTGTGGAAAAGTTCATTTTTCCCATAATTTAATTTAAAAAGTGGAACTTTTCATATATTCTAGAATCATTACACATAAAGTGAAATATTTCTTTTCCTTTTTTTTGTTTTAATCTTGATGATTACGGATTGCAGCTAATGGGAATCAAAAATCCAGTATCTCAAAATATTAGAATAAAGAATTTATAATACAGAAAGGTCGACCTGAGAAGAGCTCTAATCAGTGAATTAACTCAAAACACCTGCAAAGGTTTCCTGAGCCTTTAAACTTTCAGACTGGTTCAATACATACAACCACAGTCATGGGGCAGATGAAAGTAAATTTTGGATTTCATTTGGAAATCAAGGTCCCAGAGTCTGGAGGAAGAGTGGAGAGGCACAGAATCCAAGTTGCTTGAAGTCCAGTGTGAAGTTTCCACAGTCAGTGATGATTTGCTGTACCATGTCATCTGCTGGTGTTGGTCCACTCTGTTTTCTCAAGTCGAGAGTCAATGCAGCATCTACCAGTACATTTTAGAGCACTTCATACTTCCATCTGCTGACGAGCTTTATGGAGATGCTGATTTCCTTTTCCAGCAGGAGTTGGCACCTGTCTACAATGCCAAAACTACTAGTAACTGGTTTGCTGACCATGGAGTTACTGTGCTTGATTGGCCAGCCAACTCGTCTGACCTGAACCCCATAGAGAATCTAGGAGAGACACCAGACTCAACAATACAGACGAGCTGAAGGCCGCTACCAAAGCAACCTGGGCTTCATAACACTTTAGCAGTGCCACAGGCTGATTGCCTCCATGCCACGCAGCATTGATGCAGTAATTCGTGCAAAACGATTAAAGCCACAACTAAGTATTGAGTGAATAAATTAACATACTTTTCAGAAGGTCAACATTTCTGTATTATAAATTCTTTATTCTAATATTTTGAGATACTGGATTTTTTATTTCATTGAGCTCTAAACTGTAATCATCAAGATTAAAACAAACAAAGAAAAAAAAGACTTGAAATATTTCACTTTATGTGTAATGAATCTAGAATATATGAAAGTTCCACTTTTTGAATAAAATTACAAAAAAAAAAAAACTTTTCCATGATATTCATATTTTTTGACATGCACCTGTAAATAGTTACATAACTGGACCTTAAAGGCTGCTGTTGTGCAGTGACAGTTTTTAAGTGAAAAATTTACCCTTTTCACAAGGTGCAATTGTCTACTGAACTTAAAGTAGTTGGGGTTTGTTCTTGTTCAAATCCTCTATCTCTCCTATATACAGGATTATGTAAGGAAGTTGAGCAAGTAACAGTGTTGCACAATATAGATAATCCATGCAAGGGAGTAACTGTTTTTGTGAAGGGGATAAATGAGTCTGCCCAGCTGCCAAGAAAGATCAGAAAACATTTTATAGCTAAACTGAAGGTGCCATGAAGGCAATATTGGACAGAGTTACAAAGCATGACGGCAGGAATTAAATGCTTTAGAGATATGGGTTGAAATCCTAGAATGAAGGACATCTGTACCTTGAGATTTTATACTTTCATAACCTGCACTGAAGTACAATAAATAAAAAAATATATTTACACAGTAAAAATAAAGAAAGAAAAGAACCTGAAATATGGCATTGTGCTCAGTATGAAATGGGGTGGTCCATTCTGAATTGGCATTTCAAATGAGAAAAGGACCAAGGCAGCCATTTGCTGTGTCAAAGCATTTTCATTGGAAAGGCTGTTGAACATAGTCATTTATGAGTGTTTTTAAAAAAAATCAAAGTGAACTGCTAAACTAGCATTGACATAGACTACCATCGAACAAGTCTAGCATTAACTGGTCTTGGTTACATAAGTGTTACTAACTGTACATCAGTAAACTTACAAAATGGGGCCATTTTCTATTCCTACAGTATGCAACCAAAAATTCATACATTATTCTGATTAAACAGGCAATGTCTTTTAAACGTTTACAAATACAGACACTAATTGGAGATGCACTATTCTGTCTTTGTAATGTAATATTTGCAATCATGTAACATTTGTAAATATTTGTAAATTGTAATGGAAATTACAGTTCACAGGGAATGGGCAATGGCGACTCAGTAGTTGGGGCACTGTATTACTGATTGGAAGGTTGTGAATTTGAATCCTGTTACTGCAAATCCTACATGGCTTCCTAGTGGCCATAATGCAATAGATAGGTTGTAGAAGGCATTATGTGTTGCCATGTAGTGAACATATTCCAGAGCAATCAGAAAACATATTTTGGGTTAGTCCAAAAGTAGACCATATTTATTATTTACACTATTGGTTTCAGATTTATGGGTCTCTCCACTTTAAAGTAGGCAGGAGCCTGGTCTTGTATGACTGGAAATAACTGCTTGGGAATGTTACCAAGATGGTGGTGAGTGAACAGGCTTGATAGGGTATGGCCAAATCAAAATTGACCACAACATCTTTCACACTCAAAGCTGAAAAATAACTAATATATGAGTTTGACAAGATCTCTTATTTACTTTTTGGATTGAAAATTTGAGATGTATTGTTCTTTGTAGAGGGATGTACCTGTATCCCCGATCCCTCAGGCACAGTGATTTTCCACACACAGCTCAGGCTGTTTAAATAGGGCTCAGGGTAACCAGGAGACAGAATGGTGCCTGTGCGCTGGGTCAGATTTCCTCCGCAGGGAACTGAAACACAACAAAAAAGTCATTATAAGTAAACAAATAACACAGGTCATTTCACAGGTACTGGCTTTTCTGCTGGAGCTCACATAGCCAAACATCTGGCAGCTGAATTGGAGCGTATAGGTAAGCATCTGTAGTATCTGTGTTATGAATATGTGCAGCTCAGTGCACAGTGTACCTGCAGCGACACCTGCATCGTGGTGTGTGTGTGTGTGTGGAGTGTGTGCATAGTGCTGGAGGCCATGGCAAGCTTGTTAGGCAGGCAGGGGAAGGTGTGTGAGACAGGATCCTTTCAGGAGGAGAACCCTCAAGCCTATTTGCCATCGCACCTCTCCCAGAGCGCCACAGAGAAAAAGTGTGCCAGCTACAGTGAACCATTTCAAATTGTCATACACACACACACACACACACACACACACACACACACTGAACAAGAAATGCAAGTTATTGAATATATTCATACACTAGTTTGGTTTATATACACAAGTTAAAACATGAAGCAATCTTGTTTTAATCCATGGAAAATGGAGTGTGAGTTACACACAAAAACTTCCAACTATTCCATCTGTTTCTAAAATTTGTTCCGTGGTAACCTCATTATCAAGATGAGGACATTAAATAATGTATGATGCAATGGCAGTGCAACATTTAAAATTATTCAGTTACAACAACTGCTAAGATATTTTTTAAAACAGACTTATTAAGCAGGTTCATTGAATAATTAAATCATTCAAAGTGCATACAGATTGTTCTAATTGATTTTTGCCTAGAATATTTGTGTCACTGTTGTTATTTTTTAGATCTTTTATTAACAAGTAATTTCTTATTTATTATTTCATAAAATATTGGTGATACAGTATAAACCGCATCCTTAATGGCACACTTTGCATACTTTTAGTGCGAGTATTGTGTTCAGAATACAAATGAAACAAGGTTTATACCCAAAACCTTGTTTAAACTATTTATACCCAAATAATTTGCTCAAATGACTTAAAAGAAGAAAATGTGGACTGTTGGAGACATTTCAGACTCTAGGTAGTGGAAGGAGTCTTCAAAGGCCAGTGTGGATTACATTTGTTTAAATAACTGATAGCAAGCAGAATGGAAAAAGAAATTGCATTTTGTTCATGCTCCTATGCTCACAAGTATGGTCTTTCTTTTTAAGAGTGTACCAAATGAAATACAAAATTAAAATACAGAATATTTAGTGTCTAAATCCATGGCCATATAAAGTAGATTTTGTAACTGGCTTCATGACTAGCAGCATCCATATATGTGCTGTGTATTCTCAACATGATTTATAAGTAATTAGAAATGCCTCCATGTTCCTGTTTGGTTGATCCACAACATCTGTTTTTCCCCCCTCACATTTATAGAGACTAGGGCTTGACAGTGACCTGTGTTTTTCCTCTAAGCTAATATTTATTCTAAGCTTTATTGCCAGCTGATAGAATATGATGTGCACTTAAACAAATGTGGCAAAAATATGCTCTGACAAAGTCGCTGACCCCATTTTGAAGTATTTAAGATCCATAGAACATCATATGAAAGAAACATAGTGACAGTAACATGAACACAACCTGAAAATACTGTACAGTATATTAGACTTGCTGAGAATCCTATACTGATAAAATCTGCAAGATAAAGAAATGTCTAAATGCAAGTAATATGAAGAATTTACGTTATACATGACAACAGACAAGACATACTGTACACTCAGCAAGACTCCTAACTCTGTATGCTAGTGCCTGGGGCAGTACATGTGTGCAGTCAGGATGAAACCACTGCCAGCCCCAGGGGTGTTTTCTCACCTATACAGCTGGGGATGGTGTTGTTCCACTGTGCCAGGGCATTAGGCACTGTCAGGCACTCGATGGCACTGGGGCCTTCCAGCACATAGCCTGCATTACATTCGAATCGCACTACAGCTCCTACAGCAAAGTTGTTTCCTGTGCGTCTCCCGTGCCTGGGCTCTGGAACCGAGCTGCACTGAGTCGCACTGGTTCTTGGGACAGCTAGGAGAAATGAAAGAATATTGTACAGCTTGTGATAGTGAGAAATTACTGTGGTAAAACAAAATACCAATAAACCATGACCTATAATTTATTACATTTCCGTGACTGCATCGTTTGTTGCTTTTGTTTTAATGAACAATTTATTTGCAACAATATTGGGTATTGGATTTTCTGTGCCCTTGACCCGCACATTTCAAATTTCATATTACAACACTACTGAATTCTTCACTCTAATTGGTCAGAATGTGTGATTAATTTTCTATAACGGCAGCTCTCACAATAGTGCTGGCAGCATTCCAAAGCAGGTTATATTAATGCATTAATTCTAATATGTTTTAATTTATATAGTAACAGCGCTTTTTTAGTGGACACTCCGCATGACTGATTTATAAAAAAAAAAAATCATTATTCATATGGAGTTTTCTGTGATGAGATGTTTATTTAGCATTTTTGGAAAGAGTCGCCAGTGTCATTACAGTCTAACAGTCCAATGTATAGCTGTTATTTTGAGTTTTTTGACACAAGAGACAGAAAAATTTGTATTTGGAAGGAAAACTGTTTATTTCAGTTATTTATTTTTTTTTTTACTTGTTTCACAGATTCCACAGCATTAAATGCAATTATAAATGGAAAAAAGTAAAATGTTTTGTCCCTAATAAATAAAAACTGTGAGCAAATCATCATGTTTTATTCCTTAAATAATAATGATGCATACTGTAGATCAGTTTTTGCTTCTGACTTTAAATTTGTAAAGTTCACTAGAGGGTATCTTTATCATATTAAGATGAATTATTTTTAATTTTGCATAATTCTGAACAAACATTTTGAAACTAAACAGTTTTTTGCAATAAATTTAGATGGATCTGGATCTACTGTATCCCTCTAAATATATGACTAAAGACTAGGAATTTTACTTGCTCTTTATATTTTACATATTTAATGTATTTCTATATACACTCAGAGAATTACACAGACATCCCCACACAGACTAGGCGATGATATAACATGCATGCAGGGCTGAAGAACTGTGAAGAAGAGAAACAGTACAATAACACCACCTCAAACTGTAAAAGCCTTGTCATCCGTTATAGAGATAGAAAGATTGTGGAGCCACGGTGTGAGGGAAGCCCCAAAGCAGCCACTACATTCACTATGTCATTTGTTAATGTGTGTGTGTGTGTGTGTGCGTGTGTGTGGATGAAAGCATGTTTAAATTATTTAGCTTTTCCCCGCACTTTGGGGCCTGCAGTCCTAAAAATGGAAGATGATGGGACTTTTCAGTCTCTGGGTGGTATATCTGATAAAACAAGAACATGAACCTCAGACAAACTTCTCATCAGTACCTTGGTAGACGAGGTGAAAGCCTCTGGATGAAGATTGTCCTTTAGAGGTGAAGCGGATGAGGATCTGATTGGAGGTGGCCAGTGGCAAGGACTCACCTGCATAAGAAGTGATCATTTTATTGATTAGAGACTGCATCAGAGTTTGCAGTAATTGTCACTGCTGAATTTAAATGTTTGAAACACACACACACAAGTGGGTGTTTAATAATGAATGTTAACCAGAGCTACACTGTAAAACCAGATACGTTCATTTAACTAAAAAAATCTGAGGAAACTAATTACCTCAACATTTTTTAAGTTGATAAATCAATTTCTTTAAGCCGGCAAAAATGTAACATAGTCTTCAAATAAACATTATTCTTTGTTTTCTAAGCTTCATTTTCGATAATCATGGTTTATAAACATGCTGCCAGAGTTTTCGTTTATGCTTTCAAGTTTTTATGTACGCTCTGCAAGTTTACGTTCGCCATTCTCTCTTGTGGGCTTAACAGTGATTTAATCTCATGGGGTCATAATCTGTTAGCAATGCTGTTTATTTGAATACCATGTTTTGCCAGTTTCAGAATATTTTTTCTTCTTTCTCACTGCGCATATTCAGTACAATTGTGACATTTTAGTCAAAGCAAAGTTTTTGTCCATTTTTGGCATATTTGAAATGAAGTGTTCTGAAATCATCAAGGCTCAAGGATAAAAACTGCTACATGGTATTTATTTCCAGTTTTGCAGGAAGCTATAATTTGATGGAAGAGAAATCAAAAACAATAATTATTATTAGGCTAGGGTAAATAAATCATCTTTGCACTTTAATATTTTCATATCTCTACAAGACCTTCCCTTCAACTACCAGCAGTTAATTTTTTCTTGCCATGAAATCAATTTTCTGTGGCTGAGGAAATCTTTTTGGACACAAATTTATGCATTATATTTTTCATCCTTAAATCCTTTCATCCTTACTCTCTCTGCTCTACCTGTATATCTCATTATTCAGCATAAGCTTCGTGTTTCAAAGTGTATGTGGGTGTGTGTGAGCATGAGATGGGTGAATAGGGAATCAACGTCTACCCACAGTTCCCTGGGGCTCAGTGGGAATTCTGCTGAGCCCAGATTTAGTATTGGCAGGTAGATCACAGATGAGAACATGACGCACCATGTACAGTCATGATATGTGCTGGGTTACACCAGCACCAGCACCTGAGCCTGGGGCATGCTGGGTAGTTATTAGAACATGGAGCTATGAGCAGCTGTCAGACTGGCAGCTAATAATCTGGACCGGGGCAAGGTGTAGGGAAGCCCTGACTGCTTATTTATTTACACCTGCAGCTTATTTTTGCCATCCTATTATTAACGGCACTGCTGCAACACTGGACTGACACTGAAATCCTTCGTGTGAAGAACTTTAATGGCTAGGCAGTGATGCCGTTATGGATGACGGCTCCTTCCTGTACGTACTTCATATTTGCTTAGAAAGTGCAGTATGAAATACATTGTGTAATGTCTCATATTTCGTTATAGATATGTTAAGATGCCTGACAAGTGACTACAGAAATAGCTGTCACTGACACCAGTATTTGATATTTTTTCCTGATATTCAACAAATATACAAGACCTGGCAGAAATATTTTCTTCACTGGCTGCCCACACAACACAATACTTTGTTTACCATGCATGATAGAGTAAACAAATTTTCCCAGTCTCCACACACTTTATACCAATTTGGATGCGTGTCCATGGCAGAGTGTGTACTCTACCCTAGATTTCCTCTGTGAATAATGCAGGCAACATTCTTAATGTTAATCTAAGCACAATTAATAGGAGTGGATCCAGCAGAAAATCTGCATGCATAGGAGATATGTCACCAGGGACAAGCAAAATCTCAGGAGGAAAAGCTCGGATGAGCAAAGAGTATGTCATGTGTTGACGCACAACATGTGTTGGTGTTGACGCTAACAAGGTACTGTCAAAGAGTTGTTTTTTTCCAAAGTAAAAGCTTTCTGCATTTAACTCTGCCTGCTTAACTCTGCCTTTATGAGTCATTAAGTCTGTTATGTTAAATACAGCAACTCAGTGTTTCCTCCTCTCGGCTACAGTGCACTCCGATAATTAAGAATTTGCAAAGTTATTGCTGCTGGTAAAAAGACCCAGAGAGTAAAGTTTAACAAGCTGTTCTCAATTTTTTCAAACAGCAACAGAACCACTGCAGCAGGGGTTTTATAGAACTATGAAATATATACAAGCTTGTGAAATGTCTCTTACTTTTGAAACTATGAATTTACTCTCTGACTTATACTCTCTAAAAATATAACCATATATGAGACTGAAAAAAAAGAGAGAGAGATGCAGTGTATACACCAGGGATCTGCCGGACACAGACTCAGACACTAAACTGCACTGAGATACTTGAAAAAATAATGAACATGTTGTCGTTCAACAACTCAAAACATGAAGCAGCACAGCACGGCTACTGTAGCAGATCCTCTGTTGCAGGCAATCACATGAATTTACTTGAATTATTCAGCTGAAGTGGAAAAAAAAGCAAGAAAAATAGAATGTTTAATGAAATGGAAAGAGAAGTACACGTTTATTCGTCCCTGCATCAGATTAAAAATAAATATGCCTTATCTGTATCTGTTCAGAGAACTGGCACTAGTCAAAGCAGTAAACTGAAGCAGCAATGCGAAACCTTAGTTATGAAGTGTGTCATAAATAATGGTTAAGCATTAGGTAAATGTCACCATTCATTCATGTTAGTTACTTATCTGGACCTTTGTAAGCTTGGTTTTGATTTAGGGTTAGGGTTGATTGTAATTTTTATATAACTGAATAAAATTTTGTCTGAATACTCCTGCTACTGACGTTAGATTGTACCATGTCAAGTGGGAGGCGTAGTGCACTGACCTGAGTGAGACCCTGAGAGTGAGCTCAAGACCCGGGCATGTTGCGTTGGACCGTCGTAAACTTCGACCACATCATTCAGTGCCGTCTGGAAGAAGGCAAACTGGCTGAAGACCACTATCAGGAGCAGATATGGAGGGAGAAAGAAAGATAAAAAGCCAGAGGAGATGAAAAAAGAAATGACATTTTTAACAGAAGCACTCGTAAACATATATCCATCCATCCATTTTCTGTACTGCTTATCCTACACAGGGTCGCAGGGAGCCTGGAGCCTATTCAAGGATACTCTGAGCACAAGGCAGGGGATACCCTGGCCGGGGTACCAATCCATCGCAGGGCACAATGACAGACCTACATTCACACACAATTTGGAATGCCAATCAGCCTACAACACATGTATTTGGACTAGAGGAGGAAACTGGAGTACCCAAAGGAAACCCCCGAAGTAAGAACATGCAAACTCTATGCATACAGGGCGGCAACGGGATTTGAGCCCCCAAACCTGGACACAAACGTGCTAACCACTAAGCCACTGTCCCCCACACTCGTAAACAGATGTCTGGAATCATGACTCTAAACCCCCACAAACCATAAAAAACATATAAAGCGACCTGGTTCATCAAAACCCACTCCTTTCACACTTTCTATCATTCAGAGCTGTTAGAAAATGCCCACGAAATGTCTTTTCCACAACCTCTGCCTCAGATTGGCAAAAATATGTTTCTGTTTGAATCCAATGATGCTGTGATGCCGCAGGGCTCTCTGAATCGTCCAAATGACCTCTACCTTTGATGACCCAGACAACAGCGTCCTGTGGTCAAGTAGCACCTGGTGGTGTGAAATGAGCTATGGCTGCATTCATAAACCCTCCAGCATGAGTTGTCATTTACTCTCTTCATCAGACAGAGGGGGGGAGAAACAGTGCGCGATGCTGTATGATACAATATGTCTATGATGGTTTGCAGCCATGCAGGTCATTTTCATTGTTAAAGCAAATGCACAGCTCATAGAAACTTCAGGCCTGAATTATATAAACCTGGATAAAGTCTCAGATCTGGAGATCTGGTTTTATTCTATTTTTTAGGATTTTATATGATGACTATTTTAGCATATATGATATACATTTTATAACAGACACGAATGCACATTTAATTTTATACAATGTTATGAACTTTGGAACCTTGGCTGAACTGAACAAGTCCACTTTCTATTTTCACTGCGCTGTGTTATTTTGGTTGTTAGAAGCTTTTACTTGCTGTTAAATGTCGATTCTTTTTGACTGCAACCATCAGGTGGTTATTTGTATAAAAAAAAGTACATATGATATTCAAATGTCCAAATTATTGTAATGAAGTGACTACATGTTTTTAAAACAGGAAGTCATATATGCTTATAAGTACCATTGTGTAATGAATAAACACACTCCTTTCACACTTTCTATCATTCAAAGCTGTTAGAAATTAATTGGTATATTAATGTAGGTAAAGCTTATCCATCTGACATTCAATGTTTATGCACACCATAATCATTGGGCACTGCCACTGAGTAGAGACACGTTCTTCCACCGCTGTAGTTTCCAGGATAGCCAGGGGAGAGCACGACTCCCTCCAGCCCAGAGTACTGGCCACCACACAGAGCTGTGAGACAGGTCGAGAGAGACAAAGAGAGAGAGGGACAAAGAAAGAGAGCGTATTAAACACTAATTTTCTGTCTTCCCCATCTCCTTTCCACCGCTCCCTCATTCCACTGATCTTAAATTACTTTCCTTGTCTGATTGCAGAGCTGCTCTTGTGGATGTCCCCAGTGTTTGCCAAAGTGAAATTGCAATGTTTTCTAAGAGTCTCTATGGATTAGACGTGTCTTTCCCTCTCTCCAGGGAAACAGAACACAAGACAGTACAATCTACAAGCAAGCTGGCATACATACAGTTTTATTACATTGATTTTTTATGCTATCATTTTTGAATCCTTACTCATTTCATATATTATGTATTTCAGGATAGAGATGAACATTCGTTTACATTTGAATTCCTTCAAAATGACACATTTGGACATCCATACTTAATACACATTCACTCCAGATAGCCATTTTTTTTACCTATGCAAACAGGTTTTGGTTTGTTCCAGGTGGGTTTGCTGTCTGCCCCCATCACACAGGTAAGGATAGCTTCTCCCTCCAGCGTATAGCCGCTATCACAGTAGTAAGTGACCATGGAACCAAGCTTCAACTCTGTACCAATTCGAGTCCCATTCCGGACAAGACCTGGCTCGAAGCACGACTCTCTGGGGTTCTCTGTTCCAAAAATAATATGGGAAAGACATTGAGAAAGTGCAAAAAGAAAGAGAAGCATTACAATGAGACCGAAAGGGCAAATGAGTGTTTGTTAAAAAATTAAATGATCTTGTAATAGTAGTGAAAAACAGTAGTCCAAAAACAGTTCAAGTGTAGTGTCAGGACAATTATATTGATTATCCAGAGAAACGAGTCTTAATTCAAACAAAATTCACTCTGTATAAATAAGCGCACATAAATATGTGTACAATAAAAACCAAGTTCACACACACACACACACACACACACACACACACACACACACACACATACACAAACCTAAAGATGTTCTTCATGCTCTGATTCCCCCACCCCTTCGCCCCATCCTGATGAGGTGCACATTTGTTCTTGAAGCAGACACAGGACAGATTGAAAGTGACACTAGGCTGGACGAAGGCCTGCTGACTACACAAAACCGTCACTCACACATCGGACTTCTGTGCACCCGAGTGTAAGATAAGATTTGGAACCAAATTAGAAATCAATTGCCATTTCTATCCCATATGAGGAGAAAGTGCAACTGATTTTTATGTGCTTTCTGTAAGACTTCTATAGAAGAAGAGTCCATGCTTAACTGGAGCTCAAGTTAACTCACACACACTAGCTATGTGAGAGAAACAGGCTTGTGCTCATCATGGCTGAGAAGAGAACTGACGCAGGTCTGCAATCTGCTCCACACAGCCAAGCACGCACAACCTGCAGCCTGACAGCTGACATTAGCAAGCACCTGGCCTCGTTGCACTCCCACACCACAAGCCTGGCGCTCGCCTGTAATTAAGACTGGACTGCAGCCTTGGCCCTGAGGAGTAACACAGGTGTGTGTGTGTAGGTGTATGTGTGTGGGTCTCAGTGTGTATCTGTTTGTGGCGGTATGACTGCTTGTGCTTGTGCATTCTAAGTGTTTGATCTGGCAGTGAGCACTGGGATGTAATAGAGTAGTCGTGACCGTGTGTGTGTGTGTGTGTGTGTGTGTGTGTGTGTGTGTGTGTGTGTATTTAACTATCAGTCAACCCTGCCGAGCCCCCATATTGCACCCCAGAGACCAATCAAACCCAGCTGGGGGCTTGGGAAAATCTGATTGGTCTGTTGAGAGGTTGATGGTGCCTGAAACCTGATCCAAGAAACCTGGCCTGAATAGTGGTGACCAACGTGAGCCAGGGCCAAAACAGACACACATGACTGTTAAAAAAACTAACTATTAACAAACCAGTTAAAGTGTGCATGTTTTCCACATTACTGCTTCATTATAATTCATTAGTGAGGCGATCAGGGTCTGGAGTTGTAGCTTTTAAAGTGGCGCGGTTGAGTCCATTTGGTCCATCAGCTTGAGAGGGCACTGTTGGCCATTCCACTACACACTGCTATAAAAAAATATCCCAGTGAATGTGAGCTCCTAGTTTAATACTGTTGCTCATTTAGTGTTTAATAATTTTACAGAATAGTAGTATAGTTCAAACAAGATTGCATCATCTTTTAGTAAGATAAATAAAGAGGGCAAAGTCACACATTCAGAGTTTCATACAATATGTTGTAAATATTGTATATCTTTCTGAAATCGTTATGAAATCTATTTAACGATTCAGTGTAATATGAAGGAACAAGACACTTCAGGGTATGCTGGTATAGGAAAGCAATCAATGTTGGGATGGTGCAAGACTTTACCACTGGGAAGTCCTTTATACCAATACATTTCTCCAATGATAATGACGCATCTCACTTCCATACATCAATCCTCTATACGGCTTATCCTACACAAGGTCATGGGGGAGCAAGGGAGTCTATCCCAGTGAACTCGGGGCACAAGGTGGTGCACACCCTGGATGTGGTGCCTACCAATCGAAGGACACAATAGCACTGAGGCACTACAATAGCTAGAGGCACAGCTTTTATTCAGTGCATCTCATTCTGACAAACTTACTGAAAGCAAACACTGACAATGTGACTACTTACACTTCTAGTCACTTTAGTTAATTCATGTAAGACATATCTGAGGACAGATCACTGGGAGCACACAGGGCCAACTAAAAGACATTTGTTCTCATTTATTCTGAGGCATTATTCACCAAATCTCAGCTTTAGCACAAGCACGACTGCTTTTCTGTACAATTCTAGCACCTCTTTTATATTCAGTTACGCTTGATACCTATCGGTTGATAATTACATGGAGTGCAGAGTGGAGTAGAGGGGAATCAAAAGCACATTTGAATAGCCTGTTTGTTAAGAAAACCCATTTACAAAACATTAATACTGTTTCCTTACTCATGCAAAACAAACAGATGAATAAATTTGATGCCTAGGAAATAAGCAGAGGATTTAATAGCTATTTGACCATTTATCATTTGTATCATTTTATCAGCCATGTCATATACAGTCAAATTCAATGAAGTGCTTTATACCACAGAGTCTCTTCACATGGCTCCTCTAAATAATTGACTGCTCCCACCAGGAGGGGTTGCCGTACCTGTGTACTGCAGGACAAAGCCATTGCTGCTAAGTGAGGCATCACTTCGGAAGGCCAGGAAAAGTCTATTGGAGCTACTCTCTATGTGGTCTGGGACATCAGTGCCATAGAAGCTTCCCAACAGCGGGCTGAGAGAGTCAGGTCCATCGTAGATGTGCAGGAAGTCATAGCTGGGCTCTAGGCTAAAGCTAGGGAAAGACAGAAAAACTAATTATTCTTAGCCTTAATGTGCAATTTACAAGTGCAATTTGTCAAGTATTTTGGTGTCCACGCACATTGTGAATGATTATTCAGAGCTGAGTTAAGCACACATAGCCATATTTTAATATTGAAAATGAGTACATCTATATTCAGACCTTTGATCTAACTCCAGGCTTAAGCACTATTCATGCTCACAATTAACCATCGCTGAATGATAAATGCAAAACAATAGGATGTGCTGGATCAAGTGCTATTTTATAAGCTACAGAATAACAAGGATGGAAGCCATTTTGTCAGATTAAACCAAATTTGCACGTGATAATTTCAGTTTATACTATTTGTACAGCAATATTTAACAATATACTAGACTCCTATTAGATGTTTATTTCAATGTTGACATCTTCTCATTCATATATCATTATCCTTTTAGTCTTTTATTATTAGATCATGTCTTGCTTTTATCTTCTTTAGTATGCTTTTATAAAAATCTCTGGCTTAAAAGCAAGTGCTTATATTGAAAGGTGGTGGTCTAGACATTACTGAAAAATCTCCGATGCTTCTAATTCAAGAAAATTATGGCAACCTCAGAAGCTTTGTATTTGCATAACCAGGAAATCAACTTAACCATGTGCATAACCCGACTTTGAATATTCGTAACTGTCCTCATATAAATAAATACTGAAATAAAATTTGGACTTAAGACGCCAACTAATATATATATATATATATATATATATATATATATATATATATATATATATATATATATATATTAGTGTAATATATATATTAGTGTATATGCGCAGAAGTGTAAAAACACAAAAAAGTGTTTGTTTACTGGTTGAAAGCGAGGGAGATGATGTAGTCTTGGGTGACAGTGACTGTCCAGTCACACTCTCTGCCATGAGGGTAGGGCTCGGGGTATTCGGGGGATAAAATCAGCCCACTTGGGCCAGTCAGGTTCCCTCCACATGGAGCTGCAGCACAGGACATAGAAGTACTTTTTCATTTTCGGACAAACTGCAAACAATCAATACAACTGTCTTGCCAAAGAGGCACTGAGAATGATTAACGACTATTGGCCTCTTGTAGAGTTTAAAATCTACAGGAATCAAGTCTTATGCAAACATTTACATTTTTCGCTCATTGACGGATACATTGTGTTCTTTTGACACATCTTTGGAACAAAACTCACAATTGACTGTTCCATGCTACTCATCCCATTCTTATGTATCTTGAATTATTTCTCATTTTATATCCCTGTACATTTTATTCAGTTCATTTTAGAAAATTTTTATTATTAGATAAACTTGGTCAGTGCAACCTTAAAGTTATCTTTTTGAGATTCAATCTATTTTTATTTGCATTGCTAAAACAAAAACTTCTGTATTGAGCCAGAAAGCAAAGGATTCTATTGTCTGTTGACATCTGGTGCCGGGTTTTTACATATAACCTAAGAAACGCCCCAGGATTTGTTTGTGGTTCAGCTCAGCTTTTATGCAAACTCAATGTGGCTTTAATTGAACAAAGCAGCTAATTAAATGATGTTAATTGCTGTTGTTATTTACCGTCAATTTCGAAAGAACAAACTTACAATACACAGAAGCCAACAAGCTTTGCCAAATACTTATTTTTCACATATGGTACTAACTGATAGTGTCTAATTAACTTTTTTGAAGTGTAATTATTAACAGAGAGTGAAAACAAAATGTAAACATTTTTCCAAATATCAATTTACTGAAAACACCCGCAGCATTCTTGAGCAAATAGTTTTTTTATCTGTGCAGTGCAGAAAGTGGTTACCTGAGCAGGTGGGTGGTTCAGGTTGCCAGAAGAAACGGTTGTTGATCTCAGTGCAGGTGATTTTATTGGCTCCCTGTAGAACATAACCAGGATCACACTGGAACAGCACATAGTCCCCAGGCTCTTTACTGTCCCCACTGCGTGTGCCATTAGTAGGAAACCCAGGGTCGTTACAGGATGTAGCTGTGGACACTACAAAAGAAACAAACTCATTAATCCTCCCTTTGCCATTTACAATGGACTTAGCAATGGATTTCTCAATAATCCAGGCCATGTTTTAATTTTATAGCAATACAAACATAGATATAGGAAATCTATATGCTGCATTAACCACTATAGTTAACTACTTTCATGCATCAATGCCCCAACATATGAGAATGTTAAGAATCACTCATTAGCCATGTACGTCTATGGAGGATTAGATAGCAAAATCCTGATAAATTGTCCGGATATTTAAAGTGAATGCAAACAAATTGTCATAATTTATAAATGATTTTCTAGAAGTTAGACACATGTAAAATCTCATTTTCATTTATGATCATTGGGGGGGGGGAAGGTTTGGACCAAAAAAATAATTTAAACACAAAAGATACTGATAATTTTTGACCTGCACAAATATGAAATAATACAAAAACAGTTAAATATAATTAAGAATAACTTATATAGTCTGAAGCTACAACAGATTATACATTAATATACATAAATTATTAAGGCAGGATTAGTCCCAGTGCACCACAAATCTCATCTTTGAAGAAAAGAAAGAAAGAAAGAAATAAAGAAAGAAAATGGCATTGGATCAGCATCACAAGAATACAATTTGGTGCTGTCATTTCTGGAGCATCATAGCCTTGCAAAGCAGACAGATTAACCTCATGTTGAATTTTGTAAATCTTCGGCCTGGCAGCACACAGCTCAAATCAGTTCCAGTCGGCAGAGTCTTATCCATACTCTTATTCTCCACATACATGCCATGAGTTTAGATGCTGAAAGTGACAGGGGATTTTTGAGAAAAACAAAACAAAAAAACAAACAAAAAAAAAAAAGACACACAAAGAGATTTTTCTCAGCTTTTTCTCCTCTCTGTGAAAACAGAGACATGCTCGTGTTTTTTTTTGTGTGCAGTACTTAATATGAATTCAGAAAATGCCAGAAGAGTTTGGATGATAAGGGTAGGAAAACTGGTTGCCTCACATACATTTAGTTTAACTGCAGACAAGATGCTAGCTCAGCTGGACTGGCCTACGGTACATTCTCTGTTAGAAGTCAGAAAAGCAGCCTCTGATTATTGTCTTTGAAATTTGTGATGCTTGTGCTTACATTTACATTGATAACTAGGAGATTTTTTTAGCTGGGTGAGTTCACTTCTTGTCCAAACTAGCATCAGACTTCTCTTTTAGAGGATGATGCAGGATACACATGCAAAATCTGCAATCTGCTATTGGCATTGTAGAACGCAATTGAACAGGTGTGGTGTGAAAATTAACAGATGGAAATCCACTGAAGGGGCACAATGTTGTCACTCAAATCCTTTCACGCCAGTTGTGTTGGCTGAAACCAATCAGATTGCAATCTCCTCCAGACTACATGCAGATTGAGACTGCTTTATTTCCAGCTGTTCCTGCAGAGTTCCTTACTGCTGGATCCGAGAATGCTTGATTAGATAACTCTGTTCCTCCAGGGCCTCTTTTACAATGTCTAGAATGTTTTGATATTCAAATGCATTTTTTCAAGTATAAACATTTTCTCATGAGACATTATTCTAGACATTTTGAGGCAAGACATATAGAGAGATATCTTGCAGCAGTATCTTAATATAAAAAATAAAAATGTGAAAAATAAATAAGATGGAGTGCATGTCAAGAAAAATATCAAACAAAATGCAAAATATACATATAAAATACTATAATCACATAATATATATACACCGTAATTTCCGGACTATAAGCCATTACTTTTTTCACACGCTTTGAACACTGATGCTTAAACAGTGATGCGGCTAATTTATGGATTTTTACGGGCTAAGAGTTTCATGCCGCCAAAACATTTAGCCTCGTCACATCGGACCAATAAAATTACCCAACAGGTTACAGTGGATCAATGAAACTGTTCGAATTAAATCTAACGTGCTCACACTACATTCTTCAGATCAGTGGTTTTGCTCTTCATGCACACTCCCTCATCAGGGAAAACACACGAAGAAATGTATATTGGTGACGTCATGTCTCCGCCCCGTCTTGTCATGTGTTGTAGAGTCACGTGTGTATTGGTATTGCCCGCAGCTGTTAGCAGTTTGGCTGGTGTGTATATATATTGGGAGCCATGACACACACAACACGGGTAATTAGATACAGAGTTAGAATTAGATAGCGAATATAGTTAGAGTCTTTGTTCATGCCATGTGTCTTAGTCCTTGTTCATGTTTCCTAGCCATAGCCATAGTCCATGTCTGAGTTCATGCCAAGGCTAGTTAGCTTATAGAATAGCTTATAGCTTAGCCTGTAGCCTTGTAGCTTATAGCATAGTTTATAGCCTAGTAGCTTGTAGCATAGCTTATGGCCTAGTAGTGGATAGTATAGCTTAGAGTTGTATAGACTTAGTTTAGAATATAGATGTAGAAGTGGTTTATAAAGTATAGATATAGAGTCTTTGTTCCATGGCATGTTCATAGTCATTGTCACGTTTCATGTCATAGTTAATGTTTAGGTTAGTTGGTTTAGTTAGCTTAGTTCATTGAGTTGGTCATGTTCTGTTTCTCTTGAGTCTGCTCTCCTCTGTTTCAATAAAAGCTCTCGTCCTAACTGCACTTCCATCCGTTCTGCTGCGTTTACGTCATGAATCATGACAGTTACAACGTGGACACCTGCGGCTTATAGACAAGTGCGGCCTATATATGTACAAAATTGTTTTTCTTTTTAAAGTTAGTGGGTGCGGCTTATATTCAGATGCGCTCAATAGTCGAAAATTATGGTAATATATTTTCCTTTCTGCATGCATTTTTCAAGTATGATATTTCATGTTTTTTAAGATATGTATTAGATAAATAATTTGAATAATAACACTATGTTTAAGAATATACAAATAAAGATTAAAAAAACCAATACTATTAGTAATAACAATGTAACACTATATATATATATATATATATATATATATATATATATATATATATATATATATATATATATATATATATATATATATATATGAACTCATGTCTGTGCCTTACATCTCATTTAAGATTACGCATTTTAAATGCAGTTCAGAGAAATTTCCAAGATAGACACGAATTAATTTTGATGAATTACTCTTTATTATTAACCAGCCACGTGCATGAGAATAAAGAAAAAAAAATAAACAAGTGAATAAATGAAAAGGGATGGATGGATGGATGGATGGATTGGTTGATGGATTGATTGATTGTCTTATCGATTTGGTGGGCATTTTGTTACTTCAAATAAAACACACCTGAGAACTGCAGAGCAAAGCCTTGCTTGCTGGTGAAAAAGTCAGTAGTGAATTGCAGGCTGATGGAGTTGAAGGTGCTGTGGAGATCCAGAGGCAATGTGGAGCCACTCAACTCTTTGAGAAGTACACCACCATCCTGAGGTCCATCCCAGATCCGCAACACATCATGCACCTCCTCCGTGTGGAAAACCAGAAAGTGCAGCCTGAACACACCCACCCACACATACACCAACACGTACACACGAACAAACAGAAAAAGATCAGAGACAGTTACTGAAATGCACAACTATCATCTATCAGCAGCTAAAGTGTGATTGCGCTGACAGAATGGGGATTGCATCCTTGTTGAAATGACTATGTACTCAGATTTAGTTCTCAGCAAAGACGGTTTCAGAACCTGCTTTCCTGGATGTTTTATTGCTATACAGATGATGGTACATAGATGATAACACCAGCTATGGAACAGCTGGACTCTGAAAGTGACACTTGATCCACTAGGTAAATAGAAAGAGAGAGATTGATGCAGAGGCTGAAGAGAGGTTTCAGTGACAGATGGTAAATGCAAACACAAGGCTGAAATAAATAAAGTGTTGCCAGTGCACAAGAGTCAGAGGAAGCAGCTGCTGCTGGTGATGAACCTCAGGTGTAAAGAAAGAGAGAGAGAGAGAGAAAGAGAGAAAGAGAGAGAGAGAGAGAGACAGAGAAATTTATATTTGAGGCATGTGATTGGAACACAGACCCACTTGAAATTTGAGTCAGGTATTTGTGCTGACTGGAGAGTACACAAAGTGTAAGAATGTGTAAATTATGTGTAATGTATAGATAAGTGACCCATATAGATTAAGGGTGACTGGTGTTTTACACATGGATCACTTCAGCTAATGAGAAGGCAGTGTTTTGCTACAATGTAGAGCTCAGTGTCATTGTCTCTGAATGCACGGGTAACTGAAAATTGTTTGTAGTATTATTAAATAAACCAGCGCTTTGGTGAGATATTCAGCATAGCATTTGGTGTGCTCCTGAATTCTGACCAATCCTGCTGGCTCCCACAACAATTTTTGTTGGATTTATTTAAATAAAATCTGAACATGGCAGAAGTACAGTATGGTTAAATGTTTGTGGACACCTGACCATTACCATCCCATTCCAGACTATTTCCCCTTTGTTGTTATAATAACCTCCATTCTTCTGGGAAGGATTTCCAGGTGAGGATGCCTGGGGTGCAGTCAGCATACCAGTTTATCCCAAAAGTGCTGGGCTAGGTGAAGACCACTCAAGTCCTTCCACTTGAACCTTGGGAAACCATGTCTTCATGGACCTCACTTTGTTCGCAGGATTATTGTCATGCTGGAGGTTGGGCAGCTTATTTCCAGTGAATGGAAATTGTAATGCCACAGCATACAAAGACATTCTAGACAATTGGGTGCTTCCAACTTTGTGGCAAAAGTTTGGGGAAGAACCACATATGCGTGTGATGGTCAGGTGTCCACAAACATTTAGTCATATAGTGTGTGAAAATTATAATCATAGATTCATATCAGTAATATTATCTCTCTTGCATAATAAAATAGATTTTAGTGGTGGTGTAAAAACTTAAAACACGATTGCTCTCAGAATTCTTTTTATTCATTTACTACTGCACTTTCTTTTTCCTACAGCTTTCAATGGCCCGGTGGGAGAAGTGAATGTAGGGTGCTGTGGTGGCCATATGCAGCTTATCAGCTTTGAATGAAATGGGAGCAATATTTTTGTTTCAGAGAGAGAGAGAGAGAAAAAGAGAGAGAGAGAGAGAGAGAGAGAACGAGAGAGAGAGAGAGAGAGAGAGAGAGAGAGAGAGAGAGAGAGAGAGAGAGAGAGCAAACAACTGATAACAGAAGCTGCTTAAACAAGTCAGTATGAAAGGAAAAAAACTACCTTCTGCTTCATCTCCACTGAGCCCAAAACAGTCCCCTTGCTATTGCATTTTTCTTTTTTCTCCATTTTTCAGACAAAAAATAAATAAAATGTGAATGACACTGACAAGAAAGTTGCTCTACCAACTAACAAAAAGCCCAATATACTTAAGAACTTATTCAGTATCACGTTTTTTAAATTGTGCAACGAGGTGTGACTTCGCTTCCAAGTGTTTTCCTGTGTTTAAGAAATTAAATAACTTTGAGAGAGCTGCCAGAAAAAGCAATTCAGGAAAAAAAAATGCACTGAGGTAAGGTTAGTAAGGCAGTAACACGGTAATGGAGATGAAAAGCTGCAGCAAATGAATACAAACAACACAGCCACATTGTTTTACTAGAACTTGACACAAAAGAATTACTAAGTTTAAGTGTGCCCCTAATACTAGTGCTGTGCAAAGGTCTCAATTCTTTTACACTATTGCAACTGGTGTCTTTTTTTTGTGATTTAGGGCATTTTCAGACCTGTAGATCTGTGTTTTGTTCTGAAACTGGGACTTAAATTATTATTTTGCATTTTCACCTTGGCTCTATTCGCTTTCATCAGGCAACATTTCAAGGCATACCTAAGTGTCTTTATGCATATGTGCGAAAACTGTCCTCTCATTGGTCAGAGTGCGCCTGTTTATGCTCCAGCGTTCCGCCCATAGCGGTTATCCATCAAGATGGACAGACAGCAGCTTCATGAGCTTATTGTGGCTTTCTTTTTAGCTGTAGTTTTAATCATTTATCTAATGTAGGAGATACACAGAGCGATTAAAGCCCATCTTTTTGAGATGCTCACTAAACACTTTGTAAGCCTCAATGTTTTCATGCCTTTCTAAAAGTTATTCAGAAATATGTTCATCAGACGAAATTTCAATGAGATTTCAATTTTACCTCGTCCTTGGTCCAAGTTAAACCGCGATTCATGTTGTGAGCCATTAACTAAGCAAACTCACTTTTTAGGTAACAGTTTCCAACATATACAGATTGGTTTGTTGTCTGTTGGGTCAGATTGCTTTCTCACCACAAGCGAACCGCTCCAGAGTTCGTTTGCAATCACGTTGAGACCACCATTTTCAGCTGGTATCAGACTGATTGATTTGGTACGGATTCGAGTGTGATTGCCAAGTTCATATATGTCTAAGCTAACCAAACCATGGTAGAAAACACACCAGGTTCCGAAACAAACAAGCCAGGTGTGAAAACACACTTAGAGAGAAGATGCTGGCATGAAGAGTAGAGCATCAGGAGGAGGACAAAAAAATGTCATTCTCCCCAGGTGCAAAATTAGCCAGCACAGTGTGGCTGGTGTGTTATTGATAGTCATTTCAATATATTTTGCTGACAGATTGGTTGGTTATAAAGACCAGCATGTGAGCAGAATGAGCACATCTGAGCTCCTGGGCCCACTTTAGCCACACAACCCAATCTGTAACCTCATCAGGATCTCACAGCTCAGCCCTCTACTAAGAGATCCCACGAGACCTAGTAGAGCAGGTATTTACTTAGAGACCTCCATCACAGTGCACGTGTCTTTTGTGTGTGTGTATGTGTGAGTTACAATTCAGCATGTACTTTCCCCACTTAACTCTGATGTACATCTGTGCATGTGTTGCAGAACCCGTAAGACAACAACAAGATGCAAGTGCATTCAACTACAAAAAACATTGGAAAGCATGGCGAGACAGAATGAATGAAAGATGACATGAAGCTCCATTTCTTCTAGCAGTAAGCATTAAGTCCTTGTGTGGAAACACCCAACTCGCCAGCTGTCACGTTTATCAGCAGATCAGGCACATACAGCTCATCTCTGGTGTGATTCAGACAGCCTGAATCTCATCTCTACTGTCTAACCCTGTGGGTCTGTGCTCAGAGAGGCAGCAGACAAAACAGCTGTGCTGACACACATCCTGATACCAGTGCTCTGAGGACGCGAGATCAGGCAAGAGAAGAGGAGAGTGTGATAAATAAAAGTAGATTAGAAGAGAAGAGAACAGGAGAGGAGAGAACAGAACCGAAAAAGTAAGAGAACAGAAGAAAAAAATTAAAGATAAAAGGAGAGAGAAAACACAAAGAGAAGACAAGAATAAAAGAGAGAAAATGAGATATAAGAAAATACAAAAAGGAGAGAAGAGAAGAGAAGAGAAGAGAAGAGAAGAGAAGAGAAGAGAAGAGAAGAGAAGAGAAAAGAAGAGAAGAGAAAAGAAGAGAAGATAAGAAGAAAAAAAAAAAAAAAGACGATGCAAAAAAGGAGAGAAGATAAGTGAACAGAAGAGAGAAGAAAATACAAAAAAAGGCGCGAGGAGAAGAGGAGGGGGTGAGAGAGAGAACAGAAGAAAAAAGAGAGAAGAGAATAGAAAAGAGTAGAACATGTATAAAAGAGAAAAGAAAATAGGAGAAAAAGGAGAGAGGAAAGCAGAGAAGAAAATATAAGAAGGCCAGAAGATAACGAAGAGAATCAAGAATAGAAGATAAGAGAAGAAGATGAAGAAGAAGAATAAGAAGAAGAAGAAGAAGAGGACAGAAGATAACAGAAGAGGACAGAAGAGAACAGAAGGTGAATGAGATTTGCTTCACAACTGCTGATGAGCCTCTGGATCCTCTGAGCTCTGACTTGGGCATGCAAAGCCAGTTTCGGTACAGCGGCTTTACCAACTGTGTAATCCTACACGCCTGAGACACACTTGAGCTAGGCCGTGTGTGATAGAGACTGTCAGTCAGAAGTGGCTCTTGGAAGTAATTATCACCTTTGTGATACACAGTTGGATCAAGGGTGGAGATGAGCCTGTGATGAGAAGATGAAAGAGGGATGAAAGGTGTTCTTCTCCTCCCATAAGCCTTGGGGTGTGTTGCATCCTCTTAGTGTAACACACTGTCCTAATCCTACCACTAAATACACACAACACCTCCCTATTCGTGCTCTTACTCCTTCATCAACTTCACAATACTAAAGGGACATGTCCATTTCTGTGCATTACAAGAAAAAAGGTTCCTGCTATAACGATGTCTTTTTATATCACAGTTACTTCCCAGTGCTGCCCTTCTATGTGTGCCGTGTCTGTTACTGCCCCTCTCTTGCTCACATACACCTCAGTGCTGTCTTATTAGAGCCCTTACATTAGTGTTTGAGCTGTCCCAGTCCTAATGCATTGCAAATGATCTTGAATAATTGATTGTGCAAGATGGGATCAAAAGAACGTATGCATACCTTACAGTAAGGAAGTTAGATAATCATGTAACCACATATACACCCAAACACACACACACACACACACATGCATTTTTTCTGTTAAGAAAACAGTCATATACTATATGGCCAAATGTTTGTGGACACCTGACCATTGTACCCATATGTGGTTATTAACCAAACTGTTCCCACAAAGATGGAAGCACACAATTGTATAGGATGTCTTTGTATGCTGCAGCATTACAGTTTCCTTCAATGGAACTAAGAGACCCTAACTGTTCTAACATGACAGTGCCCCTGCACACAAAGCCAGGTCCATGAAGACATGACTTGCCAAGTTTGGTGTGGAAGAACTTGAGTGGTCTTCAACTAGCCCTGACCTCAACCTTACTGAACACCTATGGAAGGAACTGGAACTCTGACTGTTCCTCAGTCCTCCTTGCCCAACATCAATGCCTGACACTCCAAAATCTAGTGGAAAGTCTTTCCAGAACAGCAATGGGGTTACAGCAATGGGGGTGTTCAAAATGCACACATGGTTGTTATGGTCAGGTGTCCACAAATTTATGGCGATATATTAATCCAATCATCCATCCAACCATTTTCTATACTCCTTATCTGACACAGGGTCATGGGGAGCCTGGAATCTATCCCAAGGAACTCGTGACACAAGGCAGGGGACACCAACAGGGTGCCAACCCATTGTATGACACACAACCATACACAAAATACCAATCAGACTACAAAGTGTCTTTGGACTGGGGTAGGAAGCCAGAGTACCCAGGGAAAACCCCAAAGCATGGGGAGAACATACAAACTCCACACACACAGGGCGGAGGCAGGATTTGAACCCCAAACCCTGGAGGTTCGAGGCAAACATGTCAATACTAAGCCACCATGCCCCGCATATATTAATCCATTCAGAGATATGAATGCAGATAAGGGGTTATCTGCAGCTCAGAAAGAATGTGAGAAAAGGAGGGAAGAGAAGGAGAGGAAGATAATGTCCTTCTTTCTTGTTAATTATTCAATGTTAATTACCCTACAGTGTGGAGTAAAACTCCTTCAAACAAAAATGCCAAACAACAAAAACAAATCCGTCTGAAAATGCAGCCATAATCTTTTCTTTGTCTTTTCAACTCACACTGCACAGAACAGAATTTATATTAAAAGCTTTCTCACTATGAGTAAATGTATAAAATTAATTGTACATAAAATGTATTACACCATCAGATTATTATAAGCATGAGTAACGATTGTATACTATTAAATATAATCGCTTAGTTTGAAACACACATGCAAAAATGCATGTTTATAACATTTCAGTGGACCTTTAATTCCACTACTACAGTGTGCAATTGCCTCGTATTTAACCACACATAAAACAAAAACAAAGACATGAGAGAGACAAAACCGGCTGTGTTATAAAGATAACAGCTAAGGGCTTGTGGCCTTTTTTGGTTTTGTTAAGAGTGAAAACAAAATAGGCTTTAAAAAGTTGTGATCAGCTGCTATGAAGAAAAAAAAAAGTGTCTGTCTTTCGAGCACTCATGCTGTGAAAATGACAAAAATACATATTTCTATACAGATTCTACCAGAAAATAAATAACATTGAGGTTTTTTTTTTTTTAATGGTTAAGTGAACATGGTGCATCGAAAGGCTAAACGACTGCTGGAGATAAAGGGAGAAATTCAGATTTTATCACTTTTCTTTTGTTCTTATATGAATTCATTTATTTTACAATTGTTTGCTATCAAAACCTGTAAATGATTAACAGTTAACAATAAGTCAACTATATATATATATATATATATATATATATATATATATATATATATATATATATATATATATATATATATATATATATATATATAAAAAAAAGGTGCCTTGCGAAAGTATTCGGCCCCCTTGAACTTTTCAACCTTTTGCCACATTTCAGGCTTCAAACATAAAGATATAAAATTTAAATTTTTTGTGAAGAATCACCAACAAGTGGGACACAATTGTGAAGTGGAACGAAATCTATTGGATATTTTCAACTTTTTTAGCAAATAAAAAACTGAAAAGTGGTGCGTGCAAAATTATTCGGCTCCTTTACTTTCAGTGCAGCAAACTCACTCCAGAAGTTCAGCGAGGATCTCTGAATGATCCAATGTTGTCCTAAATGACTGATGGTGATAAATAGAATCCACCTGTGTGTAATCAAGTCTCTGTATAAATGCACCTGCTCTGTGATAGTCTCAGGGTTCTGTTGAAAGCGCAGAGAGCATCATGAAGACCAAGGAACACACCAGGCAGGTCCGTAATACTGTTGTGGAGAAGTTTAAAGCCGGATTTGGATACAAAAAGATTTCCCAAGCTTTAAACATCCCAAGGAGCACTGTGCAAGCGATCATTTTGAAATGGAAGGAGTATCAGACTATTGCAAATCTACCAAGACCTGGCCGTCCCTCTAAACTTTCAGCTCAGACAAGGAGAAGACTGATCAGAGATGCAGCCAAGAGGCCCATGATCACTCTGGATGAACTGCAGAGAACTACAGCTGAGGTTGTAGAGTCTGTCCATAGGACAACAATCAGTCGTACACTGCACAAATCTGGCCTTTATGGAAGAGTGGCAAGAAGAAAGCCATTTCTCAACGTTTGGTGTGACGTTTGGTGTGTCTCCCAGGTGGCTTGTGACAAACTTTAGACGAGACTTTTTATGGATATCTTTGAGAAATGGCTAAAATATCCAATAGATTTCGTTCCACTTCACAATTGTGTCCCACTTGTTGGTGATTCTTCACAAAAAATTACAATTTTATATATTTATGTTTGAAGCCTGAAATGTGGCAAAAGGTTGAAAAGTTCAAGGGGGCCGAATACTTTCGCAAGGCACTGTATATATATATAAACACACATGCTGTTTGTGAAAAGTGGTCTATTACTTAATTTGTAAATTTCCTTAATGACAATATTAGTTTTTTTTTCTTTTTCTTTCCTACAGGAGCCAATTCCATGGGTGTACTAGAGCTTCAGCAACTACAATATCTCATTAGTAATAATAAAATTAAGCCAATTTAAGAAAACATTAATACTGTATGTTTTACCAAAACAACATGTGAGGACTACATCGGGTAAATGAGGAGACATGTTAACATAGCAGTAAGTACAGTCAGTCTGCTTAAAGATGTCTTAAACCTTCTTAATTTCGTGCTTCACTAATGATTTGATCAGGTTTTTCAATAGTTACACACCATAATAAAATGGTTATAAGCCTTATCACTACAGTTTGTAATACTAGCTGTCAAAGTGTCCATGAGGAGCATCATAGTGTCACAATTTGAGCATGCCAGGGTTACCACTCATATACACTAAAAACACAGATATGGTTGTTTCTAATATCTTTGTTACACATATTTGTTCCTGAATGCAACTCCTGAAGCACTCAGGTAGTTAAGTTAAACAATGGCAATTGAGATGTGTTTCTGAACTAGTCTCTCCTATGTCACACTACAACTAATCAAAGGGTCTTATTTAGAAACATGAAAAATGTGAGCTATTTTTTTTTTTTTTTTTATCAGCAAGTGTTTCAAAACAGACAGTACAAACGTAATCTAGTAGGTTCTGTTTCTCTTTAGTCTGTCTATAACATTCATAAAAAGTACAAAACTGTAATCACCAGGGAAAGGGATGACTACAATAAAAAACAGGGTGCTCAAGACTTTTGCACAGTTCTGTGGGATTCCCCTGTGCCTGAAATAGATCAATGTGTGTGAGCCTACAGGAGGGAAAAATAATTATAATACAATGCAGCAAATCTAAATTCATTTAAGCACTTTGTTTTGTTCTGCTTACACATTATTGTACATCTATGATAACAAGATATTGATCTTGTTCTGGAGATGCTACTTCATCCTTATCTAGTCACAACAAAGTGCTTGGTGTTTCACATCATCTAAAAACCCATGAGAAATGACTGCTGCTACATAACAAGAAGAGAGGAAATCCAAGGTGAGGTAACCTTCATCATTTTGTTTGTCACCTTCGATTTTTCTTCCAGTTTAGCTCCACATTTAACAAGCATCTGGACAAAGTACAAGGTACTATTATTGATATGCCAATGTTACTGCTGTTTTAAAGAGCATAAGCAAAAAAAACTAAACAACAACAACGCAAGATGATTAACCCCCACCTACCTTCCTTTATAGCAGTAATTTGCTGACAAATAAAAATAAAGTAGAGCTGCCTGGCTCTTTGGGATAACCTCAATCACCTTTAAGTTAAGTCTGAAGTATGCATTCTGACTCAGAATAAAATAAAAATGAGTACTGCAGCAGGAAGGAGTCTGGGAGCGGTCCAGAGTGCAGCTGAACAGACTTCCCTGACAGAGGGATGTGTCTGATAAACAGCACTGTTAGAGGCACGTTTCAATTAGATAGTGCCTGGCGCTGAGATTTCATGCAGAATTACACTGGCAAAACAAGCAGCAATTAAAGAGAGCGCATGTTCATTCATTAGCAGCGATTTACAAGGGAAGGGGAGAGGCCAATGTGTAGGACTGCCAAAACACTAATGCCCTCCTAACACCCCCCAGCCCTGATGACTTAGATAGCAGCCCAGAACAATACTGGCGCACACACACACACACACACACACACACACACACACACACACACACACACAGACGGCAACCATACTGAAAGCCATCATGGTTTGAGCTTATGCATAAATCTCAGAATATCAGGCAAGCCAGTGGTGACACACTGAGACAGCTGAGACTTGTGCCAGAAAATTCCCACTGAGCTTGTTAAAGAGTTCATGGTTTGGAATTCAAGGTCAGATAAGAGATGAGAAGTAGGAACCATGAACAGCTGATAATGATGTCAAAAGGAATGGATCAGGTAATGATAGGACAGGAAATAAGCGACAGGTGGAGTGTGTGATACAGACCCAATGGTGCTTCCAGGTGGAGCCTCAATAGTCCACACACAGTGCAGATTGTGCTCATAGGGCGCTGGGTAACTTGGAGACAGGATGGCCCACCACACTGATCAGGCACTGTCTGTTAAAAAAAAAAAAAAAAAAAAAAAAAAAAAAATAAAAAAAAATTTATTTTTAATATATATTATATAATATATTAAAAAAAAAAATATAATAAATAAAAAAAATATTTTTTTTTTTTTTTTTTTTTTTTTTTTTTTTAAAATTTTATTTTTTTTTTTTAATTATTAAATTTTTTTATAAATTTAAAAAAAAAAATTAAATATTAATAATAATTTATTATAATATAATAATAATAAAAAATAATTGTTATGTTGAGGGGTATAAAAAAAAAAAAAAAATATTTTTAAATAAAAAAAAAAAAAAAAAAAAAGTGTGGTAAGGGAATATTTTTGCTGTTTACATGACTAGTTTGTTCATGGATGTTCCAAAATATGAAACATAACTCTAAATGGATGAATTGTTTGATGAGTTATTAATCCATCCATCCATTTTCCATATAGCTTATCCTAAACAGGATGATGGAGTAGCCTGGAGTCTATCCCAAAAAACTTTGTCACAAGACAGGGGACACCATGGACAGGGTACCAACTCATCACAGGGCACAATCACACACACACACACACACACACACACACACACACACACACACACACACACACACACACACGGGACAATTTAGAGATGCCAACCAGCCTACAAGACTACATGACTATGTACTGGGGGAGAAAACCTGGAGCACCTGGAGGAAATCCCCAAAGCATTGGGAGAAAATGCAAACTCTGCACACAGGGTGGCAGTGGGATTCAAGGCTCCAACCCCAGAGGTATGTGACAAATGTGCTAGCCACTAAGCCACCATGAACTATTATTGTTTTTTTTTTTTTTATTGGAGTATTAGGGGGGTTTCAGATTGCAATTGTTGCAAGATTTCAATTTTGTGGTAAGTAAACGGAATGTCTAAACAGAACCATTTTCAAGAAGATATGAGGCATGCTTAGTCCTACACAACATTAGACAAGAAGAAAATCCTTTTGCACTTCAACATACAAGGAGTTAAAATAAAACTGTCTGTAATTTGATAATGTGGGGTTTTGAGATCAGAGAGGACAGAGTGTTGCAGCCAAAGGCAGAACCCAGTTCAGGAAACTCCACATATCTCTCTGAGGGAATGCAACATAGTGTACAGAATATGATGCACTGTCATGTGGCCAAGGCCAGTATAATCCCCTGCTTTACAATAATACATTCCACATGGAGCTGAGTTTTATGAGTGATAGGCAGAATTGTGCAATCGTATATCAAGGCCGGCATTGAGACATCCCCAGGGAGGACACATTTCCTTTAGCTAATATCACTGATAGGGTTTCAGTAATATCTCCAGTGCCAGGCCAAGCAATCCATCTTGTGGGAGGAATGGTAGTGGTGTCATGCCACAAGGCACAAATCACTAGTTTGTCAGCAGGTAAGGCCTAGCAGGCACCACAGCTAGAGTTTCATGCACCAGGAAGCAGTGAGCTGCTCACAGCCCACATCTCACCCACTCTGAGGTGACACAGATCAAATGTGTGCTAACTTATAGTGTACATCCATGTAGACGCAGACGGTGGGATGTAGGCTCACACATGACTCCTAATACAATATCTGTATCTGTGCATTGTTTCAGATATCAGATATGTATTTGAATGTAAATCCAAAGTGGGTGTGGCCTAAACTGAAAAGGATTTTCTGCTGTTTAAAAAAAAAAAAATTATTGTTAAATGTTAAACTTATGACTACGTCCTTGAAAACACTAGAAAACATAGACAAAGGTCTGGGTAACCCTTTTCCCTGTGAATGGTAATGAGACTTGCTTGAGCTTCACGCTGTGAGAAGCGCCCTCACGCATTACCAGTATCTGAAGTCTGAGTAAAATCATGCCTATTTATAGAATTGCTGTGGTCAGGTGACGTGGCATATCGTGTGTTACATGACTATAAAACGGTGCCTGTAAACCACATCATCAGCTTCTCTTTGTCTGAACTGCAGAGGAAATTTAAAGGCATACCCCAGTAGGACAAAGTCACACAATGTCTTGTTCTCTTTTCAGGGAACAGGTTTACATGTGTAACACAGACGTTCCCTTTCAAAATGAGCTCTATGTTGCATGAGCTTCATACTGTGGAAACAAGTATACCCACTCTGTCATACTGAGGGTACAGCCTGTCACAGAGGCTCTATCAATAGGGGCGTGGCTGGCCAAAATGGCGGCCACATAGACCCTAATAGTAGAAGGAGCCAACCTTGCAAAAAACATTCCTGTAAGAACTCCAGGCTGTAGCCTTTGCACAGTTTACTGGGTCTCACTGACATTCCTAGCTTTTTTTTTTTGCCTTTGTTTATTTAATTTTCATATGATTCATTTACATGTGATTAATTTACATATGATTCATTTTCCATTTTCATGTGATTCATGTTCATGCATGTGATTCATTTACACGTAATTCCTTTTCATGTGATTCATATTCATGTGATTCATTTCCATGTGATTCATTTACCTTTTCTCCCCTCCCTTCCCTTTCCCAAATATTTCATTGAGAAGAAAATAAATAAATAAATAACCCTTTAAAATAAATACTAGCTTTTAACATGAATAATCTGGCCAATGAAAAAGGGATGCTTTGGCTAATCCAGGACAAAGTCAAGGCAGCAAGCAGCAACAGGGATGTTAGGGCCAGCCAAGAGAGCTACCTTTAGGGTCAGGACTCTAAGGGCTCAAATGGGGTACCTGACAGACCTTCCCGGACCACAGAAGGTCCCAGGATGGTATACGTGTCTCAAGATGGGCTTCAGCCATCTGACACAATGCATAAACCTTAATGGTAGAGGATGTTGCCCCACAGATGCTTCATCAATCGAGGCATCAGTAAACCCTAATTGTAGAAGGAGTCAAACCGGCCAAGGGTGATAAATGAATCCTCTGACTTGAGACAATAAATCCCTGCAAACGGGAATCTCCCAGGGAGTGCCGTCCAGCAGAGATATCTCTGAGAACCAAACTTTAGCAGGCCAATTCGGTGCTACTAGCAGCAAATGTAACACAATCTTGGTGAACTCGCAATCTTGGTGAACTCACAATCTTGGCTGCCCGGTCCCCCTGGCTTTCTACAGGGGGAGGTGGGTTGCCACACTCGCCTTCTGTGCCTCCCTCACAATTCAGGAGGTCTGCATGGTAGGCCTGCAACACTGCCATTGTATACCCACAAGCAAGAACCGCTACCGCATAGGATTCGCCAACCAACGTCGAGGTTGTCTTATACGGCCTGGAATGCAAGCCACTGATTTTGCTGCCATCAATGGAGAGAGGTGGCTCGCAAACGCCTCCTCCACCTTCGGAATAGCAAAATAGGCATACTGCCTATACCCCACGATGGCCGAATAATCCAATGTTGTAAGGTTATAAACATGGCTTTCCCCAGAAGCGTGACACTTCATGGTGCACTACCAGGAAAAAAGGGGCCTTTTCTGCGGTGTTAGGGATTGCTTTCCCACAATTTTTATACTTGCTTTTACCAGTGTGCAACAAAGGGTTAGTTCTATGTCCCTAAATATAAACAAACTAGTAGCCTAATAAGAATAACAACAGTGTGTCTCCAATACATATTTGTTTTTTTATTTGTTTAGAACTCATTACCTGTATATTCAAAATTATTTATTTCAAATTCTGAATGAACAGGTAATGGGTTCTAAACAAATACATTAGTAGTATTCAGTTACATCCCTAGTTAGCACTAGTTAGTTGTGTTAGTTAATGGTTAGTTTGTGTCTGTATGGGAACATGGGAGCGGCATCCTAAGAACACTTTACAGCAAATACTTTTAACATTGAAGTGTTTCTGTTAACATTCCAGGATAGTTCCATATGTAACATTACAGTCTGAAGATAGGATTTCACTGTACAACACCTAAGGGTGCAGCTTGTCACACTGCATCACTTTCCAAAGTTAAATGCCAATGATGCCACTAGTCTAATCAGTCTGAAAATGTTGACAAGCAATTGTGCTTCTAATATTCTGAAGGAAAAAAAGGAGGACACTGTTGCCATTGGTTAATTACTATTGTTTCAACTACCTGGGGGTTTTCATTATCTTTATGTTCCTATCAATTTGTTGGATTTAAACTATTGTGACAAACTGATCACTTGATGTGTGCAGACAACAGCACACAAATATGGTTACTGAGCAATCAAATCAAGCCAGCAATATGATAGCAGTAGTTCCATTGTAACATGAACAATAGGTAAATGCTATACATTGATTAATGCAAGTGGAAACAAGAACTAACCTGTCTCTTGGACATTCTGCACCATTAAATATAACTGTAGATTGTTAAAATGCCTGATGTTTGATATATTATTAAATTAAACATTGCAATCTTTGGCAAATCGCTTGGGTTTAAGCAGAATAACACACTCCATACTGTGCTGTAGAAAATAATGCACTTCACAGGGGTAGTGCATAATACCTCCGGTGTGCATTATTTTTCTATAATAACACGGTATTGTGTAATATTCCTTACAGATGAGATCATGGCACTGCTCACTCTATATGGTGACTACAAACATCTTAGTTTAACACATTTATCAGGTGTAGTTTATCCTCCTACATTGTGCAATTCACACATGATTTATCCCCAATTCCAAAAAATTGCAGGCGACATCAAAATCTTGTGTCAATATCGTTCCAAATTCTTACAGTGTAAGCCAAACTTAACCTTTAAACCTACTGATTAATTAGAGATCATGTTTTCTCTTAGCAGGAAATGCCAATATGATGATGGCCATCATATTGATGTCCAATATACAGTAAATCTGATTGTTCTGAGGTTCTGTACTACATTCAAGCAACAAGATAGCATTAAGCTTCAATTAAAAATAGAAACTACATATTAGCATGTTGTATATCTTCCCTGACATTACAGAAGTGTTGACAGACCTACGAAATCAATCATATTATAAAAATGATAGCACATATCTGATGTAAAGGGTTTATGTTCAATTCTTCAATTCTGTGATGGTCATAAGCACATGCAAACAGAACAGTCACTGAAATAGAGAATATTGAAACAATACTGTGAAGACAAATATTGTGATGTGATCTGCAGAGATAATATGAAGAAAGATAAAAAAGAAACTGAAGATACAAAAGTCTAGTATGCATTGCCATTATAATCTGCTGTAATAAGGAAGAGATCAATATCAAAGTGATAGTTATGATGTGCATAAGCTGCAATGAACTGTTATTATCACATTATTACATAACTGTTATTGTTACAACCCTGAAACCAGTGGAGTGTCACCAACTGGTTTCGCAGATGTGCGTTATGGGACGTCCATGCCCTGTAACACCTCTGACCAATTCCTACAGCTGCGAATTAAATGGATCATATACCATGTTCGCTATTTCAATGCATTTTTCTGTTGTTTGATTTGCTTTTTAGTGCATTTTATGATGAGCAATGATGAGGAGAAAAAAGAAAACCGAATGTTTATGAGCTCTGGGCCTGAATGTGAAGCTAGACTCCTGCAAAAGCAATGTTTTCCATGATTTCTATGTTTGATTTTGTTTGTCCATAAGGTAATAAAGTCCACTCATCTGATCAACCTCTTACTGATTAACCTGGTATGAACACTAGGTCTGAGGTGGGAATACACAGGGGACCATTTATACACTCATTCACACTCATTTAGACCTAGGGGAAATTTAGCATAGCCAATCCAGTTACCAACACTGGGCATTGAGACGAAACTGGAGCCCCTTGGAGGAAACCTATGTGGACCTGGAGAGAACATGCAAAACTCCACACAGAGAGCAACCTGAGATCCTCAAGATCGAACCTAGGAACCTGGAGCTTTGAGGTGACGTGCGTCACCCAAAATACAATTCAATTTTATTTATGTAGTGAATTTAATAACAGATATTGTCACAAAGCACTTTTTATAGAAATCTGCACATACAGTGTCCTTCACTAATATTGGCACCCTTTGTAAATACGAGTGATGTCATCTGTGACTTCAAAATTGTCTGTGTTGTTAAACCTTTTGAATAAACAATTTTTGTGTATTTTTATGAATTTCTTGAACAAAATGTCAAAAGGTTAAATAATAATAAAAAAAATTTCTTTGCTCATATTTGCCAAGGGTGCCAATAATAGTGGTGGGCACTGTAGTTTTAGATCGCTAATGCAAAAGCCAGAGGTGACAGGTGCAAAGTAAAAAAAAAATAAAAACAAATCCTTGAGATGACATGAGAAAGAAATGTTGAGTGGAACCAGATTCAAAATGGAATCTATCCTCCTCAGAGTGATACCTCAATGCATCCATTTCCCATACTGCATATGCTACACAGGGTCACAGGGAGCCTGGAGCCTAACCTAGGGAACTTGGGGCAGGAGGCGAGGGACACCCTTGATGGTGAGGCCAATCCACTGCAGGGCACAATTGCACACACTTTCACACACTGCAGACCATTTGGAAATGGCAATTAGCCTAAAACGCACGCAAACGTGCTGACAACTGTGCCCCTCCCTTCCTTCTAGAAATATAAAGTCAAACACTACTATTTGTTGAACAAATGTTTCTGTATGAGCATACTGTAAATAAGTGTCTTGGGATGAGCTGAGGGCAGCCTTTAACATTAATCTGTCAGGCTAATTTTAACTGGCAGTAAAGGTCTGACACATTTGTTTTTTTTGCATAGGCAACTTAATTTATCTGGCACTCTAGATATTTGGCAATGACACGTTTCTGCTTATAAGCAGCAGGTTTTTAATCACACTAGTCCACACAACAGGACTGACCTTTGATATCTTTCTAATGCAGTGAACAGTCTAGTATATTTCCTAAATGTCATATATTATTTCAGAATCTAGTTAACTCAGTAAACAACATTAATCCTCTACCTTTGATTACATCACTGGATTAAGGAAGCTGAAAATGGTAGCGCAAACTTAAAAACCTGCATCATGAAAATATCACTCTCATACTGTATAATATATGCCCCCCCACCCTCCTTTCCATCTCTCAGCTTTCTGAACTTTTATTTTCAGATGAATGTTCCCCTAGTGTAGATGGTGTGGTGATAAATCACTATCAAACAAATGCCTCTTTTTCAACTTCAGAGATGACCTGCTCCGCAAGTCATGAAACCACACTACTCTCTCTCTCTCTTTCCCTTACTTTCTCTCCCCGTATATTTTTCAACCTCTATAAAATATGTCTTCTAAAAGGACGGCAAAAGAAAGAAAGAAAGAAAACTCTGAATTTTGCAGGAATATCTCTATTCCTTATATGTATAGCATGTCATGAAGTTTCCAAGACCCCAACCAGTGTAGCATAACAATATAAAATTCAACTGCATTGCAGTGAGTTTACAAGATTCATAGGATCCTCCTTTTTTTAAATTTCTGGATTCCTGAACCTTTCCGATGTTATGTTTTCATACAAGTTAATCCATTTTTCATCATGAATCTCTTGGGCTTTCTACATCTCCAGTCTATCTGGTTTTAAACTGTCCACTTGACTTACAATTATGTATTTAACAATGATGGTCATGTTGGTGACCCCAGCTTTTTTTTTGTATCGTTCACATAAAACCCAGTGTCCTAGTAAACAGACTGTGCAATTATGCCCAAGTGCATTTAGCTTTTGTGTGTAGGATTACTGTAAGATAGCATTTACTTCTTACTGAAGAGATGAGCCTTTGTGAACAAACGGAAACCTCATAGGCTTCCACAAGCAAACAACACCACACAAGTTGTATTATCGAACTATCAAGAAAAGAGCTTGATATTTACAGAGCAATTTCTCAGCAAGCATCAGAGCAGGACACAAGGCAGATTTAAAAGTTTGGGAAGCCATATGAAAAGACTTGGCTAGTTGATGTAAGTAAACAGAAATACCGAGGCACTTAATGTTTAAAGTCAGCCTGTTTCATTTTTTATGAGGCATTCAGAATGCACTAAAGCTTGGGTCACAAAGGATACAGTCTTTTACGATGGTCATGGTGGAGACCATGATAAAAAATTCATGACAGTTTGAGTCAGACTGCAAGAGTTGAAGCTGTAGTGCACCCTCCATCTGATTGGTAGCCAGACTAAGCAAGCTCAATTTACCATGAAACCAAACTGTGGGGATTACATGTTCCTGTTATTCATTAACTGCCAAAACCATAGACCTATGGGCTACTCATTAGAAAAAGATAGCACAACGGAAATAAAGCTAGCATTACTTTTACTACGTAACTACTGTAGCTACCATACTTGTAAGAACTTGAATAGAAATTTCACTGTTCATTTCATCGGCTAACTAAATGTTTGTCTTATAGAATGCATAAGAAATCATTCTGAATCTTCACTGAATAAATTAACCCTGAATAAAACAAGCAGACACATGTCTTTTTTCAGTTCTCCTGATACTTTATTTGCACTATTACTGGAAGGCAGAGTCAAATAAAACTGATTCTGATTTGAGTACTAGGTGCTAGTGACGCTACATACAAGAAAAGTGCTAGTTCAGTGGGTTATGAGGTGTCACGTGGAAGGTTTAAACTCCAGGAGTGCCACTGTTTTAAGGCCCTCAACCCTTTAAACTCTCAATGCAGTAATTGTATAACGTAATTGAATGAATTATTCAGCAACTCTAGTGAAAACAAAAGGATGCACAGCTGGACCCTCAACCAATGCTCAGCACTGACCATGGATTTGATTCCACCTTGCTTATCTGAATCACCAAAAACACACAAATGTGTTAGCTCCAACAACCCAGAATAAAGCATAATATATATATATATATATATATATATATATATATATATATATATATATATATATATATATATTTATTATTATTATTATTATCACTAGCTGGCTAGATAAAGTTTGAGGAAAATTTTGTATTGGATCCATTCATATGACTAGCTATTAATAATTAAGTAGTCATTTTTGTGGTAGCACATTATTGCAGTGTTAGGAAATTACATTTTAATTTTAATTTAATCTTTTTCAACTGTTGCAGGCATAGTTAAAGATGGATATCTTTAATATTCAGTGTCAATAAATGGTGCCGTCTGTAAGACACACTGTTCCCTGAAACCAGTGGGGGATCTGTCAGTCAGTCAGTAAGGAAGATTGTTTTTTCTTGACTCTATGGGATGGCATACAGTAATCATGGCTTGATTTCCACCATGCCCACAGCTATCAAGGTAAGAAGTCCAATTTGTCAGTCTGCACAACTAAAACAAATCACAAAAACTAAGGGTACTAAGCAGGGGAAGTGGTGGCTTAAGGCATTGAACTATTGACTGTAAATTCATACATTCAAATTTTGGACTGACCAAACTACCATGCTTGGATCCTTATGCAACACTATGAACCTTCTTCTGCTCAGTTATATTCTGTCCGAGTTTTAAGTCACTTCACAAATTGTCAACCAAATGAACTAAACATATATCTCCTTGTTGCTGAGGTGATATCCTCAAAAGGCACTCTTTTTTATAAATAAAATTCTTTAACCTGTGGTGTATATAAATTACATGGCAACGTGAATATTGAAATTATTTAAAGGTACAAAATTGGACCTTAACTATCATGCTTGCACCTTTAGCTTTTAGATTAATACCTTAGGTATATTACATGCACTGTTCCAGGCAAAAATAGAGTGAAATGGAACTGTATACTTTAATACCCTAATTTCTAAGCATGTAGCTACACTGGAACATTGCTGACATGTCACAGAACATACAAGACGTCATCCACCGGTGATTCATCCTGTCCCATTGATTTTGTTATGAAAAGAGAGCAAATACAACTCATGACCTCTGAAAATCTGCTCAAGATTTTGTGTGACAGAGAAACCCAGACAGTCTGACCCAGTTCTTACCGATTTCACATCATATTTCCTCAAGATTTTCCATTTCATTATTGCCCTACTTCCCAGAAATGTTTTTATAATCCCTGCATCAGACTGACTCACCCCGTTTGGAACAAATGTACGAATCCGTATTGGTCAGCAAACATAAAGGCTACATAAATTATATAGTCGGTGACATATACAGTATAAACAGAGCTTACCTATACACTGTGGTAGAGGGCTGTCCCAGGCTCTTCTCTCCCCTCTGAGACATGTCAGCACCTCATTACCCTTTAAGGTATATCCAGGATCACAGCTGTATGACACTGTGCTTCCTGCAAAGTGACCCTTGTCCTCGAGCTTATAGCCAAACTGAGGCATGCCTGGATCCTCACATTTCACCAGATCAAAACCTGAGAGAGAGAAAATAAGAGTGAAATAGAGATTCAGTTATCCTCCTACCTAAAACATGACCTCTGCCATTATGTTGTAAGATTAAACCCTGTTACAGGAAATGAGGGAAAACTGAAAAATATCTATTCACAACAAAATCACTCAAAGCAGATCTCACTCATGCACGAGTTAATGTGTGCTGCCGCTAGTGAACTCTCTATTATTCATGCCGACCTGCAGTTGCTATATAGAGAGCTTGTAAGAGCTTGAACAGATGTGTGTACCTATGGCAATGAATACAGTTTATATGATACTACTGTAATAATCGACACAACAGGATCATGACAGCATGTGCATCTTTATCAGACTCTAGAAGCTTTTTTCTTCTTGAATAGAGATGTTTTCAACACTTCCATTCCAGACAGGAAATCAGTTCAAGGTCCAGAGAAACAAGGTTGCATTGTAATGCTTTACATGAAAGATCCCATGACTAATATCTTTTAACAAACTATGACCATTAACATTATGCCATAACATGACATGTTATAGTCAACGACAGGGTGGTGTGATGGCACCAAGAAGTTGTTTATTTTCTAATAACAGCACTTCTTGGAGTGTTTTATTCCTCTTATACTACAGCAAATTGACAATGGTAACTTTAAAAAAAATAACTATATTATAGAATGGCTTAGTTTCCATTATAACCCTTTGTAGTTATGTTTAATGTAGTGGAACAGGCACAAAACATGATAGTTCCTGTTATCACTTAAATTATAATGCTACAAACAGTCATTCTTTTAAAAGGCCCCATATTTGCTGTCTGTTGAAGATAATAAGAAAAAAAGGAAGTGAAAACCTATGGGTATTAAATTATAGAATGCTATTAAAAACAATTTAACTAATCCTAACCCTAAACCTAATTCTGGTACTCGGCATTCAGCATCAGTTATGACTTTTACTAATTAACCACCACAAAGATATTACTCAATGCATTAATTCTTATACGTCATATTGGTTACTTAGCGTTAAAGTTTAACATTTCATAATTTGATATGATGTAGTGTGTCTGGTGTTGCATAATAATTATTCTAAGCACATCCACTGCCACTCACTGGTGAAGTGCAGCTCAAAACCTTTGCTGGTGTTCTCACTGTTACTGATAAACTCCAGCCACATAGTGCTGGATGTGCTGTTTAGCGTCACTTCCATTAGCTCTGTGCCCATGAAGACACCGAGCAAACGAGCACGGTTGCTGCTGCCATCATACACCTGGAACACAGATATAAAATCAAGAGCAAATGACAATATGAAAGAAACAAAACAAAAAAAATGCAATTTATAGCAAATGAATGATCAAATATTATACAATAAAATGTAAAAAGTGAAAAAGAATCCTAGGGATATTGGCAAATCCTTGATTTTTGCCTTATTTTAAAATTCTACTAGCCCCCCCACCAACACCACCACCACCAAACACACACGCACACACCATTAGCATGTCATCATCCTCCAGGCGGAAGTCTCGAGCCCGAAGCTGAATGCCTTTGCCAGGCTGGGTCTGGATGGAGTAGATGCACTCGTGATTGTTGCCATAGTAGCCAGGGTAGTTTGGAGACAGGAGGACGCCTTGTTTCCCAGTCACAGAGGAACCGCATTCAGCTGAACACAGATAGGATCAAATGATAAATGATGCTTGAATGGGACATGATCCACACTAATACAACACAAACATGCATGCAGAAAATTCATGATGGAAAACAAGACGGGAAACCGATAGCATTTGCACTGCTTTATTTGAATATTTAAATTGATAGACCATAGTGATTTTACATTTTGTTCTTATTACACCAACGGGTACCTAATGAAATATTCAGATTATCCTTTTCCATTAGTGTGGTGAGATAAAGTCTAAAATAATGACTCATAAGGGGACAGGATAAGTAATTAAATCAAATTCTCAATTATTTTTATCTTTACTTGACCTAGTTTCACAAGCAATATAAACAAATAATCAAAAAGCATCAACCACACAGTATATTTGCCAAGAAAAAATATAGAAATTGCATTTCCAAGCCTCTACTAAATGTCAAAATCCTAATATAAAGCAATTACTTTCTAGGTTTAACACCAGCAGACATTCTGCAAATGAATATGTATCTAGAATCTGGCTTATACATATCAATTACCACATAATAAGTTTCCCTTTTTGTATTTTAGTTCAAATTAAGAAGTTTTTAGCAGTTTAACACCCTGGTTTGTGGATTGGTATGTCTGTGAATATAACTGCCAATATAATACATAAACAACACATTTCTTTACTCACTAAACTAGTGCTTCTGATTGAGGAAAAGTGCTGAAAAGCATGCAGATTAATTAGTGAATAAAGCAAAATAAAAAGCATGTGACCACCTACCAACACACCTTGGGAGAGGGGAACTCCAGACCCGCCGCCGCCCCCCTAAACACACCACCTTTGCCGGACCCTCCAACCGGTATCCAGGAAAGCAGGAGAAGAAGAGAGGATCACCTACGCCAAACTGCAGCCCCTTACGAGTACTGAAGGGAGGCACGCCAGGGTCCTCACATGGCTCTAGATCATACTCTAAAGAAAAAGGACAGGCGGTTCACTCACTCACTTCTATTTAGTTCGTGCTTTATCCTGGTCAGTATCAAGCCTATCACAGGAATGCTGAGAGTGAGGCAGGAATACACCTTGGATGGGCAACACACCGTTCGGTTCAGAGAAAAAAAATCTAATTATCTTGCGCTACCATATATTTTTGATATCCAGAAAAGAGACATAAGTAAATGGTAAATGGCGCACTTATATAACGCTTTTATCCAAAGCGCTTTACACTGTGTCTCATTCACCCATTCACACACACTTACACACCAATGGTAGCAGAGCTGCCATGCAAGGTGCTAACTTGCCATTGGGAGCAACTTGGGGTTCAGTGTCTTGCCCAAGGACACTTCAGCATGTGGAGTCACCGGGCCGGTAATCAAACTGCCAACCCTAAGATTAGTGGACAACCCAGTCTACCATGTGTGCCACAGCCGCCCATTTGTACATAAGTACATCAAGGCTATTTTACGAAATTTACGAAAATAAGAGCTACTGAGACCTCAATACCTGAGAAGGTGATGTTGAAGCCCTCGTAAGACACAGAAAAATCAGAGAGGAAGCGGATCTGAGCAGTGTAGTTCCCGAACAGACCGGCACTAAGAGGAGGAGGCAGGATGGAGCCGGTCAGCCTCCAAAGCGGCTGAGAAAAACTACCATTCTCTGTCACCAGGAGACAGTCATGAGGGCTCTCCAAATGAAAGGTGTGGAAGGTAAACTGGACACCTGTGGGAAAAAAAAGAAGGCAATAAGACATAAAGGTATTTTCTAACAAGTATCAATTTAAATTTAAAAGATTGCCCCCAAAGCAGAAAGCACATCTACCTTTGCCATGTGAGGTCTCGATCATCCAGGTACAATTGAGGTTGTGGGGGTAGAAGTCTGGAAAACCAGGTGACAGAATAGTGCCCGAGTTTCCCTGAATAAACCCACCACAAAGTGCTGGGGAGAACGGGAGTATCGCTTAAAATACAGTACCTCTCTCAGCTTTCACAATGCACTAAAACCAAGTTTACAAGACTTGTCCTTCTAAAGGACATAACCATATGGATGCAAATTATTCCTATCATTACCCAAAGGGAAAAATCAATAATGGCCTTAAAGCATTTACGGTGGTATAAGAGCAAAGTTTGTGGAAAGGGTAGCTCAAATCTATCTAGTATGCTGCTGAAAAAAAAAGTTCTATCTTTAATGTGTCCTTTTCTCATACGTGTAGATATTTTATATGAATGAAACTAGACTGTACCATCACAGCTGGGAAGGGGACGATTCCACTGGAAGTTGGGCTCGCATTCTAGAGGCACGGGGTCACTGAGGGTGTATCCTGCATCACAACTAAAGGTCACAAGTGCGCCCACATAGAAATCATTGCCATGGCGTTGACCATTGACTGGAATCCCAGGATCAACACAGTGATCAGACTGCAGCTGCAAGGCTATAGGAGAGATTTCACAAGCAACATTTTTGAAAGGGTCTAAAGTACTTCGAAGCCCTAAGTGGTCATTCATTAAATTTTTTCGTGATCTCCACTTAACAAACAGTTGTTTTATTCTGATCTCAACTTAATATTCTCGCTATGCCTGTCAGTGATCAGTAATCATGGGAAAACAACTTTTATGTCGAGATCACGAGAAAATTAAGGCGTGATCACTAGAAAATCCCTTGTTATGTTGAGATCATGAGAAAATTAAGTATTATGAAAAATAATTATGCATGGCCTGTTAGGACGTCCATACAAAATACTTGCAACTGGCATGCAGATTTCTTCCTGTTAGTGTTGAAAAGTCTAATGAATACAATGGACAATAACATACAGTGAGGGAAAAAAGTATTTGATCCCCTGCTGATTTTCTACGTTTGCCCACTGACAAAGAAATGATCAGTCTATAATTTTAATGGTAGGTTTATTTGAACAGTGAGAGACAGAATAACAACAAAATGTTATAAATTGATTTGCATTTTAATGAGGGAAATAATTATTTGACCCCCTCTGCAAAACATGACTTAGTACTTAGTGGTAAAACCCTTGTTGGCAATCACAGAGGTCAGACGTTTCTTGTAGTTGGCCACCAGGTTTGCATACACCTCAGGAGGGATTTTGTCCCACTCCTCTTTGCAGATCTTCTCCAAGTCATTAAGGTTTCAAGGCTGACGTTTGGCAACTTGAGCCTTCAGCTCCCTCCACAGATTTTCTATAGGATTAGATTTCTAATGTGCTTCTTCTTGAGCCACTCCTTTGTTGCCTTGGTCGTGTGTTTTGGGTCATTGTCATGCTGGAATACCCATCCACGACCCATTTTCAATGCCCTGGCTGAGGGAAGGAGGTTCTCACCCAAGGTTTGATGGTACATGGCCCCGTCCATCGTCCCTTTGATGCGGTGAAGTTGTCCTCTCCCCTTAGCAGAAAAACACCCCCAAAGCATAATGTTTCCACCTCCATGTTTGACGGTGGGGATGGTGTTCTTGGGGTCATAGGCAGCATCCCTCCTCCTCCAAACACGGCGAGTTGAGTTGTTGCCAAAGAGCTCCATTTTAGTCTCATCTGACCACAACACTTTCACCCAGTTGTCCTCTAAATCATTCAGATGTTCATTGGCAAACTTCAGACAGGCATGTATATGTGCTTTCTTGAGGAGGGAGACCTTGTGGGCACTGCAGGATTTCAGTCCTTCACGCGTAGTGTGTTACCAATTGTTTTCTTGGTGACTACGGTCCCAGCTGCCTTAAGATCATTGAAAAGATCCTCCTGTGTAGTTCTGGGCTGATTCCTCACTGTTCTCATGATCATTGCAACTCCACGAGGTGAGATCCTGCATGGAGCCCCAGGCCGAGGGAGATTGACAGTTCTTTTGTGTTTCTTCCATTTGCTAATAATCGCACCAACTGTTGTCACTTTCTCACCAAGCTGCTTGGCAATGGTCTTGTAGCCCATTCCAGACTTGTGTAGGTCTACAATCTTGTCCCTGACATCCTTGGAGAGCTCTTTGGTCTTGGCCATGGTGGAAAGTTTGAATCTGATTGATTGATTGGTTCTGTGGACAGGTGTCTTTTATACAGCTAACAACCTGAGATTAGGAGCACTCCCTTTAAGAGTGTGCTCCTAATCTCAGCTCGTTACCTGTATAAAAGACACCTGGGATCCAGAAATCTGCCATTCATAATTATATATATATGTCCGGGGTTCGATTCCCGCCGGGGCCATGTGTGTGCGGAGTTTGCATGTTCTCCCCGTGTTGCGGGGGTTTCCTCCGGGTACTCCGGTTTCCTCCCCCAGTCCAAAGGCATGCATGGATGGTTGTATATATGTATATAGATGGTTGTATATATGTATGTATGGATATATATATATATGTCCCAATGCACACAACTTGTCTGTATAATATGATCAACTCAGCAATTCTCAATAATTGAACTCAAGCTGAGATTTATGAAGCAACAATGACAACAACAATAGGTTAAACCACATGAGTCATACATAAAATTCCAGCTTATGATATTAGCTCTAAACACACTGCAGCATTTGTGAGTATCCATGTATGAAATGTTAGCATTCAGGTTCAGCATTCACGTGTGAGTGCATTTGTCAGCTTTTTCGCTTCACTAGATCAGGGTGCTATTATTTTATATGTGTAGTCTTTGACAAACAGTAAATCATGGAGTGATCATATATATAATTAAAGGGCTCTGATAACATGATGCTATATGTTACAGATAAGATACCAATTGCTGCCCAAAAAAGGTCAAATATCGGTAAAATATTAAAAAATATATATAAATGTGCACTTATATAGCGCTTTTATCCAAAGCGCTTTACACTGTGTCTCATTCACACATTCACACACACACTCACACACCAATGGTAGCAGAGCTGCCATACAAGGCGCTAGCTTGCCATCGGGAGCAACTTGGGGTTCAGTGTCTTGCCCAAGGACACTTCGGCATGTGGAGTCACCCGGGCCGGTAATCGAACCGCCAACCCTACGATTAGTGGTCAATCCAACTGCGCCACAGCCACCCTTATATATATATATTTTGTTGGAAAATTTTCCAATAATATTTTAACAGATTCACACTAGTCATACTCCGTGTAGTATTATACTCTTACTGCACATCACATTAAACCCAACAGTGTCCCGGCTAATCTTATAACAGACCTGTGCCGATAAAATAGTTTGTTTGTTTATAATGATTGAAAATGTCTAAGAAGTTGATTTCCATTCTTCTAGAGTAGTGCGAGAAAGGATTAAAGGAACATATTACGTGTAATTTATATAAAAACGTGATTTAATTTCTAATAATAAAATTCATTTAAACAAGTTTCTAATTATTAGATTGAATTATGTAGAGTGAATGTGCTCAATTAACGTTCCAGTGAAGGTGCAGTTCTCAGTTTTCAAAATCAAATTTTGTTAAAAGTAAATTCAATGAACATTTTTTTTTTCCATTGTAGTTTAATGACTACTTACTTTCATATCGGATCCGGAAGCCGATGTCTGAATGGCTCTTGTCCGTCGAAAAGAGCAGGTACAGGAAGTTGGAGGTGCTAATGAGAAACTGTGGCACTTGAGTACCTTGATAACTACCAATGAGGGGCGAGGAGGGAAAGCGCCCATCTCGCACCTCCAATACATCATAGTTAACCTCTGTTCGAAACCTGTAGACATGCAAATATGAGATAGCATGATTGAAATATACCAGTATATACATTTTTTTTCTATGTTTACGTACATAATATAAATCTACAGCTATATAACACCAAAATAAAGCAATATTAAAACTATGAGCTAGTAATGTTCAGACATTGAACATAGTGAGCATGTATGATTCTGCTGAAGCCCTGCTGTTATCCACATTCACATGCAGGCAGAGAAGCTTCAGATCTAAGCCTGAGGATCCTGGTGTCAGATGAATAAATAATCAACAGAGGCACATACGTGCATGTGGATATTCATTTGTGTTCATGAGGGAGCCTAAGGCTGCAATAGTTCTCACCCCAGCATATTGAAAATGTGCTTCACTCCACTGGGAGTATACCATTTACAAGGCGAGAGAATTAGTTTGTATGACTATATCAATCTGTTTGCCAGTACACTTGCTTGTGCACTAATCAGTGTAATGAATAAAATGTGCTATTTCAGAGACAAGTCAGCCAAATGGAGCAGAACACCATGTTTTATTGATGCTACATAAAATCAAAGAACAACCATTTTTTGTATTCGTTTTACATGGAGAGTTGTCAATCATGCTAATAGGAGCTTTGAGTAAAAATTGTTCCATGGCACAGAGGATTTGTGCACAGCTTTGGAAATGCCTTTTTTTTTTTCTGCAGTTGACTGTGGAAGATGTCACATACAAAATACGTACTGCATTTTCTACCATTCTACAGTAGTTTAAATAATTTTTAAAAAGGCATTATTATAAAATCAGCAACTCATCTGAATCTTACTTGTCAAAGATGATCTTGATCGGGTATCCAGGTGGAGCCTCGATGATCCACTCGCAGTTGAGAGCCTCTTTATAGAGCTCAGGCCAACCAGGGGACAGAATGATGCCGCTGGGGGCTTTCAAATCACCACCACATGGAGCTACAAAATTGACAAACAAAACCAAGCTGCTGCTTTGTAGAACAACCTTAATTAACCTTCAGCAATTCTAACCCAGTCTCACAGAAGAAAAGAAAAAAAAACATATTTGCAACATCTTTTATACATTGAATATCAGTGTTCCGGTCACAAGCCTATGATGCATAGCACCATATCAGACTTTCACTCGAAACTCAAAGCATAAACTAAATGCATAAAGTCTGTCCTTTTCACAACATATGATCAGACTTAGCAGGCTCATGAAATAAGCCTCTGATACACCACCCTGTTGGTATTATTTCCCTATAACAGCACAGTCCTAACTGATTTATCCCTTACATAAATAGTCCATACTGACAAACTAATTACAGTTAATTAACCTGATGATTCTACAGGGTGTCCCAAAAGTCTCCATGTATAGGGGGCTATTAAGGCCAGCACCATGTCGGTTGTGCCTTCGTCAGTGGATGTTCATGGATGTCCACTTCTCGCTTGGTCTGCAACACTTACATACTTTTTGAATTCGGTCATAAGTTTGGCAACACTGTTGTGTGTGATGTGCTTGCCATGTTTTCTGTTAAAATCCATCACGACCTTGTGACAGTTTCCAGATTCAGCCAGGAAAATGATGGGTGAAAAAGTTTGGAAGACATTTTGCTAAAAATGTTAATTTCCCCTTTGTATGGAGACTGTATTTTCAGAGGGAAACATCTCTCTCTCAAAGAACAGAGAAGCAATGACACTCTAAAAGCAGAGGTCAGTTTATGTCCAATGACATAATGACTGCAGAAAAGAGTTATCTTGCTATATAACAGAAAATACACATCTTACAACGACAGTATGAGACTGGAAAGGATCAACTCTTGGTGCCTTTCAGGTGGATAAGTTCAACAGATCACACTGAAAAGCATCTATGACACTGCACCGTTCCTGGCCTCAAATAATTTACACTTGCCACAGTCGTGGATTTCATTTGATTAGGAGACATGTATTTTACTATCTACACACTTTTCTTCACACAAAATAAAAGCGTGCAAACAAACCATAGCCAAGTAAAATATGGCAAACATACTCAACAACTCAATACTCCCCCTACCTCTGCAGCAGACGGAGCTTCTTAAATAAAAGTTAAGCGATTTCAGAGGTGGATTTACATGGTGTATATTTCATCCCCATATGCACATCTGGAAGACATTTTTCCCCCCAGATATTCCTGGTGAGCTGACATTGCAGTAGCACATGTGAATATTATTTATGTGTGTAAGCATCTTACTGTACTTTATGGAACAATATGCCCCATAAGAGATTTTTAATAGAGATATTTACAGGGTGTACTAAGGTGTATCAGGACTCCTTTTTAATATCAGGATAAAAATATTATTTTTAGACAAATTATTTGTGAGTAACAAAGAGGAAGAAAATGTATCGCCAATGCACAAAATTAAAAATAATCACAAGTGGTCAGAATGGGATTTATAATTTATGTATTAGTTATATAAAATTGGATTTTAGTTTATAGAGGTTGAAATATATTCAGATTTTTTTAGATTCTAAAAGATTCATAACAATGACTTAAATAATGCTTATAAAAAGCAAAAATCATAGCTTAACAGTTTACACAGTGCTTATTAACCACTTATTTTCATGTAATATTGAGTCTATTTCATAGGCAAAGGCTGACAGATTACTCCTGTTTAATTTATTTAGAGCACTGACCTTCACAGCGTGGCACAGCATTGTCCCACACCACGTTGCCATCTTTGAGGATACAAGATATTGTCTGGGAGCCATGGGTCTTCACAAAACCCTCTTCACACAGGAATGAGATAGAACTACCCAGCTGCAAATTCTCACCGAAGCGCTTCCCATTGACCGGCACGCCAGGATCGGGGCACTCATTGTGTCGAAATGCTGAGGAAGAGACAGAAGGTCAAACAGGTCAAAGAAAACATCAGAACAATAGTAAAAAGACATACGTGTGACAAACGCTTTATGGACACAACCTATAGCTATGAGCTAAGTAGTGCTGTAGACTGTGGGCAGCTTATGCAGATTTGGCAGAATGACCAACCGCCTGTCTTTGCAGAATGTAATTTTGCTTGACAAACTGATGCATGAGTAAATAGTGCCATCAGCCCCTTTAGCAGAAAACATCATTATGACATGGATTGTATTCCAAAGTCATGAATAAAGGTGACAGAATCGTCTTGTGGCCATTTGTATATAAAAAGGGCTGTGATTTCATGCTCACAGTGCAAAGATGTCTGGATATATTTCTTTACTGAGTATTAGGCAGCCTGCAAAAACATGTGACATGGTCAGAATTTCTACTATATATAGTTCTGAAAATTCCTGATCTGAAATCTCTTTTGCATGTATCTCAACCAGAAGTAAAATTAAAGCATTTCAGTTATCTTTAAAAGTGAAAATGGAGCTTTAAATAATTAATTCCAGCTGCATTAAACAAAACACCACCTACCTCTATCTAATCTTTCTTATGGAAAATTTTAGTAAAATAATTTTTAAAAAGGATTAAATTGGGAAATGAGTGCTCGTTTGCTTATCAGCATCATCCACATCAGTCCCTGTCTCATAACCTGAGTTAAAAGTCGGTCGCAGCATTTACACACGAGCCTCATCATCTAGATTGATCCCTGTTCATGCTAAAATCAGCGAGGAAATAATAGCTGATAAATCCATTCAGATCTGTTGGATTCATTTCTTGTTACTGTCTTCTGATTTAATTATTTAAACGTTTTAAACATTGGCCCCTCTCATCTGTAAAGTGTGTGTAAGTGCTCTTCTCTGTTTTGATCATGATGTTATAGTGCAGTTGCATTTTGACAGCTGGTACATCATCACAATCGGAATTGATTAGATTTAGGTCCGTTTCAATATGGTATGGTATGTAACTATCCAATACACTTGATTAAATCGTGAGAAAATCACACTCAGCAAGCAAGGTTTTAAACATCTTTAGGCAGACTGACAGCAACAGTGAAGCACAGTTACAGCTTCTATCTGACAACTGATGCTAAAACTAGTTTCAACTAAAATTCAAGAAACACTTACCAGCTACTATTCGCCTGGGTGAATAATCGCTTTTAATACAAAGTTATAGCATGTTATCTTTACATTCACACATTTTTTTTATTATATTGTTACTCTTTATACCTATCTTTGCACTACCTGTTATATCAGACACCAAAACTGCGTACGGTCGGTATATATGTCTTTAACGCCAAATTTTAGTTTTGAATACCAACGTGTCATTATTAAAATTTATGTAACATACTTTTTTGCACATACAGTATTAAATTTGCTAAATAGCTAATATTGGCATTAATGCAATGGCAACATTGTGTGTGTGTAGTGTGAGAGTGTGAGTGTGAGAGAGAGACAGCGCTTCCTCCAGAAGATGGAGGATACAATGATTGTAATTGTGAAGTATTAAACCAGCTCACATTTTCTGAAGAAGAAAAAAACACCTCAGTTGAGCGGTCACTGAAGAGACTGTCAGTCTGAAGGAAAGGATTGAAAATTAAAACTAAGAAGCATTCTAAAGAAGTTCAAATAAGCTAATAGATCTGAAATTGAGAATCTGTTGCACTGTTTAAAACTTGCAGTCAATGAACAACATCCAAACTTCTTGTTAATCCAAGTTGTTATTGTAGCAAGTACTAGTCTAAAGGGGTTGAACACTTATGCAAGCAGCTTTTTCATCTATTTCTCTCTCTCAACCTGTCTGTCTGTCTTCACCTCACGAGTTAGAAATGTGGTAGAACCTCAGTCTGATTTGCAGCACCCAAACAGGCTGCGTATCTCATCCATTACTATCACTCACATTTATGAAAGTGCCAGCTAGCCTTCCAGAAGAGTTTGCCATCCTCTTAATTAGCATGAGTGATGGGAGCCTCCCATTTCTTCACAAAACAGGGGCCACAAGGGGAGTCGTATGATGCTGAATCACCTTTCTACATCTTTAATTAATCAACTTTGCTTAATTTCATTATATACATCATCTGGATGGATTATATACATCATTATCTACTTGACAAGTAGTTTATTAGACACACACATCTGATACTTAATAATCTGGAAATTCAGTGTATTTTAATTATTAATCAAAACAATAAACCTACACCTAAAACACCTACAACACCTGCTACTAAGAATGTAATGAGGACACTGATGGTGAAGAAATATCCAGACAGATGATTAAGTGCAGATACAAGTTCCAATGGAAAGTAGTATAACTGTAATAATGCTGCTTTGGGAAGTCAGACAAATTCAGGGCAAGGCAGTCTCTTGATCTGAAAATAACAACAGCAAAAAAAAAATGCTCAAATGTTCAAACATTTCCTAGTTACTGCAGCGCAAATGCAAATGCACACTAGCTGAATAACTAAAGAGCTGAAAACAATAGCACAATTATATTCTCAAACAAAAGAACGTAGTGACAGTCCCCAGTTTTCAGCATACACAAAACTCACAGGACCAACTACAATGAAGACATAATTTCAATTCCTCTTAGACTCCATTATGCCAGTTTTCCACAAAGTTATTTTTAACCTACAATCTAACTACAGTGGGCTGATTCCAGAATTTTTTTTTTTTTTTTTGCCATTTGTAACTTGCAAATTTCACAAAAATACCTTGAATAAATGCTTTTCAAATCAAATTAACACAGTCAAACTACAACATGTTTATAACTACAGTTGTGTTAACAGGAAGTTGCATCAACTTAATTTCCTGAAGATCATGAGAAGAAATGTGTCTCTCATTCTTTTGTGTGTGTGTGTGTGTGTGTGTGTGTGTGTGTGTGTGTGTGTGTGTGTGTGTGTGTGTGTGTGTGTGTGTGTGTGTGTGTGTGCGTGCGTGTGTGTGTGTGTGTGTGTGTGTCTGTGTCCTCATGGTCAATGGTAGTTAAATACATTTTTAAAAACTCAACCCTGTTACTCAATGAAGAGCAAAATGTAGCCACTGTTAGCAATGAAACCTTGTATAACAATTATACTGCTGACTGAGATTGGTGATCAGTTTTTGTTTTTTTGTTAAATGTTATGTTAAATCTTTTGTTGAATTTTAAATTATTAAAAAAAAAAAAAAAAAAAGGTTAAACAGGTTAAATGGCACCCCCGTTGTGAAAGAATAGACAAGAAAAACAGTACGATGAACCAGGACTTACTGGTAAATGTGATGTTGAAGCCACGATCAGTATATGTGTGATCAGTGAGAAATTCCAGCCGTGCTACATGTCCACTTGTGGTGATGGGCGATGGAAGAACATCTCCAGAAAAGCTTCCCAAAATGGGTGACTCCGCTTTTCCTCCGTCTTTGATGGACAGGAAGTCAAACTGCTTTTCCATGCTCAGGTCATTGAAGGCCAGGTTGATCCTGCTCTCAGGCTTAGCGATGATCAACCACACGCAGTGCATGTTGTTCCCGTACTCCTGAGGGTAGTTCGGTGAAAGCAGAACTCCAGATGGTGTAGTGAAGTTGAAGAAGCATGAGACTGAGAAATGAGTAAAACGGTTCACAAACTTTCAAGCACCACTGTAAATATAGCAACACAAAATGGCTAACCATCTAACTAGCATAGCTATTGTTACTGTAGCTAACTAGCATTAACCAATAGCTGATTTAGCTACCATTAGTTGGCTAACATTAACCACTAGCTAGCTAACTGCTAATCTGTTGTTATCTAATTGTAACTGCTAGCTAACTAATAATACTCTAATGTATGCTAAATAACTAACATACCTAACGTAGCTCTGTGATAACTATTAGCTAAAGTATACTGTATGGTATTAGCTAATTAGAACTGCTAGCTACTAATGTTAATCAACTTATAACTATTAGTCTGTAGTTAAATAACATTTATTGAAGTACCAACTTGCAGTTAGCTAACATTCAGCTAAAGTGTTGGTTAGATAGGTTCTATTAATGTTAGGTGGAAGTTTGTTCGTGAAAATAAATTTCATGACATTTTGTATTGAAGGTTTGCTGTTTTTACTCAAATTGAATATTAGATTAGTTGTAGTATAGATAACCTTATAATAGATGATATCTGAAGCTGTGTCACTATCTGAGAGGTAAAAGTAAAATAAGAGCACTTCAACCAACTACATACTCTTGTTCTTACAAAGGCACTTTTAAGGACAGATGCTACTTTCTAGGTCTTTATCTCTTCCTCCATTACTCTCAGATATGTCTAAATATATCCTTGTTTTAAATGTGGATGTGTGCATGCAGGTCTCATCATCACAATATATCACATGTAATAGTTCTTTAATGAATTCTGCCTTTCCCCCTGCTTTTCCCTCAACTTTCCACCTCTCCTATAACATCAGAACTAATTTGCATGACCTAATTGCTGATGCTGAAATTACTAACATTATTTATATGACACTAAGGACCAAATATAGTACAGCGGATGAATATTTCAATTACATTTGATTGTGTAACATGGATTAAATGTGAGTTTGTTCAAAAGTCACTGAATGAAGGTGAAATTTTGTCAGATGTTTAAATGCAGAGACATTTATTGACATTTGCATAGTAACTCATGACACTCAGTAGGCTAATCGAACAGATGTAAATGATTCGTGATGAAGTGGTAATTGTATGCATTAGGCTGCTTTTACACTAGAGAATCTTATATAGAAAAAGTGCTGGCCAGAACACTCTTAAGATGAAAAAAGCAGTTCATCGGCTAGGCATACTGTGACCACAACAATGTTGTTAGATATTTATCTAGATTTATTATGATTAGATTTATTATTATTATTATTATTATTATTATTATTATTATTAACAAAGGTTGAATTGATTTCCTAAAATTTAGCTTAACTTTGGCAAGGAGGAGGTTTTGTGTTCTGCATTGAAAGCTCTCCAATTTGACAAAATTTCCAAACCTCTAACGAAACCACAATATATGCTCACCATATTTGCTTTCCTCACTTGCTGCCCACGTCTGGACCTTATTGGTTGGATGATTAAAAGTGCTTGATATTATGCTGTGCTTTCTCTAAAAGGTTTATAACCATTCATCCATTTTCCATACTGCTTATCATGCACAGGGTTGCAGGGCAGCCTGGAGCCTATCCCTGGAACCTTGGGGCACAAGGCAGGAGACCTGGACCTATTGGATGGCACAATCACCTACAACTATTCACACACTATGGACAATTTGAAAAAGCCAAACAGCATACAGTGCATGTCTTTGGACTGAGGGAGAAAACCAGAGTACCCGGAGGAAGCCCCCAAAGCATGGGGAGAAAATGCTAACTGTGCTCACAGAGCAAGGCAGGGATTAAGGCAGGATTCTGGGTATTCAGCCCCATGGGTTTTGATATAAAATAAAGCTTTGTATGAACAAGAAAAAGCACTTACACACACAGCTGGGTTTCTTGGCTGACCACTGGTTGTTCTTTTGACAGGTGATGTTCTTTTTCCCAACCAGTTCAAAGGCAGGTAGGCATTCAAAATACAGTCTGTCTCCATGCCTGAAGCCTGTTCCTTCTCGCTTGCCATAAGCTGGAATCCCAGGGTCTCCACATCCTCCCTGGTCGATTTCTAATATACAAAGCAAAGAAACAGGTTGGAAATTGTGTGTATGAAGCAGAGAAGCTCCCATTATAACCCATCATTAAGCTGCAAACACAACCACAGTTCTGAAAAATTTGGGACGCTGTGTAAAATGTAAATACAAATAGAATGCAGTGATCTGCAAATCTCCTACACCCATATGTTATTTACAATAAAGAAAACTTAGAAAACATAAAATGTTTAAACTGAGGAAATTTTATGGAAAAATAAGGAAATTTTGAATTTGATGGCAGCAACATGTCTCAAAAAAGCTGTGACGGGGGAAACAAAAGGCTGGAAAAGTAAGTGGTCAAAATTCAAAATTACCATATTTTTTTTCTTAAAATGGTACATTTACTCAGTTTAAACATTTAAATAACATATGGGTTTAGGAGATTTGCAAATCATTGCATTCAATTTTTTTTACTAGTTACATAGCATCCCAACTTTTTTGGAATTGGGGTTGTAAAAAAGTCAATAACACACAATCTGAGCAGTTGGCTCTAAGAGAGGTAAAGCCGTCTTATAGCACCTGAACTTGAGTAAAGGTCAGGAGACTGAACTGTGCTCTGATAGAGAATACACTTATAGTGTGATCCATTCTCACCCAAGAGGAAGTCAAGTGGAAATGATAACTTCTGTAATGCCCGAGCAGTGAGCTGGGAGGTGACAGACAGAGCATGAGTAAGGAAAAGAGGTGAGGAGAGGGAAATTATAAGCAGACATGCAATTTCAGTCATGTAAAACCTTTTTTGTGTACTCTGATCTTTCCTCCATATGGCTGTACTTGAGAGAGTTTTGAAAAAAAATAATAATAATAAAGCAACCAGCTGCAAATACAATACAAAGGAGACTGTTATCATTCCATAAAATATTTATTGACATAGCAAAATACATCACACATATGGTCTTGAAGTGCTGGAGTACAACAGAAAACACTTGCTGGAATAAAACACAAACACTCAAAGTGTTGCAGTATAATAATCTTAACATTTGGTATATCCATAATGCAACAAACATGTGTTTGAAGTGCTGGATCAATAAACCAGAAAGCTGAACTCAAAAGCTTTCCTTTTTTACTGTGACAGATACTGCCATTGAACCTTGAACAACTGAAACCACAAATTAGTGTGTGCCCATGATTATCCATCTGGTGTGCAGCTTCTTCAACATGAAAAATTTGTTTTTGAAGGACTGGGCCCTTGTTGAGCACTTGGGGTTAAGGCACATAAACACTTTTTGAATAGTTTCTTAAATTTGGGTTTGAGAGGTTGGATGCAAGATCATCTTCAACAATGGTTAAGATCCCCATCTTCATCCCCCTGGCATTACTGTCATCTGGGTCTGTGTCCTGCAGTGAAAAGCAGCATAAAATCAGTTAAAAAAAATCAAGGAATTATGCTGGACCACATAGGGTTCAACATGAGCGTTGAGAAAGACACAACGAAGATTAAGATACACTAAGATACACTGCACAAATCTGGCCTTTATGGAAGAGTGGCAAGAAGAACTTTGTTCCAATTCACAATTGTGTCCCACTTGTTAGTGATTCTTCACAAAAAATTCAAATTTTATATCTTTATGTTTGAAGCCTGAAATGTGGCAAAAGGTTGAAAAGTTCAAGGGGGCCGAATACTTTGCAAGGCACTGTATATATGGCACCTGTGAACCACGCCAGCAGCCATATAATCTTCAGTGAGACTGCATTTCTGTTGTTTGTGTGACAAAAAAAAGCGCTTCATTTCCACTCTATATTTTCTCAAAATTTCTGAACTTTTCTATCCCTTTTTTTTAGAAAAAAAAGAAAAAAAAGAGAGGGAAGTAATGAGCGAGAAAGATTTCAGGAAGTGTGTTACGGCTTGCTCCCGTTTCATCATGGGGAATAGTGCACACTTTCTGGGTGAAGTGCATGCGATGGCAGCCTCGAGAGGCTGGTAATGCATGGTAATGCCTACATTAAGCAGCTTGGCTTGCGACTCGTTCTCTTCTCAGTTTCCGAAGTGAGTTGTGTTTCAGAGCCTCACAGATCTGGGCCGGCTGCTGGCGAGGCAGCTAGCCGTCTCAGGTTCGGGGGATCTCTAATGGATCCGGAAGAGGGGCCAAGGAGACGAGCGCTACTAGATCTCTTGCTTTGTCTTCCGGTTCAGTGTTGCAATGACAGTGTTGCAGGCCTACCTAGAAGGCCTGTTGAGTGAGTTAGACATATGGTGGATTTCAAAAAAAGTCGGAATCTTCCTGGTTTTCTTGAGCATCCACGAGTGGATCCCGGGCCAGCACAAGTGCGAGGAAGACCCAGAAGGCGAGTATGGCAGCCCGGCAAACCCCGCAGACAGCCAGCACTGAAATTCTTTCTTCGTCAGTTGAGTGGTCACCATGTGCTAGTTGGGTCAGACAACACAGCGGTGATCTCATATATCAACCACCAGGGAAGGTTATGTTCATGCCCCCTGTGCAGGCAGGCGCAACTAATCCTTCTCTGGGCAGAGCGAAAGTTCTTGTCAGTGAGAGCAATGTACATTCGGGCAGCCAGAATCCACAAGGAAATTGTATGTGCTCAAGTGGCAGCTTTTTGTCTTGTGGTGTGAGGAACGTCAGCTAGACCCAGTGAACTGTGCAATAACTACAGTCCTGGAGTTCTTACAAGAACGTTTCTGAGCAGGGTTGGCTCCTTCAATCCACAATCAGGGTTACGTGGCCGCTGTTTCGGCCGGTTGATGGAGCCTCTGTAGGGCAACATCCTCTAACTTCGAGGTTCATGCATGTTGTCAGACGGCTGAGGCCCATCTCATACCTTCCTGGAACGCATACCTTCCTGGGACCTTTCTGTGGTCTTGGAAGGTCTGTCAGGGGCCCCATTTGCACCCTTAGAGTCAGCCTCCGAGAAGCTTCTGACTCTAAACGTAGCTCTGCTGGTCTAATTGGATAGTGGAAGCAATCTCTAAGGCTTAAGAGGCACACGGTCTCACCACGCCTCTGGACATAAGAGCTCATTCCACTAGGGCGGTCGCCTCCTCGAAGGCTTTGTCCAAAGGGGTATCCTTGCAGGATGTGTGTGTGGCTGCAGGGTGGTCTACGGCACACATATTAATTCGTTATTGCAGCCTGGATATTCATTCTACCCTGGGCTCGAGTGTCTTGCAGTGACCCTCAGGCTTGGGTCTTTTTGAACAGGCTGTACCCTCGGTATGATGGAGTGGGTATTCCTGTTCCCATACTCTTATGCTAAATGCAACGTCAAAGTTCCCTTTGAAAGAGAATGTTGGGGTTACGCATGTACGCATGTTTAATAAAGCTATTAAAGGTAACCAGTTATGAGCAGTAAGCGATTTCATCTTCATCTTGTTAATATTGCTGAGCGATTAATCTATTTAACTGCGTTTACACAGGAAGACAATGTACATAGGTTACATTTGTTTGTTCTATTTTGTTCATTTTGAAATAGTGCTCATACACAGTCACGCTGTGCGTTCTTCACAGAACACGTGCACAGAACTCGCGCACACACATAGGCAGCCTCTGAAAATGGCGCCTGTCAGTGAGACAGTTTGTGGGTACTAATTTGAGTTGGTACTCAGTAATTTTTATTTTAATGTGTACTTGGTACATAAATACCGGTGCTTTTGACATCACAGTTTTCCCATGAGCTGTCACAGAAAGGTCATGCAAAAGTATCTAACCGGGCAAACTAGTGTGAATGGCTCAGAAAGACATCAAATAAAATATCAATATACTGACATTTTATACATTCCTGATATATACAGGCCTAATGGAAAACTATTGTTAAATTATGAGTTACCTTACCGATGAACCTGTGGTGCTCCTAATTAGCTAGCTATTAATTCGATATCCAGTGTTAATATTTTACACAGATTTTAATGTTAATCATAATTTTTGTCTTTCAATGAAAATGTCCTTTAAATGTAGTCAATATTTTGCCATATCATTATTAACTTACTGATTAATATGCCACAATTTTAGTCAAAGAAAATATGTCACACTGTACAGCTGTAACCAACCACTTGCTTAAGTGTGAGTTTAGTCTTTTAGAAACATAACCTGTCTGTGAAATTTATTTAGCTTATTTTCCATAATTAAGTTAGTTAGAAAAGAATACATACCTTGACAATGCAAGATCCACGAATATCCACTCTTCATCAACGTGCCGTGGTTTAAGGAGCAGAGGAAACCCCATGCATCACGGTGCCCGGTACCGTGGCAGATTGAGGTTAAACACTCGAATGAAGAAATCGAGATATTAAGTTTGTCAATTTTCTTTTTTCTATCCACTGGACAAAATAGTAGGAAACTGTAGTTTGTAAGCTCTCCACTGCTAAAATTTTACACTGGAAGTGAGCAGCAGTGAAATGGGAATTTCGGCATTGAGTAAATCTTTTTTTTCTTTTGCCGAGCTTCTTGCTGAGATTTAAAAGATTTAAATGAAGAAAATTTGACAAAGAATATATATATATATATATATATATATATATATATATATATATATATATATATATATATATATATATATTGCACACATATATTTGTAGTGTAGTATATTTCATATACAGTTAATGTCAATATATAAAAAAGTTGATATTATATATTACCAGTTTGATATTCAATGATGAAGTAGAAATGCTTTTGTTTGTGGTGAGTGAATGTGAACCTAACAGCAGTTTTTTTTTGTTTGTTTTTTAGAATTCAGTCAATGAATTCTGTTAATATGAATAAATATATATATATAGCGCTTTTTTTTTCTAGAAACTCAAAGCGTTTTAATTGTATGGGGGAGGGAATCTCATCAACCACCACTAGTGTGTAGTATCCACCTCGATGTTGTGACTGCAGCCATAGTGCGCCAGAACTCCCACCACACACCAGCTATTAGTGGAGAGGAGAGAGCTAAGAAATCTTACTTCAATCTTCAGAATTTAGTTAATGTGTTCATGTTAATTTAAGTAATGTGTTTTCTGTTTATGAGACCAGTTACTGTGAAACAACTTGTTGAAATGGAGAGAATAAAGATTTTCTTTGCATTTCTTTCAGAATTGTGGAATTAATTATTATTAATTTAAAAGAAGGCATAAAAGGCAAAACTATCGGTATCGGCCGATATCACACTGAATAATCGGTTATCGTATCGGCTGAGAAATTTTCTATCGGTGCATCTCTAGTGGCCTATTTATATGTAAAAAAATGGGTCCACTTTACTTTAAATTTTAAAATGAATTAACAATTTGCAAGTTGGATTAATTTACAGTGTATACAGGACCTCATTTAGAATTTAACCTGAACTTGCTCTTGATGCTATGTGAATAAAAGGACTGGTTTGTTTGGACAGAGCGACATGTAATTATGTCCTGACTGCATCCTCATAAAGAATGTCTCAGCATGCACCTAATTTAGAAAATTGAGGAAGTGGACGTGATATATTCTAAGCCATTCTGTCAACGTGCACAGCAAGTGCAATCTACATTTATGCGACCATCATTTGTGGAGGCATCTTGAAAGTCAGCTTCCAAAGTGTTGAGTTTTCTCTCTTTATTTCTCTCTTTTTGTTTCTCTTGTTTCTCTCACACCAAGAGCAGGTCACATGCATGCAAACTGGCCATGTTGTTTTTGTTGTCTCTGACTGGCCCATACTCTTAATGAATTCATTTTTCTCTCTCTCTTCTCCTCATCCTTCTACCTGTCTTGGCATGCCAGGCCTCATTTGTGAGCAGAAGGCAACAGCAAAATGGACGGAAGGCAATGAGAAATTAAAGACAGGAGAGAAATGTGCAAGAGAATTTGTTTCTATGGAGAAAATAAATCAGAATAACACAATACTGAAAAATGTGTGCCAGGGTCTACAATGGGAATATTATGAAATATGGTGAATATGGATGTTCTTTTCCATCATGGACTAACCCCCATCATGGGTTAAGGTCTGGTGATTGACTTGGCCAATCTAAAACCTTCCACTTTATTCCGTGCTGAAGTCCTTTGTTGTGTTGGCAGTGCTTTTTTGTCATTGTCTTGTTGCATGATGAAGTTCCTCCCAATTAGATTTGATACATTTCTCTCTAAATTGGCAAACAGAATGTTTGTCGACTACTGAATTCATTCTGCTGCCATCATGATTTACATCATCCATAATGATTAGTGAGCACTCTGGTCTTCATGTTGGTTTTTCCTTTTTAACAACAAATGCAGACTGATGCAACAAATACAGGCAAAACCCAGTGCTCAAACCAAGAGTCTAAATTCAGAGCTATTAACTGTTTAAACACAAGCCACTCCTGGTATTTGAGGGGGTACAACATTTACATTTACATTTATTCATTTAGCAGATGCTTCTATCCAAATTGACTTACAAATGAGGAAATACAAGCAAAGTGATATGTCAAGCGGCGAACAATACAAATAGTGCTACAATACAATATTTTTTAATTAAGTTCTAGTCAAGTAGTGAAGCAAAGTGCACAGGTGTAAGAGCCAGTGTATTTATTATTTTTTATAATGTGGGGGTTGGTAGGTTAGGGGTTAGTTAAGAGCACAGGGAAGAGTTGGGTCATTAGCTGTTATTTGAAAATAGTGACAGGTTCTTGGGTCCAGATTGAGGTTGGAAGTTCATTCCACCACTGAGGGATGGTTAGTTTGAAGGTTCTGGAAAGGGACCGTTAGCCACGCTGTAGTAGGCACTACTAAGTGTCGGTCGTTAACTGATTACAGATTGCAGGAGGGAACATAAACCTCAAGAAGAGTGTTGAGTTAGGAGAGTGCTGTGCCAGACAAGGTCTTGCATGTGAGCATCAAGGCCTTGAATTTGATGCGGGAGGCTACAGGAAACCAGGTATGGGAGATGAAAAGGGGTGTGACATGGGTACAATCATTGTACCCATGTCAGGGAGTAGTGCACTGCAGTAGTCAAGTTTTTGAGATAACAAGAGCCTGGACTAGTAGCTGTGTAGCACAACCATTCATAAAAGTACAATAAATTTAAAAATGTGCTTTTGGTAAATGTAGTGAGTACTACATCTCACATGCTGTATATGTCATACTGTATCAACATCTAAACAAGTTGCAGCAATGTGTGAGTGGGTGACATGATTCTCTGTATCTCTGCGTTCACAACATGGGTTACAGTTATGGAGACTTGTATACATGCATCAAGCAGGCAAGACAGACGGCCTCTGACAGTTCTACAAAATCTCTCTCTCTCTCTCTCTCTCTCTATCTATCTATCTCTCGGTCATCATGGCATGCGTACACATTCTGCATGTCAGAGCTGCTGCAGATGTCCTCTGCCTGATGTAAAATGCTGTCTCTCTCACTAGGAGCTGACATGTGCACTTTCCTAAGGCCTTTCTTATTTAACCATTTAAATTTTCCTCTGATGTATTTTCCTGTCACGTTCATCTTTTTTTTTTCTTTTGCAAATCCATATGGAAGTCACTCACTTCCTAGTGAAGGATTACTAATAATGCAGGAAGGCACAAGTCCAAATAAATTCACCAAGCCTTGTAAAATGTGGAAATACTTTCCTAAATGTCACCATTCAGTCAAGTTCATACTTTATGTATATTCTGGTACAGTAGGTATTTTTTGCTTTGGTTATGGGTCATGTGATGAATAGTTTAAATGTAAACACTGTGGCAATCTGAAAATCAGAAAGATCTAATGCTTTAGCACTAAGAAAATGATTATGATACAGTTTAATAAGACAAATACATTGATACACAAGCTTGAGCCATAAACATTTAGCATACTGATTTCGCTTTGCATACTGAAATTCAGAAGCCCTGTCATGCATGCCAAATTATTGCTTGTGCCCCCTTTGGGGCTCTGCAGTTAGAATACCTAGGGAAGATGAGATAAAAAGTAATGGAAGAGGGAGGGATAAGAAGCTCAACATCTCAAATGCCTGAAGTGGTGGTAAAGGAAATGCCTGTGGCACATGTCTCTTTGTGCTTGCCTTAATAGAAGATCACATAATAAATGCGCCAGTGGCAGTAATGAGACATTTGCTGTCTCTTTAATGCCTTGCAGTGATTCTCAGAAATCACTTGTTCTTAATGTCAAAAATAATTTCTTATAATTTTGAATATATGCAGGAATCTCTCATCATGAACTTTTATTTTCAAGAGAGTGAGTGAGTTAGAGAGGATGCTAGAGAGAGCCCTTGCATTTGAGCAGCACTATGTATGCAACCAGTATGTTAAAACTATGGAAATAAGAATGAAAATATTTTTTGGGAAACATTTCCAAAGGAAGGAGATAGAAAGACTGCAAATTGTTTTAATTATGCAGCGGTGTATACTCTGCCCTACTTTCCTGTTCATTTTATTTAAAAAATAATGAAAAATTTGGAGCCTCAAGGCTCAGTGCAGATCTCAAAGTAAGGACTAGAGTAAAGTGCCTATTCCCAGTAGACACAGCTGTTAAAATAAACAAACAAACAAATAAAAAACTAGTGTGTTCACAGACTCCCAATGAACAAATCAGAAATTATTAACATGCTTATACCATTGTCAAAACATGAAGAACTTTCCAAAGAGCCTGGTGTCCAGACATAACCAATTCATGTCTGAACAGAGAAACATTATGAGGAAATATGGAAAATTTAGTGAGTGAGATAAAAAAAAAATATATCATGCTGTGCTGTCATGCTAGACAAATGCACAGAGATTTTGGCAAGTAGCATCATTACAGAGGCAGAGTGAACCGAGGGGAGAGGTTTCTACAGCTGCAGAGGGGTGAGAAAGCCCCTCATAAAGAGATAGTGTGCATTATTAAACAAGAGCTTCTCTTTCCTCTCATCTAGAGATGAAGAAATATTTAATAACAGGTAGGTGGAAGAAGAAGAACAAAGCTTTAGAATTACTAGTAGGAGTTATGATGACAACTGTGGTGGCTTTTTAAGCAAGATGAAAGGTTATAGTTTCACCACAATTAAAAGAAATCACAATGTATAAGAGGAAAATGAACAGAAATGGTGGAGTGAAAATAGATTTGAAAAGATCATCACCTTATTAGGTCAACTGTCCTGGGTGCTTGTCAACGTTTTTACCCGGTCTCTGAATGTTGGTCAACGGGCTCCTCTAGGCAGTCACAGTCTGCCATATTCTCACCATTTTTTAATAATGGATTTAAAGATGCTGCACAGCATGTTCAGTGTTTGGGATATTTCTTTACAACCAACTCCTGACTAATAATTTTCATGAACTTTGTCCTGGATTTTTCTTTCTAAGCTTCATGATGGCTTTTTTTAATTTATTTTTTTAGATGTCCTCTAACAAAATACCATTTTCTAAATCGCGTCCATTGACATGGCCATAACACTAAATGAAAACAGAGTAGATAGAGTAACGGAAATGAAACACTACCAGTTTTAATTGAAATGCTGGAGAACTGTCATTTTCTTTACTCATGGAAACACTTCACTAGATGGTTGAGGACTTTACAGATATAGATAATGGCAGAATGCTGTAATATTTTCTCTCACAGCCAAACCAAAACCAATGCATTACGTTTATTTCTCCCATAAGAAGTCCACCAGTCCATGCCAGTAAACAATTGGACCTCAATATTATGTTGTTTTTTTTTTTGGTCTAGGTATTTTGATATGACTTACCCTCATAAGACACTTTGAATCCCAAGGACCCACTGGTATCGTCCGTCTTGAAATTAAGCCACATCTGATGACTAGTGCTCACCACCAGATCTGGAGTGTTGGTTCCTGACAGCCTGGAAATAGAAATAGGATTCAGAAAACATGCCTCATTTGGTAAGTTTCATGCACAGTCTGATCCTAATGTACTCTACACCAAAAGCTCTGGCTGATTATGGAGTCTCTCTGGCTCTGGGATTATGGGACTCACTAATTGAGCATATTAGGTCATTTGAGGTTTTGAGCACCTAGAAAGAGTAAGAGAGCAAGAGAAAGCGAGAGAGAGTACCCAAGGATGCTATAATGCTCAGCTACTGCACGAGCACTCTCAAGGCTCTGCCTTATAGCGCACATAAAACAGCATCAATAAAACTTTATGTACACCATAAATTCCAGCACAATTAATAACAACACTCTGAGAAACATTCCAGAGCATCTGGTAAGGCAAACTGCATTACAGGCATCAATATGCAGCAAGCCTTTTTTTCTGGAAGCGTGATCTTCTTGTAACATTGAGAGCCAAAGTGATTGGCACTTGAGTGCGGGGTATTTCTCCCATCCGCTATTACTCAGAGGGCTGATGAAACAAGGAGAAACAGAGCGAGAGGAGGAGGAGGAGGAATAGAGAATGTGAGGGTTAAAAGACGAGACCATCAAGGAGAGAAAGAGAAAAGAAAGCAATAGAGAGTATCAAGCACAAACGTGTCAGAGACAAAAGTACTCACACATGAAAGACGGTTCTTTGGTCCCCAATTACAGCTCCATCGCCCACAGTTAGAGTGTCATACCCACGCTCCAGGTCAAAGTCCTCAAAGGTCAACTTTATTACCTGCACACAAGCCCATCAGCTTCATTAGTGCACATATCAGCAGTTGATCTATTATACCTCCACTATCCAATTGTTCATTTACACTTTCACCTACCAAGTTGACCAGCAGTCCAGTTTCACATTAGCAAAGTTCAATTGGAGCTGAACAACTTACTGTTTCCATATTCCTGTGCTTGGAACAAAGCTATGAAATAATTTGGGATCACTGAAGGTAAAGTTGATGATATTCACAGAAATGTAATATCAGGTATGTCATAGCAGCCCCAAGTTGTAGTTTATTGTACCATACCAGTCGTGAACCAAAGTATATGAGGTGAATGATGCAAAAAACCTGAGTGAGGTCAAGTTCATTCAAATGAAAAGTGATACAATGTGGCAAAGTTGAGTAAAACACCCACAAGCCCCCAACAGAGAATGATTTGAGTTGCACAAAGTGAAAAATCACTTCCTTTTTTGTATGTCTGTTAAGGAACAAAAATGAGTTTTAGCAAACCATCTGTTGAAGAATGATGAGTGGATGTTGTTAGAACCAACTGGTACTGACATTAAAATGGGGAAAATGATTAATTAAGCATAGATGTTTTGTTTTCTGTTTGATTGTGCAGTTTAGGATATATTGAGAGTTGGCAACTTAAGTTAAAAAATGACATCAATATTTTCTTGGGTTATGCAGCTGCTCTAGTTTATTTTCTAGGATGTCTAGATCTTTCAGATTATACAAATCACCTTTGTGCGATTGTTTCTTGGCCAATACTCATCCACAAGCCAAGCTCTCCCCTATCATACTCTACCAAAACAGGATGAAAAAAGCTAACATGTGCGTCCTCCAAGATGAGCTGTCCTGCTCATCAGGGTGGCTCAGCAGGTGTCACAGGGTGGCGTACCATAACTTGAAGGAAAGTGCTATCCTGATCCACTGGACTCTCTGCCATGGATGGCTGAATCATCAGGAATCCACACAGAACTCGCAATCGCTGGATGATAAGGTGAACGCTTCTATTGCATCACTCAGGAGCCCAGGTTGCTAGTTTGTTGCTAAATGTTTATTGGGTAGAAGCATAAAGAAAGAAACTGGGGAAAAGACTTGGTTGCTCAATAGGGTCTACCACCAACTTTAAACCAAAAACTTGCTTTTAACGCTGAAAAAAATCTGAAGGATAGAACATGTGCAGTAAAGAAGCAGATTGTGTATTTTTCTTTGCTGTTAAGAGCAGAGATGATAAAAAAATTAAACTACAAAAAAATGGATTGGTTATTTATAAATAAAAAGATGGAAAGCACTCAAATGCAACTGTTTTATGCCAACTTTAGTATGCATGCACAAATCCTTCACTACCATCCAAGTAGTGCTTAATTCTGAGTTCTGAATACTGATGTGTACAATTTCAATATCATCTCCTCCCTACACGCATTGAACTCAACTCTAAACATGGCCCATTGTCTTTGAACATGGCTGTGCATGGGCTGTGCAAACACCACCAAATGTAAGGGGAAAATATGTGCTGTCTAGTCTCCTGTTTCAAATTGTCTGCCACATTTCTGCCACATTCTTAATGTTTGGAGGCCGACTCCTAATGAAAAAGCTTATATAAATGCAAATTGCATTCTGTCCTATGGTAAACACAGTGGGTAATGAAAATTGCCAGGGGTGAGGAGGCAGGATTCTGGGTCAGATCTTAGATAAATGGAGTTTCATCTTGCTTTTTCTCCTCTCCTCATCCGTTTTTCCAACTCTGTTTTTAACTGCCATGTCATCCTCAGTAGGTTAGGCCTGCACTTTCATGTGGCCTCATGGGAAACAGTGGGTGTGGTATTGATTGACAGTTTTATGGGCAGACAGTAAAGACAGTTGACTCTCTGTGGGTTTCTGAGAGCTTGTAATCTCCTGAGCTGTAATCTTCTTTCATAGAGTACAAAATGCTGGGAGCAAATATGAACTTATGGTATGCTGTGAAGGATGGCACTGATCTGCTACCTGGGAACTCCGGAGATACTGCTGAGTAAATGAACCTGAGGAGCAACACAGTCGTGTCTAGAGCGATATTTATATTTATGTAGTAAATGGTCTGAAGTCACCCAACTCAATTTTACTAAAAATTCATAGCAGGTCAATTGACAAACGGCAATGATTTCCAGGGATTTCATATGAATATCCATCCATCCATTAACCATACCACTTATCCTACAAAGGATTGCAGGGAGGCTGGAGCATATACTAGGGAACAAGATGGGGTACACCATGGACTGGGTACCAACCCATCGCAGGGCACAATTGCACACATTCACATACTACGGACAATGTAGAAATGCCAATCAGTCTACAGCACATGTATTTGTAACCGGAGTACATGGAGAAAATCACAAAACACAGGGTTAACATGCAAACTAACATGGAAGAGGCAGGATTAGAACCCACAGCCTTGGAGGTGCGAGGCAAACATGCTAACCACTAAGTCACCCCCCCCCCCCCAGAGTAAATTATTATACAGATTTATTATTTTGTACATGAATTGTACTGCTTTATTTATTTTCATTTTTAACAGTGTAAACGTCTTGACTAGGTTGCTGCAGATACATTGTATTTAACTGTTTTCTTCTGGGAGATTCTATTGTGTTCCCAATCTAACGTTTCAAAAGTGTTAGCTCTAAGGAGACCATATTCACCAGGGAATAGTTTCATGCTACATTTCAAACACTGTGTTACACAAAATGGTCAAAACCATGACAAGGCATTTATTCTTACTATTTACTTCTGTTGTAGAGAGGAAAAATGCTTTTCACTGAAATTATTGAGATTGGGACTAAAGATGAATCGAATTTTAGGCAAATGAGATTCCCCAGAGAATTGCATATAATACCAATCAGGTGGGTAAAGATAACAAAAACAAACACTGATAATTAAAGCTGAAAGGAGGTAATCTGCCACTGCTGTCTGTGAGATCATTTCATATTTTACTGCTTCTATGTGATCCGTTCATTTAGAACATGAAGTCTAGACTCACATATTCACTCTGTTAGGGGAATAATATCCAAGTATGTGCTGCCACTCCAACATCCATCCGTCCTACTTTTTCTAATTTTCTGCATATGAATTCAACCATTCCTCTATATGCTCAAAAGATGCTCAGTACAGCTTTGGTATGACTGTATCTGTTCATGTTCACTTTAGTGTCTATGTAATAACGTTTCACAACGATACTGACAAATTAATTTAATACATTTTCAGCCTCAACGACTTTTCCAGTGAACAAATGTAAAATTTATTTGAGTTTACTCATACTGTGACAGACTCACTATAGCTTACATTTCAATTATTTAAAACGTAAATGATAAATAAAACAAATGTTAGCAGTGACTGTTAGCAATGTCAACCCGATTGATGTCTCAGTGCAGAGAGAGTGTGGTGGTTCTGGCACTGGCTCAGCAGTAGCAAATACAATGCTCATTGTCTGGTACATTTCACATAGCCCAAGTTTTGCCTTAATATCATGGCTGACCTCACGTCTCCTCTAGGCACCATTGTGGGCGGCACAAAAATAGAATGTCATTACGACTGGAAAGAGTAAGAACAGCCATGCTCCATCTTCATCTGCACCACTCTTCCAGAGCCCAGGGAGTGTCGAGTCTCCTCCCCGTTTCTCTCCTCTGAGCTGGTGTGATAAGAGTAGAGATTTGTAAAACCATTTGTTTGAGCCCAGAGAAAGAAATTTGGCAAGCGAAACGGAACGTGGCCTTGAACTGGGCTCCAAAGTCAACACTATGGCTTTGTCAATCCTGTAATAGCACGCTCGGCATGACACCAGTATACTCCTTTAGTTCTCTATTCCTTTACCCTTTCTCTTTCCTCACCGTCAATCATGTGTTATCATGTGTTGATATCCTATCAACATCAATATCTATAGCCCATGAAGGAAAGATTTTCCACAAATGAAAACTAGTAGAGGGGTCCACAAGAGCAATCATGTGAGAAAGCAAATATTGTTTCATAGAGGACGTACCTTGGAGGGGTCGGAAGCAGTAATGATCCAGGTGCAGTTGGCATTGTTATCATATTGGACTGGGAAGTTGGGAGATGTGATGACACCACTGGGGCCTCGGAGCTGGCCTCCACACATGGGTGCTGAATGAGAGAAAGATATTTTATATATATAATTTTTTTTAAATAAATAAATAAATAAATAAATAAATAAATAAATAAATAAATAAATAAATATATATATATATATATATATATAGAGAGAGAGAGAGAGAGAGAGAGAGAGAGAGAGAGAGAGAGAGAACAGATTTAAAACCAACTGTTGTTGTTCAAAGAGAAAAAAAATACATTAATTTTCCATACCGTTTACTATACACAGGAGCCTTGAGAATATCCAAGGGAACAAAGGGCACAAGGTGGGATATACTGTGGATGGGATGCCAACCCATTGCAAGGCACAATCATACACATTCACACACTAAGGACATTTTGGCCTACAACACATGTCTTTGGACTAGGGAAGGAAGCTGGAATACCGGGAACATATTTAATCACTGTTAACTACAATCAGTTCTCTTCTGTTGATTAAATCTCTTATTATTAATGCCAATGTAAGCCATCTAAACATTTTTAAAACTTTGTCTTCTGTCATTTGTACAGAGTTTGTATGCACTGTTCTTTGTGTTGATGATGATGTGATGGAGCAGAAGAACCACATACATTTTGACAGTCGGTATCTCATTCCAAACTGAACTGATCTTTATGCAGACTGACTGTATTTACTGGTACACTTATTAAATTGACATACACAGTTATAGAGTTCCAGGATTCAAAAAGTGAACAATTTAATCGAGTGAAAAATACATAATAGTATTTGTAAACCAAGTGTACAATTTTATATTGTTGATTTGTACTTATATAATTTAGTACAACTCGTATTCTGGTAAAATATTCTGTTATTTTTCCACAAGTTGTGCATATAAATAAGTGATTTGTATGCATTTACATAACCGTCATTCATGTAATGGAGGCATTTTTTATTGTGCAGCTTTTCTTCTTGGAACTGCTCAGAACAGAAACAAGCATGAACTTCCTAATGTAATCTGTGGACACATCTGTGGGGATTTATGTGCTCCCAGTGTTTCTGAAAATGTGCTCTTCTAAAAGAGTTCACTTAAGTGCAATTACCTGTTTTCTCAGCAAAGCCTATGAACTAATGCATCATGGTAGCATGCTCTGTGATTTAAAAAGGCAATTATAGTAGTACAGGCTTGTATTAAAGCCAATACTTGAAAATTACAGTAAATATTATTTTCCAAGTTGCCAAAAACTGGTTTATATCAGGATGTTGTTTTTGACCACAACAACACATGCCATGCTTTTGGAGAGACCTTTTGAGGTTTATATACTTTTGATGACAACATGACTTTTCTGTGACTTTCCATATTTTCGTAGTTTTACATTTGAATAGAGTCTTTTATGCAACTTTTGTGTCCTCCAGGAGGACTTTAAAGCCCTGACAAAATGAAAGTGCTCGCTACTTAATGAGGAAGGAGGGCATAGTCAGTGTTTGCAGTAAATGAACAAGTCTACAAGTCTGGGACTAGCTGCAGCTCTTTAATGAGTTATGTCTGAGGTGAACGCCTCAGGGGGCCACACACACACGCACACACACACACACACACACACACACACACACACACACACAGCGTCCTTGCATACTTAAAGGTGAGTTGACAAGTTGACATTAAAGAATAAATCTTTAAGAAAGTTAATTAGCACCATGGCCCACTGACCACAGTTTTCATCTTCATATTATAATACATGTAATCTCTGGTCTTTGGTATTTTACTTAATTTCTGTTATAGGTCATTTACTCAAGGTTTTCTTTTTCTTTTCTTTTTTCCATGTTAGATACTGCTATGATGAGTGGTGATGTCAATCTAGAGAGTATGTAACATGCAAATTTTAGAGAATATTAAACAAAAAATATCAATATTTATAATTAACATGGGCCATTCAAGATTTATTTTACAATCAAATTCTGAGCTGACTTTTTGTAGTTTAAACAGTTTTCATTAGCATGTTGGTCTATTTTCACTTTTTTCACTACATAATGTCTACATTAACCATAATGCTGTTCGACTACCTGCTTATTGGGATTTAGTCTTGCTTCATCTCAACCCAAAGAGAGTGATGTAGCAGAACTTTATCTCCTTTAGTCTGCCTAGCACTCCCACCTCATTCATCTGTACATTCTACTCAAATGGATAAGGCTCCAAAGCTTCAGCTTTCATACTAATACCACCATCAATGCCATTGTGCTTATTGCCACGTAACACACACACACACACCACACCTTAACCATTGTACTATGTACTAAATAAAACAAGCTATATAAATTAAATTAGTTACTGTATCATAGCTTTTTTATTTTCCACATATAAGCGATGATACAGTATCCTGCAGCTAGGAATCACTTAAAGGGGAAAAAAATCTCTCATATGTACACTAAGTAGAGCAGATTAGATTAGATAATTAGATAATCACCTTTACTCTATGCAGGTGTTTCCAGCTCTTTCTGGTTGAATTGAATCAGTGTGAAATTTCGCACCAGGGTACATGAGTCAGAGCTAGGTATTTGAGCTAGGTGATTTAACACTAGAAGGTATAGAAGAGTGCAAATACAATAGTATTTGCGGAGAAGCCTTTGGATAAAGATCCGGAGAAGCCTTTGGATAAAGATGATGAGATTGACTTGAACCTACTGAGACGTAATACCAAAGAGCCACTTTAGACCATTGAAAGTTTTATTAACTGGGAAAAAAAATTATAGCTCATATACTGTATGGTATTGCGCTTTGTAAAAGTGACTCCGTCTCACGTTCCTGTAGCTTATCTCTTATGGCTTGCACAGTTTGCGCTGATGTGAACAGTTACACCTTACCCTGGAGAATTTATCACTTTGCACATAATCCACTAACAAATATAAATCTCAAAGCATGACCTTCATATAGTGTATTTGCGGCAAAACAGAATTTAATTATCTTTAAATCGTTGAAATAACCTTTTTTACTGTGTGTTCTTCAGGACAAACTGGATGTTTTGTCTGACATTCATTTTCTTCTATCAGTGTTTCCTTCTTGTCTGACTTTTCTGTAGTTATTTGCAATTAACAAATGGTTTATGAGTAACTGGTATTTATTAGTGTCCGATGAAACAAGACAAATAATTCCTTGAAAAGAGACAATTGATTTGAAAAGGTTTCAAAATGCTTAAGCCAAATATCACTACTCTTCACATAACTAATGGGACTATTGTGCAGAGCAGCGGGGTTTCTCTGCTAGTAAATACCTTCTCCATCCAAGATCTATTCCCCTTTTCTGCACAAGGGCACAGTCCAATACTGTACAAGAGCTAACCAACCAAAAACTGATCATTAAACAATCAAAAACAAAACTGCATTCTTAGTCTTCCATCTCAGAACTGTCCAAATAAGTTTCTCTAGCAGTCTGTTGTGCTGTGGCATCCGCTGTGCCGATGCACAGTAGAGTAACAGAGGAGATGTAGTGTGCTAATGAAAGACTAATAGCCCACAGTGTGATGAATGATATTGCAGAAATAAATCAATATCACAAGTCCAAGGGGCACATATTAACTATTGTGTATGTATGTGTGTGTATTAGTATATACTGTGTGTGTGTATTTGTATATACTGTGTGTGTGTATTTGTGTGTATGTCTCAGAGAGGAGTAGAGGACACGGTGTAACCTAGACGAGGAAATTGGAATGAGAGGAATCTGTAGGCTGCAGGGCAGACAGCAATGCACTATGGGTTACCTGAAGATAAAGTGTATTAACCTGTATGACATCTTTTACCATACTCACATCTGTTTCAGGATTATCCCTACCGGCCTACTGTCTAATGTAAGGAGCTGAAAACACACAAAAGTCTGTGCAAAAGTCTTAGGCAACCTATTTTTTAGTACAAACTTTGTTATAGCTTTTTATTTTATGACTTCTACAGTATCGTGAGTACAAAAATATTTCCAAACATTAGTTTTCCAGCACAAAATAAAATGTTACAGAACAATGTTTGTATGTCAGTAAAGAAAGCAGCATATTAAGTGGTAAGAAACACTTTTCAGACAAAAAACACAATGACGTCTGCTGGATTTTCCTGCAGAGATTGTATTTTTTTTTTTTAGAGCAAAGGGTCATCACACCAAATATCTCATTTGTGACAGGTAGACTTCAGAGGGCTTTCAGCATTTGAATCTCAATTTTCATTGTCATATTCTAAGCAATTTACTTTTCAGTAGCCAAATCTCATAAACTATGACAAACTTGAAAGATTTTATTTATATCTAACACCTATGTAACATCCTAGCTAGCACCTAGTAAAATAGTCTGTACTGAATTTCAATTTACGTTGTTCTTTTCACAGCAATTTACATTTCATTAGCCAAACCTGTCAAAATAAACTACAATTGTCAAAACAGTTGTTGTTATTATTTAGCATTAGCTAAGTTAGTTAGCTTAATATACAGGTTCTGTGGCTAACATTTTCTGGAGGTGGTTGGTTCAAACCTGAGACTGTGTTCCATCATTACAAGATCTGGGAGTGATGCTGTGACACTATAAACCTTGGTAACATGAAATAACATATGATCTGTGTAAGATTAAAATATTTTTAGTTGATTTTTCTTTTTAGTTGCATTCATGCTGTTTAATTATTATTATTATTATTTTAATAATGCCAAAAAGACCTGTTGCTGGCCTTGAAAATTGTGTTCATTGCACTGAAACCACAGCTGTGAAGAGGGGACAGTTGCAGCAGAAATTTCATGAGAACTCTCAAGGACAATCACAATCAGAAAATTTGTAAAGCTTAATAAAGTAATTAATCAGTGCTGAGCGTGATTAAATAAGCTGATTAGTAAAGAGATAGGCACCTTATCCCTCCAAAGAAATCTGCTACACAGATTGTCTACTGTTAGTCTCTCATCCACATTGTGTCCTTTCCCTGTTACCATATAAAGCACATGTAAAGCATGTGGTATGCTTTCTACATGACAGATATTCAACTTTGAGCACGTGAGCATGAGTCGTACCTCTACAGATGGGTCGGTCGTCACTCCAGCCTACGTAGTTGTCAGTCACACGCATGCAGGTGATGCTCTTGGAGCCCTGCAGCTCATAACCTTCATCACAGGAGAAGTGCACTGTGGCCCCACGTCTGCAAATCAGAAAGTCATAAAAGCATAGATGATTAGCATCTCTTTCATTATCTTCCAACAATGAAAACTGATAACACCTTCTATGAATACTAAATTAAAAATGCATTACAAATACTTTTATATAGCACATACAGTACAGCGCCTTGCGAAAGTATTCGGCCCCCTTGAACTTTTCAACCTTTTGCCACATTTCATGCTTCAAACATAAAGACATAAAATTTTATTTTTTTGTGAAGAATAACCAACAAGTGGGACACAATTGTGAAGTGGAACGAAATCTATTGGATTTTTGAAAGTTTTTTAACTAATAAAAAAATGAAAAGTGGGGCGTGCAAAATTATTCGGCCCCCTTTACTTTCAGTAAACTCACTCTAGAAGTTCAGCGAGGATCTCTGAATGGTCCAATGTTGTCCTAAATGACTGATGGTGATAAATAGAATCCACCTGTGTGTAATCAAGTCTCTGTATAAATGCACCTGCTCTGTGATAGTCTCAGGGTTCTGTTGAAAGCGCAGAGAGCATCATGAAAACGTTGGGGTTACGCATGTAACCCTGTTCCCTGAGAAGGGAACGAGACGTTGCATTTAGCAGTATGGGGAACGGCTTGCGCGTGACCGGTATCTGAAGCTTGTGTAAAATCATGCCTCTACTTATAGGCCTGCCATGATCAGGTGACGTGGCAATTAAGCGCGTCGCATGACATATATATGGCACCTGTGAACCACGCTGCCAGCCTCTATTATCTGAAGCGAAGACGCAATTTACAGGCCAGCCCCGGTATGACAGCGCTATGCAACGTCTCGTTCCCTTCTCAGGGAACAGGGTTACATGCGTAACCCCGACGTTCCCTTTCAAAGGGAACTTCGACGTTGCATTTAGCAGTATGGGAACAGGAATACCCACTCAGTCATACCGAGGGTACGGCCTGTTCAAAAATACCCAAACCCGAGGGTCAGTGCAGGACACTCGAGCCGGCAGGAGGGATGAATATCCAGGCTGTCATAACAAATGACCGTGTAAGGCATGGACCCTACCCTGCCGCGACGCACATCCTGCAAGGAAACCCCTTTGGACAAAGCCTTCAACAATCCAAGTAGAGATGCACCGCTTTGACACAGCATCACTTTTCCGGTCACTGCCAAAGCAGACTAGTAGCTGCTCTGACTTACGCCACTGGCCGGAGCGGTGGACGTAAGTACAGAGAGTGCTTACTGGACACAGTGGGTGCATCCTCTCCTGTTCTGGTCAGAGGACAGAGAAGGGGAGAAAGCCTGCAACACCAAAGGGGGGGCAGCCAATGTAGGCACTTTAGGAATATAATCCGGCCTAGGGTACAGGAAGGACTTGGCTTATCTAGGGGTAAAGTTAAGGCAGGAGGGGCAACAGGGAGAGCTTGTAGACCTCCCACTCGCTTGAGAGATGTCAGGGCCTGTAAAAGAGCTACCTTTAGAGTCAGAAGCTTCTCAGAGGCTGACTCTAAGGGCTCAAATGGGGTCCCTGACAGACCTTCCAAGACCACAGCAAGGTCCCAGGAAGGTATGCATGGCCTGCAGATGGGCCTCAGCCATCTGACACCACTCATGAACCTCGAAGTTAGAGGACGTTGCCCAACAGAGGCTCTATCAACAAGTGCAGGGCTGGCCGAAACGCCAGCCACGTAACCCCTATAGTAGAAGGAGCAAACCCGCTGAGAAACGTTCTTGTCAGAACTCCAGGACTGTAGCGATTGCACAGTTCACTGGGTGTAGCTGACATTCCTCACACCACCAGACAAAAAGGCGCCACTTGAGCGCATACAATTTCCCTGTAGATGGGATCCACTCTAGGGGCTCGAAGGGGCAGCTGACAGACCTTCCAGGACCACAGAATGTCCCAGGAAGGTATGCGCAGCCTGCAGATAGGCCTCAGCCATCTGACACCACGCATGAACCTCGCAGTTAGAGGATGTTGCCCCACAGAGGCTCCCACAACAGGGGCGTGGCTGGCCGAAATGGCGGCCACATAACCCTGATTGTAGAAGGAGCCCACCCCGCTGAGAAATGTTATTGTAGAAACATGGTCACTACCACCTCAGTCGTGTGACCAGAATCTATTAGCTGGCGCCCCTCAGGGGCCAGACCCACAGCTTCCTTAGTTCTTGCCAAGGATGATAAATCAACCCAGCGGCTTTTGAGACGGTAGGTCCCTAAGGACTCAAATGGGGCACCTGACAGACCTTCCAGGACCACAGGAGGTCCCAGGAAGGTATGTGCGGCCTGCAGATGGGCCGCAGCCGTCTGACACCACGCACGAACCTTAAAGTTAGAAGATGTTGCCCCACGGAGGCTCCATCAACAGGGGCATGGCTGGCCGAAGCAGCGGCCCAGTAACCCTGATTGTAGAAGGAGCCCAGCCCGCTGAGAAACGTTCTGTAAGAACTCCAGGTAGCAATTGCACAGTTCACTGGTTCTAGGTGACGTCCCTCATGCCACAAGACAAAAAGCTGACACTTGAGTGCATACGGTTTCCTTGTGGATGGTGATCTAGCTTTTAACATGGTTTCAACAATCTCAGTTGTGAGACCCGAATCTACGAGCTGGTGCCCCTCAGGGGCCAGACCCACAGTTGCCGAGTTCTGGCTGAGCGTGATAAAACAGCCCTCCGGCTTGAGACAGTAGATCCGCTCTAGGAGCTCGAATGGTGCAGCCGACAGACCTTCCAGGGCCATAGAAGGTCCCAGGAAGGTAAGCGCGGCCTGCAGATGGGCCTCAGCCATCTGAGACCACGCATGAACCTCGAAGTTAGAGGATGTTGCCCCACAGAGGCTCCCTCAACAGGGCGTGGCTGGCCGAAATGGCGGCCACATAACCCTGATTGTAGAAGGAGCTCACCCCGCTGAGAAATGTTATTGTAGGAGCTCCAGGACTGTAGCTATTGCGCAGTTACTGGGTCCACAGTGAATCCCTGTGGATGGAATCTCCCAAGCAGTGCCATCTCGCAGAGATATTATCTCTCAGAACCATGTTCGAGCTGCCAAAAAGGTTCTATTAGCAGGCTACCTTGGCGAACTCTCGCTAGAGCTAGTGGGAGCAGTGATGGGGGGGGCTTCCACCCTAGGCACATGTGTGGATTCCACCCTAGGCTCCCAAGATACAGCTTTATCTAGCTCAGTGTTGATAGGATTGACACTATGCCTGTTGGGGCCGCCCATGTTGAACCGCCAGCTCCCTGGATCGTGCTAGAATTAACCAGTTGTCCAGGTAGTTTGGTACACAGATGCCCTGGAGTCCCAATGGAGCCAGAGTGACATCCATGCACTTTGTGAAGGTGCGAGGGGATAAAGCTAGCAATAATCCTATGCGGAAACTTGCAGCTTTTAGACCTATCGCCACAAACCAGTTCTCGAACTGGATCTGTGGCACGATACGTTTGAACATCAGCCTCTGAACCTGTATATCCGAAGAGTATGGTTCAGATGATGCATCTAAAATTGGCCGCATATTCCCACTTTTTTGCGGAACAGGAAATAAAGGCTGTAAATCTCCCTCCCTGAGGGAATGGGGTACATGTTTCAGGACCCCATTGTCCAAAAGGGAGCTTACTTCCAGCGCTAACGTCGGGCTCTGGTCTGTGCTGAATTCTGTGGTGAACACACCTGTGAACGGGGAGGTCGAGCTATAACTGGACCCGGTAACCCTTTCTATGGTAGACAGAACCCATGGAGACACATTTGGCTGTAGCTTTCACGCTGCCCGATGGTCTTCTAGTGACGTTAGCCATTCCACATTCTATTGGATAGATGCATCAGATTTCCGTTGCCCTGTGACAGCTTGCTGACCAGGGAACACGAAAACTTGGGGACAACCTTGGTTAGGGGAGGCCCTACAGTAGCCCTGGGGGCTACCTGCCCTAACAACCTCATGTCCCCGGATACATCCCTCCACAGCCCCTCAGGACCGCTCGTCTTTGCCTGCTTGGCCTTTATGACCATTCTCAGATCAGGCCCAACAGCAGACCGCGACTGTGGCCGCCCGGTTCCCCTGGCTGTCTGCGGGGGTTGGCGGGCTGCCATACTCGCCTTCTGGGTTTCCCCCATACTAGTGCTGGCGCAGGCTCCACTCGTGGACACCCGGATGAGCTTGAGACAACTTTTTTTTTTTTTGCCATAAGTCGAGCTCACTCAGCAGGTCTGCTTGGTAGGCCTGCAACCCTGTCATTGTCTGCAGTGACCCACAAGCAAGACTACTACTGCATAGGCTTGCCCACCTTGGATGCAAGCCGGCCCCTGTAATTACCTGCCATCGGTGGAGAGAGGTAGCTAGCAAGCGCCTCCTCCACCTCGGGCATAGCTTGGGCGGCTGTGGCGCAGTTGGTAGAGCGGGTTGTCCTCTAATCGTAGAGTTGGCGGTTCGATTCCCGGCCCGGGTGATTCCACATGCCGGAGTGTCCCGATGACAAGCTAGCGCCTTGCATGGCAGCTCTGCTACCATTGGAGTGTGTGTGTGAATGGGTGAATGAGACACAGTGTAAAGCGCTTTGGATAAAAGCGCTATATAAGTGCACATTTACCATTAAATGGCCAAATATTCCAACATCGTGGAGTTATGACTATGGCTTAAGCATGGTTTTCTCAGAAGTGAGATTTTGTCATAACTTCTGGAAGACAGGGGAGTTTCTGCAGTGTGAAGTATTTACTTTCACTGGGTAATCACTTCAAGCAGCTCTTTATACGCTGCTCTCAGTTTTTAACACATCCTTCTAACTCTTCGGAGTCAGAGAGGGGGCGTTATTACCCCTTTGGCTTTCCATAGCAGGAGGAGGAGTCGCGACGCGAACTCCAAAATCCAGCGGAGAGCCGAACCCGGAAGACAGAGAGAGAGATAGAGCAGCGCTCGTCTCCGCTCCTCTTCCAAATTTAAAGAGTTCCCCGAACCTGAGACGGTTGGCTGCCTCGAGCAGCGCGCGATCGCCAGATCCGCGAGGCTTTGAAACTCGACTCACTCGGCTTCCGTTTTTTTTTGAGAAAAGCGCGAGTCGAGCTGCTTAATGTAGCGTTACCATGCGCAGCCTCTTGAGGTTGCCATCGCATACTACACCACTAACACTTCACCAAGAAAGTGTGCACTTTTCCCCCGTGATGAAACGGGAGCACGTTACACACATCTTTAACTCTTTCTCACTCATTACTTACCTCTCCTTTTCTTCAAAAAGGGATAGAAAAGTTAAGAGATTTTGAAAAATTATCGAGTAGAAATGAAGCGTTTTTGTCACACAAACAACAGACATGCAGTCTCGCTGAAGATAATAAGGCTGGCGGCATGGTTCACAGGTGCCATATATATATCATGCGACGCGCTTAATTGCCATGTCACCTGATCATGGCAGGCCTATAAGTAGAGGCATGATTTTACACAAGCTTCAGATACCGGTCACGCGCAAGGCGTTCCCCATACTGCTAAATGCAACGTTGAAGTTCCCTTTGAAAGGGAACCAAGGAACACACCAGGCAGGTCCGTAATACTGTTGTGGAGAAGTTTAAAGCCGGATTTGGATACAAAAAGATTTCCCAAGCTTTAAACATCCCAAGGAGCACTGTGCAAGCGATCATTTTGAAATGGAAGGTGTATCAGACTATTGCAAATCTACCAAGACCTGGCCGTCCCTCTAATCTTTGAGCTCAGACAAGGAGAAGACTGATCAGAGATGCAGCCAAGAGGCCCATGATCACTCTGGATGAACTGCAGAGAACTACAGCTGAGGTGGGAGAGTCTGTCCATAGGACAACAATCAGTCGTACACTGCACAAATCTGGCTTTTATGGAAGAGTGGCAAGAAGAAAGCCATTTCTCAAAGATATCAATAAAAAGTCTCATCTAAAGTTTGCCACAAGCCACCTGGGAGACACACCAAACATGTGAAAAAAGGTGCTCTGGTCAGATGAAACCAAAATCAAACTTTTTGCCCACAATGCAAAACGATATGTTTGGCGTAAAAGCAACACAGCTCATCACCCTCAACACACCATCCCCACTGTCAAACATGGTGGTGGCAGCATTGGGCCTGATTTTCATCAGCAGGGACAGGGAAGATGGTTAAAATTGAGGGGAAGATGGATGCAGCCAAATACAGGACCATTCTGGATGAAAACCTGTTGGAGTCTGCAAAAGACCTGAAACTGGGACGGAGATTTATCTTCCAACAAGACAATGATCCCAAACATACAGCAAAATCTACAAAGGAATGGTTTACAAATAAACGTATCCAGGTGTTAGAATGGCCAAGTCAAAGTCCAGACCTGAATCCAATCCAGAATCTGTGGAAAGAGCTGAAAACTGCTGTTCACAAACGCTCTCCATCCAACCTCACTGAGCTCGAGCTGTTTTGCAAGGAAGAATGGGCAAGAATTTCAGTCTCTCGATGTGCAAAACTGATAGAGACATACCCCTAGCGACTTGCAGCTGTAATCGCAGCAAAAGGTGGCTCTACAAAGTATTAACGCAAGGGGGCCGAATAATTTTGCACGCCCCACTTTTCATTTTATTATTAGTTAAAAAAGTTTCAAAAATCCAATAGATTTCGTTCCACTTCACAATTGTGTCCCACTTGTTGGTGATCCTTCACAAAAAATTAAAATTTTACAACTTTATGTTTGAAGCCTGAAATATGGGAAAAGGTTGAAAAGTTCAAGGGGGCCGAATACTTTCGCAAGGCACTGTATTATACATGACTATATCTTACTTACATAAAAAAAATGGTAGCTAATGTATTTCACTATAGTATGGCAATTTAATAGCTAGTTAGGCCTATTAATACTGATTAAGGGAAATAAACCAGCATATTATTTTCCAGAGAGGGGATGACTGTGTAGGCATAGTCCTTTTCCTGTAGAAACATTGTTTTTGAGACCTCAACAAAAAGTGACTGGTCATTGGTAAACATTTCTGCTATGAGCTATGATGCTCTTTTCTGCTATGAGCTATGGTGCTCAATGTCCACCACTGAAAAAAGAAAGCATTTAAGCCAGTAAGCCTGTAAACAATTCTCTCAAGTAGTTAAAGTTGCATACATTACTCTTTAAAAAGCATTAGCATATAAATGCATAATATTGGGTTATATTAACTTTAAAATTCATATAACGTTAAGGTACAACCACAATTCTAAAACAGTTGGGATGCTGTGTAAAATGTAAATAAATGTAAATAAAAAAAGAATGCAATGATTTGAAAAATCTCATAAACCCATGTATTATTCACAATAGAACATAGAAAACATATTGAAATGTTTAAACAGGAAATGTACCATTTTAAGAAAAAAAAAGGTAATTATTAATTTGATCGTATCAACATGGCTCAAAAAAGTTGGGACAGGGGCAACAAATGGCTGGAACAGTAAGTGGTTAATTGGGAACAGGTCAGTAACATGATTGGGTATAAAAAGTGTATCTTAGAGAGGCAGAATCTCTCAGAATTAAGGATGGGAAGGAATCTGGGTAGAAGCATATGTTGCTCTAAAACCTGTATATACCTTTCAGCAGTGATGGTGCCTTTCTAGATGTGCAAGCTGCCCATTCCATAGGCACTAATGCACCCACAACCATCAGAGATGCAAGCTTTTTAAATGAGCGCTGTTAAAAACCCGGATGGTCCCTCTCCTCTTTAGTTTAGAGGACGCGGCGTCCATGGTTTCCAAAAAGAATTTAAAATTTCAATTCATCTGACCAGAGAACAGTTTTCCACTTTGACTCAGTCCATTTTAAATGAGTTTTGGCCCAGAGAAGATGGCAGTGTTTCTGTATCATGTTCACATATGGCTTCTTCTTTGCATGATAGAGCTTTAACCAGCATTTGATGGCACAGCAAACTGTGTTCACAAACAATGAATTCTGGAGGTGTTTCTGACTCCATGCAATGATTTCCGTTACAGAGTCATGCCTGTCTTTAATTCAGTGCCACCTGAGGACCCGAAGATCACAGGCATGCGATATTGATTTTCACCCTTGTCCGTTGCGCATAGAAATTTAGCCAGATTCTCTGAAACGTTTGATGATATTATGTACTGTAGATGATGAGATATTCATACTCTTCGCAGTTTTACATTGAGGAACATTATTCTGACACATTTTTGAAGATTGGTGAACCTCTGCCCATATTTACTTCTGAAAGACTTTGCCACTCTAGGATACTATTTTTATACCCAATCATGTTACTGACCTGTTGCCAATTAACGTACAGCTGTTTCTTTTTATAAACACTTGCTTTTCCAGCCTTTTATTGCCCTGTTTGAGACGTGTTGCGACATGAGATATCCAATACCTTTAATATATACACCATGTCCTTTACCTAGAAATGTGGATATAACATGCATTTAAATTATATATATATATATATATATATATATATATATATATATATATATATATATATATATATATATATATATATACATATATATATAAAATTATATATATATATATATATATATATATATAAAATGCACCATAATAAAAGGTACTATCCCAAAAACAAGAAAATTCCACTTTAGCATCCTTTATTCTGAGAGTGCATGGAAGCCTTATAATTATATAACGTTACAGGACAAGACATAGACAATGTTATCTATTCCAATATGACGGACACATAATTATTTTAATGGCAGATGATCATTCAAAAGGTTTAATCTTATACAGAAAGCTCCAGGTACAATCAGTCACTATGAGTTCTCCAGAGTGTCTCTGCTTCAATCATTCGACTCACTTGCACACTGAACTCTTCAACACCCGCTGTCTAAAATCCTTCAAACATGTGTGTGCATGTGTGTATGTGTGTGTGTGTGTGATAGCCAGGAAACCTCCAGGGAGAAAAAAAACCTGCTACCTCCAGCATGGTGTTGGCCTTCTTTGACCTAACCGGTGACTCACTCTTTTCCGACAAGTGGTCAGAGTTTGTGTTGGTGCAGAAGCAGCAGTGTGCGATATCCATAACTAATCACTTGACAGAGGAGCATTCAGGTAGCAGAGAAGATTCTGGTCAAAATGGAGGTAGTATGTGTGAAATTTACCATCCCTATTTGTCCTTATTACAATTCTCAGAGTCTGTCTCTCTGACTTTGTCATCTCCTACTGTCTTCTCTTCACTTTATTTTCCCCAAGTCTGACCTTTGACATTTCAAAGTCCATGTTTATTCTGATCAAAAATTTGCAATGAGCCTTGAGAATTAAAAGGCAGATGAGAAATTAAGCAGGTGCCAAACCCCCCCCCCATCATTTCATGCCATTCATCACACAGACAGAAAAAAAATGAATTAAATGCATTCCTCTTTTATCTCTTATAATTTTCCTCTGAAATTAGTATGTTAATTAACAATCCATAAAATAATTTCTTACCTGAAGTCGGACCCTTTTCTTTTCCCCCTATCTGGGATCCCAGGGTCCAAACACATGTTGTGTCCTTGCGCCACACCCATCTGGGACACTGCAAACAAAATTGAGATGGGCTATTTTAAAAACATATAGGGCTTTATCAAGGGCTGACTTGCAAACTTACTGTATATTGGCCACACTTGTTTAAAATGTACAACAATTGATATATATTGAATATATCGTTCTTGTTCAAGAGGGTGCTTAACTTGATTTTCTGGAAGACCTATTCAAGTGACTGAAATTATCTGAGCGCAGTTCATGATCAAGTTCAAGGTCCAACTAAGTATTAGTGTAGTACATTATATTTTATGTAGTACATTTAGAGCATGAGTTGGTCAATAAAAGCACTTGCAATTAAGACTAATATAATATTAAAATGGATGTTACAGGTTAGAATTTCCACAGTATGATAACCTAGTCTGAAGAAAATTACCGTAATTTCCGGACTATACGCCGCTACTTCTTTCACACGCTTTGAACACTGCGGCTTAAACAATGATGAGGCTAATTTATGGATTTTTACGGGCTAACGAGTCTCATGCCACCAAAACATTTAGCCTCGTCACATCGGACCAATGAAATTACCCAACAGGTTACAGTGGACTAATGAAACTGTTCGAATTAAATCTAACGCGCTCACACTACATTCTTCAGATCACTCGTTTTGCTCTTCATGCACATCTCCCTCATCAGGGAAAACACACGAAGAAATGCATATTGGTGTGCGTCTTGTCATGTGTTGTCGAGTCACATGTGTTTTGGTATTGCCCGCAGCTGTTAGCAGTTTGGGCTAATATGACTGGTGTGTATATATACCGGGAGCCATGACACACACAATGCAGGTAATTAGATATAGAGTTAGAATTAGATAGCGAATATAGTTAGAGTCTTTGTTCATGCCATGTGTCTTAGTTCTTGTTCATGTTTCCAAGCCATGTCTGAGTTCATGTCAAGGCTAATTAGCTTATAGCATAGCTTATAGTTTAGCCTGTAGCCTAGTAGCGTGTAGCATAGCTTATAGCCTAGTAGTGGATAGTATAGCTTAGAGTTGTATAGACTTAGTTTAGAATATAGATGTAGAAGTGGTTTATAGAGTATAGATATAGAGTCTTTGTTCCATGTCATAGTTAATGTTTAGGTTAGTTGGTTTAGTTAGCTTAGTTCATTAAGTTGGTCATGCTTCTTGTTTCTCTTAAGTCTGCTTTCCTCTGTTTCAATAAAAGGTCTCGTCCTAACTGCACTTGCATCCGTCCTGCTTCATTTACGTCACGAATCATGACAGTTACAATGTGGACACCTGCGGCTTATAGACAAGTGCGGCCTATTTATGTACAAAATTTTTTTTCTTTTTAAAATTAGCGGGTGCGGCTTATATTCAGGTGCGCTCAATAGTGCGAGAATTACGGTACTGTTTGACAAAACCATGGTATTATTCAACCAGTTAAAAACAACCTGGTGCCGTTGTCATGCCAGTGACAAAGACAGCTTTGGAAACAGCTTTGCTTCCCGCATCAGGTAACACAGAGCAGACTACAGTACAAACATGGCCGCCGACTACATCTCTCAGACAAGCAAGCAGCCTACAAACACTGCTGCCATACACTACAACAACCAGCCATCAAGAACTCTCAAGTTCACGTTCATCCTCATTCTAATTGCACACACCTGGTCCGTCTATACACATTACTGAATAAATAAAAAGAAATTAAAAATTATTTAAAAAAAAAAACTATCAAATCCCCTAATTAATCTTTTTTCTTAGAAATATAATTCTGAGAATTACTTTTCCATGTAATGTAGACTTTAACAATAATTGTAAATTGTCAGTAGTTATTTAATTGATGTTATAAGCTGAAAGACAGAGTGGCAATGAGGAAAGGCAATGCACAGAACCAAATGAACAAACAAACAAACAAATTATAACTAGCAAGGTAGTGTGCAGGGCTGCATAGCCAAAAAAAAAATGCAGTCAAGTATGAGCCGCAGAGGTAGCAATATAATGTCACAGCAGTAGTGGATTGCACAGCCAAAGGGTTTTCAGTGCAGTCCATGTCCTCTCTGCAGAGAAATTGAGGTTAACGTAAAATGATTTAGAGCAAGTCCAGAAGAACGGGGTTGTGGATTTTTTTGGGGAGTTACAAAAAAGGCATGAGAACCAATGGAGTAAGGAACTTGATCAGGTAAAAAGGTGAATGGGTAAAAGATTGAAATGCATTTTGAAAAATTTAGCAGTGACGTGACTGTCCAATCATCCACCCTGATTAACCCTGAAACCATGACACTGTAACAACCCTAATATGAATGTATAAGAGAAGTAAGAATGAACTGATGTTGATTGACACGGTAATTTACTATCTCTGCAAATTTGTCTCATTGCAGCAATCTGCGTACACCCACAGGGTTTTGCTGCCAGCCTATAAAATGGTATTTCATATCACAGTAGTGCACGGCAAATCCTAAAAATAAGGGACAAAGAGCCCAACTGAACAAGATATGCATATTGGCTAGATCCCTAGAATGTATGAAGTATTACTTGATAATGATAGTAAAAAAGCATGTTAGTACAATTGAGAAGAGGTGAAAAAAATTTGTTTAGGTTATTTGATAATGCAATATTTATGTGTGTTATTACTGCTGGTATAAAGCTGTACTTATATGTGTTGTCAATATAAGACAACTTATATTGTCTTATCAGTATTAACGATCAAATAAAGATCCCTTTCACTGTGGCTTTGGAGGTAGAGAAAAAAGTGAAAAAAGAGAAGAGGTTTGAGCACACAGACTCCCATGATTGGCTAACTGTCACTATGATTGACAGGCGAGAGAACAGACAATTTTGCTCTCTAGCCTTGTCACCAAGGATGGCTGTGGTATAGCCAGGATTTGCATTTGCAGTTATGGTATTTATTTGGTATACACCCTTTTCCAGAGTCACTTACATTTATCTCATTTTAATGTGAGCAGTTGAGTGTTAGAGCAAGGGTCTGACATGGCAGCATGGCAGTGCTGGGATTTGAACTCTTCTAATCAGTAGTCCTCGCAATCTCCAGACGAAAGGACAGGTGCTTTTATGGTGCCTGAGAGCCAATTGAGAGCCTGCAATGCTGGAATATTGGATATTTTTGATGCAACATGTAATAAATCTTGTATTCATCCTATAACCATTTTTTCTCTTTTGCCCCACAATTTGTGACCTGATTGATGGGGAATTGATGGGTATTGATGGGCATTGATGGGAATCATCTTTACTTTACTTTTAACTTACATTTATGTCAATGGAATTTTATTCTTTATATTTTGTAATATTTTACATTACACTGGGACACAAACTTGATTTCACTGTTCTGTGCAATAACAAAACGCTATTCCTGCTATATTTTGGATATACTGTATTTAATATTGCCGTCACGAGGATTCCATAGTTTTTGTGCATACTTTTCATTACCCAAAACATGAGTTTCAGGGTATAATCTTATTATAACAAACTGACACTGACATAATACAACCCTTTAACAGGATATTTCACATGAAAACACGGACCCAATTTAAAAGTCTAAGTAACAATAACTACAATATTAATTTCTCTGTTTCAGACAAACACTACCCCTTATCATTAAATAACTGCACTGTCCCCTGTTAGACAAGCAAAGCCTCCACTGGTCAGTGTTATCCATTCCAGATAGAAAGTGAAAATGACATTACGGATCAATGAGTGTGCCCAGGGAGTCTGGGCTCTAGTGATGTGCAGCTCTGAAGGCTGATGGTGGCAGAGAAGACTGAAATGACGCACACTGATTGGCTCATTTTTTTTTTTTTTTTTTAATAAATATATGGGGGAAAAATTTGGCAATCTGATAAAGCTTATGGCTCACACACACACACACACACCACACAGGAAGTGTGATGTTTTCTCACAATGATGCAAAGGTAATAGAAAGGTAAATAAGGAATCAATATTGACAGCCCGCAAGAAGACAGCAGTCTGGTGAGGCCTTGTGACAAAAGGCACAATTACTGATATTCTTTTTTTCTCTTGACCTATTCATCAACTGTAATTTTAGCATCTTTTTAATCCCTTGTTTCTTTTCTTTTTTGTAGTTTTGTAGTAGTGACCATACAGCAGAGGTGCTTTGTATGTATTGTAAATTCAGACAAAATATATATATTTATTCATTCAGTAGTGGACTTCTAATATGTTGTAGATTCATTACACAACGTGAAATAGTTTGTCTTTTAAAAAAAAATCTTGATAACTACGGCTTACAGCTCATGGAAATCTAATATCCAGTATCTAGCTACATGCAATGTAGCTGTAATGTATGTAATGTAGCTACATCGCATTTAATGGTTTATGCTGCCTTCTGCCTCAGTGATAAGCCAGTAGCAACATGTGCATGACATGTCAAATACAGGCATATTCAGAACATCCTTTCAAATAAGTTTCCCATTACATGGTAGCATTCTGTATCATCTTCAAATGAGGCCAGAGCCAAAAATGTCTACACTGTCAAATTGAAAATCACCATTTTATTTTTTCAACAAGTCATAATAAAATGTGGGCCCTCACCAATTACTAATTGTATGATTGATAGCTAAGATCCACCGACTCATCTGAAAAATCATGAACACTCACAGCATTCTGAAGATATGTTTCAAAAGTACATTTCAAAGAGCATAAGGGCCTAATCTGGCATAAATGCATAGCTCTGTGGCAGTTCTAAGGGTTACACTCTCAACCATCCAGTCAGTAGTGCAGGACAATCTCCTTATTGTCCCAGTGTAATTTAGTGTTCTGGCAGCCATTCGGTCTTGTGTTTAGTTAACAAAATTAATTTATTTATAGGAAACACATATTTGCTGTTGGCCAATGTGGAGGTAGGGCGCATACACACACACACACAAATATTACGAACACCTACACACTGAAATCTTGCTGTGGTTGTCTTTACTTGGAAGCATCTTCACTCCTCTGGACTTCAGCTCTGTCATCTTCTTTACTGCAAGACAAAAAAACAAAACAGTGCATCATGGCATTTTGAGAACAGCGATGATAGTGTGTGTGTGTGAGTAAATAGTAATGATAATCTTAGATTATTTTTAGACTCAGAATAGACAGGTGTTGCCAGCATCATGCTCTGCATCAATTGCAGTGAGAATGAAAAACGACTCCAAAATCACAGGCAATGACACTTAAGGACTTGTGTTTGACCCAGATTCTTGAATTATTTTGTATGCTACAGACCCCCTCCAAAACTAATGGAGATCAATTAATTTGTTTGTGCCAAAGACAAATGTGTTTGATATATATATATATATATATATATATATATATATATATATATATATATATATATATATATAAAAATATAAAAAAGATGGATCGTTTAGCATTTCAGCTTTTATTTCCTGGTATTTACATCTAGATGTGTAAAAAACATAAAACATACAACCTTTTGTATCAGACCACACGATTTTTAGGCAAGCAAAAGTACAGAAATAGAATAGTACAGGAATAGTACTGAAGTCAATTAACGTAAATAACACTTAATATCTAAATGGTAAATGGTAAATGTGCACTTATATAGCTTTTATCCAAAGCGCTTTACACTGTGTCTCATTCACCCATTCACACACACACTCACACACCAATGGTAGCAGAGCTGCCATGCAAGGCGCTAGCTTGCCATCGGGAGCAACTTGGGGTTCAGTGTCTTGCCCAAGGACACTTCGGCATGTGGAGTCACCCGGGCCGGGAATCGAACCGCCAACCCTACGATTAGTGGACAACCCGCTCTACAAATATCTGGTTGCATATCCTTTGCTTGCAAAAACTGCATCAAGCCTGTGACTAACTGACATCAGCAATATGTTGGTTTCTTCTATTGTGATGCATTTCCAGGCTTTTAAAGGAGCCACTTTCTGTTGTTGTTTGTCTAGGGAGGGTTTCTCTCTTCAGTCTCCTCTTCAGGAGGTAAAATGCGGCTCAATTGGGCTAAGGTCTGGTGATTGACTTGGCCAGTCAAAAACCTTCAGTTAAAACCAAAATAGATGTTCAGAGCTATTTAATATGTAAACAATCAATCTAACAGGACACACCTGGGTAACAAGAAACACCTATCAGTCACATGTTCCAATATGTTTGCTCACCTACAAATTGAGTGGTCTGAAATAAAACGTGCTATGTTCTATGTCGTTTAACACATCTGTATATAAATACCAGGAAATAATAGTTGAAATTCTAAACTCTCTTTGTGTAATCATCTTTTGATTTCAAACCCAAATGTCTTCAGTCTACAGCAAAAAATAAAATAAAAATTATAATTGTCTTTGCCATTCCAATAGTTTTGGAGGGGAACATACGTGTAACAGACTTTATTATATACTTAGATATTATACAAAAAACGTGTCACAGCCTAATATATAGAGCAGCTGCTTCTAATTCTATTAGCAACTACAATTTCCACATCCTTCTTTGATCATAAAGTCTACATTACTTATGTTTCATCTATTTCTTAAAACAAGGTGGGGTACATCGCAGGGCACAATCACATACACACTCACATACCCATTCATACACTACGGGCACTTTAGACACGCCAATCAGCCTACCATGCATGTCTTTGGACTGGGGGAGGAAACCAGAGTACCCGGAGGAAACCCCCACAGCACGGGGAGAACATGTCAAACTCCGTACACACATGGCCTCGGCTATACTCTTTAAGAGTATTTTATTACCTCATTACATATTTATTTGCTATAAGCCCTTATGGGTAGTACATTTGGTATAAAAATCAATTTAGTGCTTCTGTTATCAAAATTAAACTCACATTTAATATTTAAGATGTTGTATGTAGCATATTCAAAACTTTTAGAAAAATGTGTCCCTTCAAGTTTCTTTGGATAGTTACAGTGAGGGGAAAAAAGTATTTTCTACGTTTGCCCACTGACAAAGAAATGATCTATAATTTTATAAAAGTCTATAATTTTAATGGTAGATTCATCTGAAAAGTGAGAGACAGAATAACTACAAAAAAATCCAGAAAAATGCATGTCAAAAATGTTATAAATTGATTTGCATTTTAATGAGGGAAATATGTAATTGACCCCTCTGCAAAACATGACTTAGTACTTGGTGGCAAAACCCTTGTTGGCAATCACAGAGGTCAGACGTTTCTTGTAGTTGGCCACCAGGTTTGCACACATCTCAGGAGGGATTTTGTCCCACTCCTCTTTGCAGATCTTCTCCAAGTCATTAAGGTTTCGAGGCTGACGTTTGGCAACTCAAACCTTCAGCTCGCTCCACAGATTTTCTATGGGATTAAGGTCTGGAGACTGGCTAGGCCACTCCAGGACCTTAATGTGCTTCTTCTTGAGCCACTCCTTTGTTGCCTTGGTCGTGTGTTTTGGGTCATTGTCATGCTGGAATACCCATCCACGACCCATTTTCAATGCCCTGGCTGAGGGAAGGAGGTTCTCACCCAAGATTTGATGGTTCATGACCCCATCTATTGTCCCTATGATGCGGTGAAGTTGTCATGTCCCCTTAGCAGAAAAACACCCCCAAAGCATAATGTTTCCACCTCCATGTTTGACCGTGGGGATGGTGTTCTTAGGGTCATAGGCAGCATCCCTCCTCCTCCAAACACGGCGAGTTGAGTTGATGCCAAAGAGCTCCATTTTGGTCCCATCTGACCACAACGATTTCACTCAGTTGTCCTCTGAATCATTCAGATGTTCATTGGCAAACTTCAGATAGGCATGTATATGTGCTTTCTTGAGCAGGGGGACCTTGCAGGCGCTGCAGAATTTCAGTCCTTCACGGCGTAGTGTGTTACCAATTGTTTTTTTGGTGACTATGGTCCCAGCTGCCTTGAGATCATTAACCAGATCCTCCCGTGTAGTTCTGGGCTGATTCTTCACTGTTCTCATGATCATTGCAGCTCCACGAGGTGAGATCTTGCATGGAGCACCAGGCCGAGGGAGATTGACAGTTCTTTTGTGTTTGCGAATAATTGCACCAACTGTTGTCACCTTCTCACCAAGCTGCTTGGCAATGGTCTTGTAGCCCATTCCAGACTTGTGAAGGTCTACAATCTTGTCCTTGGAGAGCTCTTTGGTCTTGGCCATGGTGGAGAGTTTGGAATCTGATTGATTGATTGCTTCTGTGCACAGGTGCCTTTTATACAGGTAACAAGCTGAGATTAGGAGCACTCCCTTTAAGAGTGTGCTCCTAATCTAAGATCGTTACCTGTATAAAAGACACCTGGGAGCCAGAAATCTTTCTGACTGAGATGGGGTCAAATACTTATTTCCCTCATTAAAATGCAAATCAAGTTATAACATTTTTGACATGCGTTTTTCTGGATTTTCTTCGTGTTATTCTGTCTCTCACTGTTCAAAAAACCTACCATTAAAATTATAGACTGATCATTTCTTTGTCAGTGGGCAAACGCACAAAATCATCAGGGGATCAAATACTTCTTTCCCTCACTGTAAATGTTCTTTGAACACTAACAGGGTTTTAATTGAAACCTTCTGTGGTAGGATTCTACTAGGGCTGTACTTGATTCTGGCCTTTGGACTTTTGGATTTTTCAAAATTGTTTCAGAATATTGCTAGTTTTTCATCGGATTTCACAAACATCCACTACCAGCTTGTAACCTGCTAGCATCATTCTAGCTGGTTAGCATTAGCACTCAACCTCCACTGTTCACAAGGGCAAAGCAGAGAAGCAGATCAGCGACTTACTAGGAAAGTAGGCCCAGCTACGTGAGGCTCACAAGTCCAAGGTAAGTTTGCGGCTTGATACAACTACTACCACCACCTCTACACCGTGTGCTTCTCTGCATAGGGGCCATGTTCCCAGGATGCAAACTGCCCAGGTCTCCTTCACTCCGGCGCCAACACATCATGGACCTTGGGTGCACCAGCAGTGGAAGGCACTGTCTAGCCCCTGGGTGAGGACCGCCAGCACCCCCAATCTTCGCCATCTCCATCACAAACCACTCCGCCCCTCTCCGCGAAACCAAAACAAACACCATGATCATCGGAGACACCATTGTTCGGAACACCTCATCTAAAGGTAAGGTATGTACCCATTGTTTTTCTGGTGCTTCTGTTCCTGATGTCGCTGCACAGGTGCCCGCAATCCTGAAGAATGACAACAACATTGGAGCTGTCGTGCTGCATGGGGTTGGGGGGCAAAATCGGGGGGCAAAATCGATTGCTCGCAATGAAGATAATCATGTCTGGACCACTCCCCACATACAGATCATGGTGTACTGAGCAGAATCTGCTCTTTGTATGTAATTAGAATCTTTTCTGGGAGCGACCTAGGTTGTTTTACACTGATGACCTGCACCCCAGCAAACTCCAAGACACTACACACCATGTGACTAATCACATCCCATGAACAAGTAAGTACAGTATCAGCTATGACAGTCAATTTTCAAATTACTTAAATAACAATACATAATTTGTAGTCTATCCTATAGAGACTGTGTTTGTTCCCCAGACTAAACAGAAACATAGAAATTTTCAGAAAGTGTGTTTTAGTAACCTAATTAACATAAAATTAGATCATTCTGAATGCACAGCGGACACCTTTGATCTGAAACCAGGACAGTTAAATATTAGATCTCTAACGTCTAAAGCACTTATTGTTAACAAAGCATTACTGATCAGGAGTTTAATATAATGTGTTTAATAAAAACATGGAATAAACCAAATGAGTATATAGCACTAAATGAAGTTATAGTATATATATATAATGTAGTTATATATATAAGCCCAATCTAACTGGCAGAGGAGGAGGTGTAGCACTTATTTATAATGACAATCAAGGCATCACACAAAAACTGAGTCATAAATTCAACTCTTTTGAAGTTCTTTATTCTAGTTTAACATATGTAGTCACAAAAAACAAGTCTACTAAGTCGACTCTGCTAATTATCATTTACAGACCCTCAGGGCCATATTCAGAATTTGCATATTTTGTCTCAAACCTAGTTGTTTCTATAGACAAAGCTTTAATTGTTGGTGACTTTAATATTCATTTTGATAACCCGGAAGACCTTCTGAGAATAGCGGTTGTGTCTATTCTAGAGTCAGTGGGGGTCAATCAGAATGTAATAGAACCCACTCATAGTGGTGGTCACATGCTTAAACTGATATTAACATACGGAATAAATATAGGAAATATAGTAAAACCATTTAAATTGCGTATTGATCATATAATAAGCACCTTGCCATGCTACCGCATCATATATATTTTCACGCTAGCTATTGCACAGCGTTTTATCAATATCCTCCCAGAGATATCAGCTATGATTTGAGTAACCTCTGATCCCAAATAACTTGATCACACGACTAAATTCTTAGACTCAAATTTTCTCTAAACGGTACATAATGTAGCTCCACTTAAAGGAAAAACAATTAGAGGAAAAAATGCTAGCACCCTGGTATAACGATCACACACCTTAAAACAGACAACTGGACAATTAGAATGTAAATGGTGTCAAACCAAATTGGCAGTATTTCAAACAGCATGGAAGGAGAGCCTCCTGAACTATAGAAAATCTCTTAGTGCTGCTTTATCAGTCCATCTCTCCATCTTAATGGAAGATAACAAAAACATTCATAGATTCTTATTCAATACTGTAGCAAAATTAACTAGGAACAAAAACCACCAGAGAAACTTGCACACAATCACAACATAGCAGCAATGATTTCATGAATTTCTTCAATGGCAAAATTGAAAATATTAGACAAAATATTCAGACTGTTAATTTAAAACCAGACAGCAATCTCAGATCAACAATTAGAATGTTTTACTCCCCTTAGGGAAACTGAACAAATCTCATTAATTTCTTCATCAAAATCATCAACATCAAATACCATTGATCATAGTATTCTTCTTGGTAGACTAGAAAATGTTGTTGTCATTCAGGGAACAGTCCTCTACTGGCTCAGGTCTTATTTGAAGTATCGTTATCAGTTTGTAGATGCAAATGGAGATTACTCTGTGCATTCTGAGGTAAAGTTTGTGTTCCACAATGTTCTGTTTTAGGCCCACTGCTTTTTACTTTATATATGCTATCTCTGGGTCAAATTATTCGTAAACATGGAACTATCTTCCACTGTTATGCTGATGACACACAGTTGTATGTTTCAGCAAGCCAGATGACAGACACTAGCTTAATGAAGTTGAGGAATGTGTAAAGGACATTAGATGGTGGATGCTTATTAACTTCCATTTACTTTATTCTGACAAGACAGAAGTACTTCTTCTAGAACCACATACAGCTAGAAGTAAACTTTCTGAATACATAGTAACTCTGGATGGCCTTTCAGTTTTGTCATGTGTAGCAGAAAAATACCTTGGTGTGATTATTGACTGAAGTCTTTCATTTGAAGTTCGTGTTGATAATATTACAAGGACAGACTTCTTTCATCTCAGAAATATTGCTAAGATAAGAAATATAATTTCTCTACATGATGCAGAAATATTAGTTCATGCTTTCATCACCTCTAGGCTAGATTATTGTAATGCCTTACTGTCTGGATGTTCCAGCCAGAGCATAAACAAGCTTCACTTAGTCTAGAATGCAGCTGCAAGAGTCCTTACTACATCCAGAAGATATGACCACATCACCCCTATCTTATCCACACTGCATTAGTTCCCAGTAAAGTTTCACATTCATTATAAAATACTACTATTGACCTATAAAGCAGTGAATGGTCTCGCGCCATAGTACCTAAGTGAACTTTTGGTCTTTTATGATCTGCCACGCCTACTGCGATCAAAATGTGCAGGCTATTTGTTGGTACCTCAAATAGTGAAGGCTACAGCAGGGGAAAGAGCTTTCCCTTATAAAGCCGCACAGATATGGAACAGCCTTCAAATTTGTGTTCAGGACTCAGACACAGTCTCAATGTTTAAGTCCAGGGTGAAAATATATTTGTTTAGGCAAGCTTTTTGTGAATAGTTTTTTCTTAGGTAAGGGAGCAGCTCTAGAGGGCTCACAGGCATAGAGCATTGTGGTGAACTGGGATGTGTGGATGCTGTCACCCTGGTTTGTTGATGGTGGGGTGGCTGGCCACCTTTGTCCCAGGGTGCCCTCATGTCTGTGGGTTTTCCTTTTAGTTATACTTTCTTGCAATAGTCCCTGCTTGCACTTATGTAAAGTACGTTGTCCTGAACCATTACTGGACAATAAGCATATCTAATATTCTCTCCCTCTCTTTATTTTTCTCACCTTCTCTCTTTCTGTAGAGCTACATATGATACTCCTGAGATGCCAGTGATCCTGATTCCTTCTGCTCTCCCGACCTGCCTGATCCATCCTGCTGCCCTACTTGGAGTTGTCATCAATTGGAAGTTGCAAGCTGCTGCTGAGGAATGCCCCACATGGTGCAGCCTAAAGATCACTGGGATTGCTGAGGATAGTGCCACTTGAACACCATGGGGATGGCTTTGGACCACAACTCATGTGAACATGCTATGATGACCAGGACTACAAAGTGCTATTATTGCCTCAGCACTGCATTTGCCACAAACAGTTTTGCGCTCAGGTCTCCATCAGTGAACAAGTTCACAAAACAGACTTGTCCTGGTTACACAACTGCACTATTTGTACATGTAGTATTAGCGCATTTATAAAAGGGACTTATTTATAATTATACTATTCATTGTCACCCAGATGAGGATTAGTTCCCTTTTGAATCTGGTTCTTTTCAAGGTTTCTTCCTTATATTGGTCCAGTGAGTTTTTCCTTGCCACCGTCGCCGCCGTCTTGCTCATTAAGGACAAATTCATACATTTAAAATTGATGTTCATCTTCACATATTTCTGTGAAGCTACTTTGGGACAATGTCCATTGTTAAAAGCACTATATAAATAAAATGTAATTGAATTAAACTGAATAATTTTATGACATAATTTCTACAAATTCAGCAGCTCTAATACAAATCTTTAAGTGGATATACTTAGTCCACAATGAACCCTTAAGTCCTAGAGACTCTTTACGACACAAAAGGATTCAGAAATTTTACTAATCATATGAAAAACAGAAGTCTAAGTGGCTTATTATGTTAAGAGTACCTACTTATTGGAAATTAGCCATAAACACACTTGTGCTGAAAGAAAGAATGAGATGAAGAAGAGGAGGAGGAGGGGGGTCAATTGGAAATCTAATTAAGGGCTTAGCTCTCCTTTCTCCTCTTCCTGACAGTATTTATTTATCAAACTGCAGACCTGTAATCCTATCCAATCACTCTGATCTGCTTAAAGAGGTGAAATTCCTCCAGATTTTGCCTTTGTTTTTTGCTTCTTTTTTGTATCTCAGCCAACTAATCCTGCTTTTCAGCTCATCCCCTTTGAATGGAGACCTCTGAACTTTGCAATGTGATGAGAATGCAGGCAGTACATTAGTGTGGTGCAGGATGGGCAGTGGAGAACAGTGGTTGCTCAGTGGTTATGGCTCTGGGCTACTGATCAGAAGGTTGTGAAATTAAGCCTTGGCACTACCATTGCCACTGTTGGGCCTTTGAGCAAGGCCCTTAAACATCTCTACCATATTATGGCTGATTATGTTCTCTAACCAAAGCTTACTAACAAGCTAGTGCATGGCATCGGGAAAAAAATAATCACTGTTCCATATCTTTTTCTTTTGCAGTGCCATAACTCTAGAAGTAGTGGGTTATTAATTGGTTTAACTTTTGAAGTCAGGTAGATGGGTTGACATAAATCAAACTTTGTTGAAAAATGGCAATGCAGAATGCTTGGTTGTGAATGCAAATCGGAAATGGAAACAGGCACGTGCATTAAGATTATATATATATATATATATATATATGGATGAAGTTTGCTTCTTGAAATAAATAAGACCAATATGTATTTTTTATAAGAACCTTAAAAAAATTTAAATTCTTAGATAATTATGCTTACAGTTATAAAGAAACCCCTGAAGCAAAGGGGAGCCTCTCTGTCAATTTCCATTTAGGGCACATAGAGGGTATATATACATACAAACACAGAAGTGCAAGGCAAATGAGCTAACCAGTAAGCCACCATGCTCCCATGGGTTGGGTGAAAAAATCAACCCAACATGCTAGGTCATAACCCAACCTCTCGGTCAATTTCCATTTAGGGCAAATTGCATGGTGATATCCCAAAATATAAGGGCTAACCAAAGATTTGTGGATTATTTTGTCAGTGATGTCAACAAATCAGATTTTATCAGACCTCCTACCTTGGTACTGAGCACTGAAGCCCCTCAGCTTGTGGTTGCCATCAGTGGTGAAGTGGATACGTAGCCAGTTCTTACTGCTAATTATAGGTGAGGGGAGATTAGGACCCGTGAACCTGCAATACAAAACCAATAGATATTATTTTTATCAAGCAGAACAACAACAAAACATTATAATGAACTCTTCAGTCATGAGAAATAATGCCACTAACTCTGATAATGTGAAATGTGAAAACAGTATTAAATAATCGATTCCAATGAATGCATAAACTCCAGTAAAGCCAGCTTTATACCAGTGAACAGGTTCTAGGGATGACAAGAATTAGTTCTTATTATTAAGACAAAGCTGTTCACATAATTGTGAGCCGAGATTTCACGTTGGGACCCACTGAGGCATTGCAGAGAATGCTAAGCACATAAGCTGTAGAAAAATCTGAATCTTCCTGACAGAGTGGCAGAGGCTGAGCCTCATCGAGTGTACCAAATGTCAGATTTGGCTCAACGGGCCCCTTGATGAGAACGAGTGAGAAAGTAGACTAGAGAGGGCATTGGCAGGGGAAAGAAGGATATAGACCGGTAACACTGTGGCATGTCTCTGAGCTTTGTCTGCGATTGTTTCTGCTGATGGTGTAGGTTCCAAATCAGTCTCTCAGCCCTGACTTTTTCTCATTAGCCAGTATTGTGACTCCACCAACACTGACGATGACAGTAATGAGAGGGGTCTTTGAATCACAGACACAAAGACAGACTTTATCAGCCCAGAAGTGCTGCCATACTCAATCAGAATCAGAATCACTGATGATAGGGATGAAGAAATATGTCTTTTAAAATTCTGATGGAAGCTTGGCCTAATTAAGTGCAGATGGATATCAGAGTACTTCGGAATAGGATTCAGTGACATTGTTATCTGTCATCGCAAGCTTTCACTGAGTGACATAAAATGATAATGTCTTGTATATACAGTATGTCATAAACAGGTTGCTGTGCAAAGACTTGAGAACAGTTGGATTTTGTAGTACAGTAACCAGAATACATGCAAACATCATAAAAACAGTTACAGACAACAAAATGTAAAGGAAGAGACATGCATTTATTTATTTCCAGTAAGCCCTATATCCTGGTCAAGACTGTGGTGGATCTGGAGCCTATCCAGGGAACACTGAATCTTAGCCAGAAATATACCCGGGAGGGAGGCAAATCCATCACAGGGCTCCATGCACATACACATTCAAACCTAGGGACTATTTAGAGTCACCAATCCACTTACCAACATGTTTTGGGGAGGATTTAGGAAACCAGAGAGCCCACAGTATGAAATATGATATATGAATATGAAAGAAATAAAGCTAAAAAAGACAATGGGCCAGGTTGTTACTCATTACTCCAAATTTCCTTAATTTTTTTTTCGATGACTTTGACGTGACACTTACAGGGCAGTTATGAAGGACTGCTGTTTAGATAGAGCCTGCGGCACATGAGTGCAATGATGGTGAACAAAATGTTCCCTGGATATTAACACAATCATGGTGTCAAGATGGGACACTCACAACAGGAAACCACAGAGTGTCCTTTCAACACACATTAGCAAAATTTGGCTTATTAAATAAAACATACCCCAAGCTCTTATGGGAAATTTGTTGCAAAGCTTCTTCAGATAGTAAAACAAGGATTGACACATTCTCTCCAACATTCACATTTGAAGTCTGCTGGCTGGAAAGGAAGACATTCTTCGTGACTATGGCCCCAATGGTGTTGGTGTGAGTGATGCATTGTGAGCATAAGTGATACCATACATCTGGTGCTAAAGTCTGTCTCCATGACAATTCACTTGACAGACAGATTTACAACTTCAGCCATTGACATGACAATCACGCTCTGAGAGTTCTCATGGCTGTCTCACAGGTTAAAGTTCAACCTTCCACAGATTGTCCCCATCTCAGTTTTCTTGCACTCTCTGAAGCACTGGAAAAATCGTTCATACAATAACTGGCAGGCATGGAGATGGTGAACAAGATTAATCCCTTCCACAAAATCAATCACCCACAGTTCCGCCTTTACTGAAATTAGTTTTCTTCTTCAAATCCAACCATTATTTATTTATTTAATGTGCTACCCTGTCCTCTCCTTTGAGGGCTGCTAAAATAATGGAAGTGGCATTGAGTTCTGACAACATGTCACATGATATTAGTCATGATTTACAATGCCAGCCAGTGAACAGATAAAGTGAATTTTGGTTCAGATTGTTTTATTACTTTATAATCAGACCATATCAGATGGTTCACATCCAATGCAGGACAGCAAAGGAATTGTTAAATGTAAGTGTTGCTATCTTTTTCTTAAAATCAGTTATGTGTTATTTCATATTATTACTTGTAATTCTTTTGTTTGAAAGATCTCTCTCTCTCTCTCTCTCTCTCACTCACACACACACACACACACACACACACACACAAACACACACTCTTCATACATATTAGAACAGGCTAGTTCCATATTGCTAGATTGAACAGAAATTGAGTTACAAAAAAAAGTCTTGGTTAAGGTGATATAACTGTCATATAAGATGACATACTATGTTATACAAATGATCAATACCTGGAATTACAGTCTACCTGAAGTCTAATGGGCTGTCAAACGGTGGACTGTGGTACAGTTGTAGACCCAGCAAAGAATTCCAGTGGACCAAATTGAACACTCAAAAAATACTAAAGCAATGCAGATGAACTAGACAGCTTCTATAATGACAAAAGTAGATTTTTTTTTTTAAGACAAATGGTCAGAGATGTACATGTTGAATGTTAGTCAGACCTGGTGACATGAAGTGAATATCCACTTCAAACGTAAGTCTTATTTGTAGCCATGAACTAATAATTAATGGTTAGGCATGAAAAGGTAATTGTCGTCATCATTCAGTCATGCTATGTGCCTATCCAGAACTTTGTAGGCAGAGGATTTTATTTAACTAGACCTTCAGAAATGTTTGTGGAATATCCCTGATCTATGTACATTCATCTACTTATATTGCACACTCATTAAAAAACCTACAGTATATGAAGAGGTTCCACTAACCCACCAAAAGGAGTACCATGAAAGGGACAAGCTGAAGACACCAGAAGAGGTTCTAGGTATTCCGTTTTAAAAGCACAAATAACACAAAAAGTTACTTCACTTAGAAACCTAAAACACATTTATCTGTGTGCCCCTCTAGATAAAATGCTTTAAAGAATCAGTCCATCCTTCTAATGTCCATGTCACGATACACTTATTGAGATGTCTATTTGTGTTAAAAAGCAATTTAAGCCCAAATCACTCCCCGTTATTATGTAGTGATTATTCTAGGGAACAGTCTCTGGATCTGATAAGTTACACAAGAGAAGGAATATTGAAAATGCCATTACAGATTAGAGTGCTCATAAATATGCTATTAGAGAATGGTGTGAAAAGTGTTGTCACCCCTACACCTCCCCTTCCATTCACTTCACTTTCTTCCTTCGTAAAAGAAATTATTTGCACTCAACAAAGAGTCCTGAAAGTCAAAGAGGAGCCTACATGGTTTGATGAGGCACTCTTTAAGGGCATTATTGCAAGTTCAATACCCTCCCTTCACCCTCGTCCTCAGTATTAGATTTTGTTCGGACAAGCCTCAGGAGTGCTGCTGTAAATGAGTTCTTGATCCCAGTCCAATGAACTTCCTAGATTAATCAAAAAATATCTCTGGCATTAGAGAGAAATACACAAGGGCATACTCGTCTATACGCCCTACATCCAAGCACTTCAAGTATGTGCAACCTATTAGTACTTTGTCCAAATAAACAACACTGCAAAGATTAATTGCTTTAAATTGGCAGAGACAAAGAAGTAAGCACTTATGCCAGCCATGGACACTTCGACAAAAAAAAATCCAACCTGTTATCTATTTTTCTTAACTAACCATGAAAACAAGTCAATGTTGGCAACAGACCCCTTTCATTCTTGTTCAGAAAATGCAACAAGACCATGATTGTAGATTAAGGAGCTATAATGAAAGGCTTAGTAATTCCTATCCGACCCCTGTATATTTCTCACTTGTGCATACAAAATTATAGGCATTGGTGCTAAAAGTCGCCATGTGGATATGTGTCTTTCAAACAGAACCTAGCTTAACAGTGGCTACTTAGGCAGGTCACTTGGCCTACTGCTTTGAATTTGATGGAGGCCCTAAGGCAAAGCACACAGGTCATGATGATTTTAAAACCACAAAGTTGCAGCGTTTAAATTACTTGAATCTTTCAGCAAAACAACAGCCTGCTCTTACTCTCTGAAGTGACAGAACAAATCAGACTTACTGGGCAATGAGTTCAGTTCTGGGAATTAGAACTGAGGAGAGAAGAGCAGAGGCACTGGCAAAAGCTTTGACCTTCACGTTCACATCGCTCAACAACAAGCAGTGCCATTAAACTCACTTAGAGATTCCTATAACTGGTGAGGCAGCTTTGAGCTAAGCGCTATGTGACTTATGGCTTTGAAAAAGTTTTATGACTTTGCAAACATTTAAAACTGTGTCGAGTGTGCAGGAAGGATGTACTTGTTATAACAAGAAGGGAAGAAATCCACCCTGATTAATAAACTGTCTGTTTCGTGACATGCCACACTGCAGGTGTATGGAGCGGCTTGCATTAGAGCATGGCCAAGGCTCAAGAGCCGTCTGAGAATTCAGTTTGGTGAGGAACTGATTTCCATCGAGCCGTCATCCATAATTCATGAGCTGCCCTTTGGCTTTGCAACAATCACTTGTTAAATCTAATGGAGGTATTTTCTCCCTTCTTGTGAAAAATTGACCCTGAAAAATTAAAATAAATAGAAAGTCATTGGGAAGAAAAATAAATTAATTCATTAATTTACTTACAAACTTACTTATTTAATCAATCAATGCATTCACTCTTTTATTCGTTTATGTGTTCATTCATTCATTTGTTTGTTCATTCATTAATTTCCTTTCCAGATCTTTTCCTCTATTCTGGGTCATGTCAATATCCTTGCCTTCCCTCCAAGAATAGGCCTTGCAAATAAGAAATAATAACAAATCCACAGAAGGGATTTTATAAATAGAAGTGTTTTATAAGAGAAAAGACATGCATTCACCTATGTGGAGTGGAATATTGGTGTCTACTTCAATAATAATATCTGAACACTTCAAAAGAACTCTGTACAATCTCTTTCATCTCCCTTTCTTTACATATTCTCTATCAGTGATTATAGCACTCTATATGCTCAGCCCTTACTTCCATTTCAGGGCCTTTTACTTTGAAATGTGTTCACCCATGTATGCATGCCAAAATATAACAGTTTGTGCAGATGGAATGAAATCAAATAATTGAGTTTATTTTTCACCCAAAGTTGACAAAAAGAATGATGATTCAAGAAAGTGGTGCTATAAAACGGGGCTCTAATCGATTAGCTGTAAAACTTAAAAGGCTAATGAATAATGGATAAAATCAAGTTAAAGAAGAAGACACAGTCACATAACTACCCACATGGTTTCACTGCTACTATTTTTTCTTGTTGCAGAACATTTTAGAGACAATTACAAGAAAGAGATACTGGTTGGCACCTGCTGGGGAAAGTATCTGATTAAACTTATGTGTCACAAGCCGTGACGGTGCGGATGAAGGAAGGAGGTAAGCGCACTTAAGAACGAGTGTACTTTATTTACAAAAGGCAGGCAGACAAATCCAAAACGTAATCCAAAGGCGTAGTCAGGAAACAAGCGAAGGTCAGGTGAACGGCAAACAGGCATAAACTTGGGGCAAGGCAGATATCAACAACGTGGCACGGAAAACAGGGTCGAGAAACAAACAAACATAAACATGAACGTGAACTATGATTATGATCTGGGAGCGGATAACCCAGCGTGAACTATAACTAACAAGGAACTATGTTTACTATGTTTAATTAACCGTAGTAAATAAACCGGCATGAATTAACTTAAACAGAATTCAGCTGGGAGTAATACAGAAACACGTGGGGATACAACCTATGACAGACACGGGGCGGGGTCATGATGAACATAAACAAAACACATGTGCCCTCCCAGCCATTGACAGAAACGAAAACAAAGAGCACATGTTCAAATGTCACAACACGCATGCGCAACAGCGCGAGAGCATGCTGCTTCAAGGGGGAACCGTGACATTCTGGCATAAGTGATTATAGTATGCACGGATGCTATATAACTGTAGTGTGCTAAAATGTCCCCTATGTAGCAAGAGAGCAAACAACAACCCAGACACATCATCACACAAAGACCTGATAAACCAGCACACCAGATCATCCTAGATATTAACATAGATACATCTTTTAAAACAAGAAAAAGGAAAAAGAACAAGTGAAAAAACAATGATTCTCTCCCTCTGTCTCTCTTTTATTTTCTCTTGCTATCTCTTTAATAACCATGGCACCTTTCTTTACCCTTCTTCACCCCACCTGTGTTAGCCGAAGATGAAAAATAAATGACTGAATACATAACAAGCATTCCTTTATCACACCAACCATTATGGTCCATTACATTGGATTTATAGTTAATGGGGGGAAAACAAATTAGTTTCCAAGGTCACTTGGATATGGTAATTGAGCTTCCCAAACGGATCCATAAAATATGTCCATTAAAAAGATCTATTGCTATTCAACGCCACATAGAACAGAATCATGGTTAGGTTTTAGGTTGATGAGGAAGGTGAGGGTCTTGTATATATGTGTTTGTATTAATGTGGGAAGGATGCGAGCAAGAAAAAGATATTAAGAAACTTATTATTATTCATAATATTAAATTTAAAATCATTAGGAATTGCTACTACTATGATTGAATTTTGCTGTACACAACCAGAAAGAGGGGCTCTGGACAAAGTTATGGGGTTCCTCTGAACAGCTAACATATCCTAAACAAGTTGTAACCCATTCATTCAAACCAAAAACATGGAAAAAAGAAACTTCAATCTCAAAACAGCAAGTGACACTAAGTCGATGTAGTCTATAATAACATTATTCACAACTCCGACTTATTTTGATGTACTAACTTCTTACCAATCTCATTCTTTGTGCTCGATGGCGCACATTCGTATCAGTCATCTCACGGTCAATCTCCACAATAGCTGATAAAATCTGTCTGCTTACTTTAAGTTCAGCATTACGAGCATTCTGAATTCGCTTTACTACCACTGCTCATCTTTTTTCCAGCGTTTTCTCAATTACCTCTTTAACAAAGCAATACATCACAATCAATAGCAGCACAGTTTGGATCTCCTCCATGCTTGTTGTTGTTGCAGTGTAACACAGATAATGATTATTGTCCGTCACTTGTATTGTATAGTCTTCTTCATTACCACCCCCCTCCTGGATTGGAAGGAGCAGTCGTGCACAGTCAAAAGTCACCGAACTAATTTGCATAATTACTACGACTGTTCACTACAACTTTCCTACACTCACCTTTAGCCATCCATTGGAGGAGCAGAATGAGGATGAGAGATGCTGCTTATCCTTTACCACTGCAGGTCTAGATGTTTTCAAGTTGGCTGTGCAGAAAGCATTTTGGTGGGAGAGTTTGTTGGTAATGACTCTTCCCCTAGGCTGCTGGTAGTCCCTTTAAAAGCCTCCAATAGATAAACACATCTGATGCTAGTGTTTGGGGGAAAAGTAAGTTGTCCTTTCTGTTTGGGGATTGAATCACTGTTTCACCTTTTTGTTCAGTGCACATGCATAAAAGCAGATTATTCTCACTGGTTCCCATCTTCACGTGACCCCCCATCAATCAGTCAATTTTGGGCCAAAGTATTCGGCAAGGTGAAAACACAATCAAGTCCTGCTAAACTTTTTATGTGGTTGTAACCAGTATTGGATAAGTTACTCCAAAAAAGTAATTAATTACTAATTACTAGTTACTTCTTACAACTGTAATCAGATTACTTTAGCAGTTACCGTCTAAAAAGAATCACAAACTAATTAATTACTTCATACATTAAATTGCCATTGAAATAAGTTCTTTCAAACTATTTTTTTTGCTGTTGGTGAATAGGCCTCAAGTTTAACATGGCAATGTTGCCATGACAAGTGGTTTAATAAATTACTGGTGCTACTCAGAGAGGTAAATACATTCCCCCCCCGGACATAACTTACATTTTACAGTGATGTTCTTCTCTGAAATGTGTCATAAATTTGAAGTAATGGGAACTCAGCCAATCGTTGCTTCTGCCATCCTTTCAAAAGAACGCAGCATGTGCTCTCTCAAAGCGCCTAGGCATTGATTCGTCGTCAAATTTAAAGGGAGCGCAATCATTGAACTTTTATTTTAGTTGTAAATAATTATTTGTTTATTTATTATAAAAAAATATTATGATTTAATATAATTGAAATAAATAAAATTCTACATGTAACAAAAGTACAAAATGTTACAAAATGTAACATTTTATTTAAAAAGTGACTGTAATTAAATTGCTAAAAAATAAAAAAGTAATTCCTTACATTACTTTGTAGCGCGTTACTCCCAACACCCCATCCACATGCAGGAGCATTTATGTACAGGGCCAAAACAAAATCCAAAATCAGGGTTGCAGTGGTAGCAAGGGTCAAACACAATGATAGATGATTTTTCCAAATCGGATGGCAAATACAAAAAGCAAACAATAGGCAAGGCAATGTCAAAAGTCAAAACACACTACTGGCAATCAGAGTAAACACTGCTCAGAACTTACAGTAATATTGGGATTGGCAAGCAAAATTAAACATTTGGGAAAAAAAAAGTGGTAAAACCAGATGTCAAGGAAGAGCGCAGTGGATGTGGTAGTAGCTGCGTGTGGTAATTTGGTGAAATCCTAAATGTAGAGTTAATAATGAAAATGGTGACTCAGTATTCATTCATCTTCAGTAAAAGCCTTATCCTGGTAAGGGTTGCAGTGGATTCAATAGTAACACTGGGACAAGCCAGGTGACTTCACTTTAAATGGGATGCCAGTTTTTTTTTTGTCATTTTCCACTTTTGCTTTCACAATATACTGTATGAAGTAATGGTTTAAGCATTTTTGGTTCCCCAATATTAATTTCAATACCCTATAAAGTGGGTAGTCAAACTCTCACTCTCGTTCTCTCTCCAATTTGTCCGTTAAATGGTTATTAGTGGGTACTGTGCTGCAATGGCTAGATGCCCAGCATGACTCAGTTTGGCAAGGCTAGTCAGAACTCCATGCAGCACCTTACTACTCCATGCAGACTACTCTAACAGCTGTTCCGCATACAATTATTATGTACTTATTCTCAACAAAATCATCTCCATTTACCAATTTCTGCAAGGGTCTTCTTTTATCACACAGCAATAGCACCATTTTGAGAAGCACTGGGCATGTATTCAGAAGCATCTCTAAGTATGTTAAAGGGTCAGAAGGGGAGATAGCAGCCAGTTAAATTTTCCTGGCTCAGATAGAGAAGATACGGTTATAATATACCACAATGCAGTTGAATTTGATCAAAGCTAGTTTTTCAGTTCTGTTAAGATACATTTACAACATCCAACCAAATCATTACCAAACAAAAATGTATGTATCCACCACTTCCAACGATATTTGTTCAATGACTTCCAAAGGTGGGACTATTTGAAATGGGATGTTCAACAAGCACATACAGTACCTTACACTAATATTGGCACCCTTGGTAAATATGAGTAAAGAAGGCTGTGAAAAACTGTCTTTAGTGTTTAACCCTTTGAAGAAATCACAAAAATACAATGCTCTCTTTGATATCAAACAATTGCAAACACAACACAGGTTTATAAGAATAATCTTAGTTAAAAATAGGTGTCCACAATCATTGGCACCCCCATGAATTCATTTGAAAAAAATATATGTTAAGCATATTCCCATTCATATTTAACAGGAAACGGAATTGTTCTTGTTTCACAGAGGTATAAATATGATATAACACATAGGCTAAATTCATTTAGTCATTCATAACAATGGATAAGACCAAGGAATATAGCTGTGATGTGCGGCAAAGGTTGTTGAGCTTCATAAAATGGGAAGTGGCTGTAAAAAAAAAAAAAAAAAAAAAAAAAAATCGCACAAGCATTGAAAATCACACCACACATTTCCACCATCAGGACAATAATTAAGTTGTTACAGTCAACTGGAAATGTTATGAATCAACCTGGAAGAGGATGTGTGCCTATATTGTCTCAATGCACTGTGAAGAGGATGGTTCAAGTGGCCAAAAAATCTCCAAGGATCACAGCTGGAGAAGTTAGTTGTCTCTTTAGAAATTCTCCAAAACTACAATCCGAAGTCACCTATATCACCACAAGTTGCTTGGAAGGGTTTCAAGAAAAATCCCTCTACTCTCATCCAAAAACAAACTCGGGCAACTTCAGTTTGCCAGACACTACTGGAATTTCATATGTGATGGGATTCTGTGGTCAGATAGAGCTTTCTGATGATAACTACCAGAGGTAGTTTTGGCACACAGAGAGGTAGCCATACTTAAAAGTACCTCATGTTGAAACAAGCTCAGTATTTGAAAAGTTATACCAGAGTTCAAATTTAAATGGATTTGTTATTAGTCGAATTACATGAAATGTATACTATTTAACTAATGTTAATGTTTCAGCTAATGTGAATAAATGCATATGATGGTTGAATAGTATATGCTTTTATTACCTTAAAGAGATGTTCAGATAACACACACACACACACACACACACACACACACACACACACACACACACACACACAGTTTTACTATGTCAAACTATGTTCCTAACATCATTTTGAGTTAAATAAGGAAACTCCTGAGTCATTATTTTGAAGCTGATATCAAGGGGCATTAGTAGGGCATTCAGTGCTGTCTGTGTGCTAAGCAAATCTTAGCTAGCATATTAGGGCTATAGTCCCCTTCAATGTGACACTCCCAATTAGTAGAAGTGCCTGGATTGGGGAAAATCAGCTTAGAAATATGGCACACTTTATTTGGAGTGTATGGTTGATGAATGTACTTGTAGGGCATGCATAGCAGGTATGCTTCTGCAAATAAGGTGGCTCTAACAGGAGTCCTTGATAAATGTTAATAATGTTAAAGCAACAATGAGCAAAAGAAGCACACCAAATCAGTAACATGCCCTCACCTTCAGGGACACTGGAGATGGGGGAATAGTGGAACAAACTAAACAGGTGTTTTGTGTTTGTGTTTTGGGGAGCTCAGAAAATGCTGGCTAGAATGGTGTTATTTTGGTTTTACAAATAATGAGAGTCATAAATAAACTAATATTTGTAGAAAAAAATAGTCTGAAAGACTGAACTTTCCATCCATCAAATATATTGAAAGTTCGCTAGGGGCTTACCTCTCCTCTCAAATCATTTAGTCTGCCTCGCACATAGACTCATTATTTTAGCAAAGATTCATTATTTAACTATGGTTAACAGTTTTCTTTCAGAATACAGTTGATCTGATAGCACTAAGGGTTTATTATACATGTCAACCCAGTCTCTTAGGAAGATGTTCACATACAAATTATGTGCAATGAAGATCAATGTTCTATCACAAGCACCTGATGGAAATTAACATATCAAACCTTCACAAGACTGCTGAAAAATAAGTTACATTTATTAATTACATATAAAATTTTACTGAAATGTCGTAGTGGAAATGGGAGTATGGTTACCAAGTTACAGTTTTACAAAATGTAAAAGTGAAAGATGCATTTGAATATTATTAGTAAGTGTGCATATTAATATAGTTAATAAAGCAGTTATTTGGTAACATTGTTAGATTGTCACAAAACAATAACAATTAAACAATTATTAATATTGGTAAAAGCGCCCCATGCAGTTACAGAAACAGCAGTTATTAAGGATAAAACTGGTAATATGCACAGTATAATTTAAGAAGAATAAATGTAAGTATGAAATATATGAGAATAATAAACGTGTTTTATTGGACAGAAGAAATCACTGTTTGTCTATAATCACACTGATAATCAGCTTCATAAGTACACACAGTGTACATATGAACAGATTCATTGCTATGCTGCAGCTCACAATGCACAATATGCCGCTACTATAGCCACTCCCAGAGCACTTTAATAAACCATTGGATCACAATAAAAGCTCACCCTGAATGGAACAAACCTCACGTCAGCCTTCGAGTAATGAATACTTTAGCTAAACAAGTATTCTGAAATGCTTAGTGAATCACATAGTTGCTCAGCTGATTAAAGATTTCTTGTCCACTATATTACATTCATACCTTTGTTTCCCTTTCCATTTGTGTCCCCTGTAGTTTTATCAAAGTGAATAATGTGTTTTTTTTTAAACAGTGTGTCAGTGAAACCCTGTGGCAAAGCATTTGACAACGTCTCAGCCCAAGGCCAACAACTCACAGCAATCTTGAGATGAAGTGAGGGAACGGAAATCAAATTGTGTGAGATGAGAAAAATTAAATGTTCAGGCATTATGTAAGAGGTTAGTGCTTACTTTGTGAATACGTAACTGAATTCCTTACATCTTACAGATCAGCACCTGCTCTGGATTGCTCTTTCTAATCCTGAGATCATCCTTTTTTTTTTTTTTCATTTTAAAACTGATTAGCACATAAAGTCCAGTAGTGTCTGAGTATATCAAGCATTTGATTGTTTTATTCACTTACTAATTAGTCTGTTACATGGGTGGCAAACTTTAGTTTGAACCTCATGTTTAAAATCATGAACTTTTAAATATTCATAAATGTAATAAAAGTACATTTAAAACTATGCAGAATCCAATAATCAATTTTGAAATATTTCTCAAAAAAAAAAACCCAAAAAAACGTGTGAGCTACACATGAGCTGGTTCACGTGACGAATATGAACAAAGAACATTTTATCTGAATGGGAGAAATTGTTTTTTTTTTTTTATTGTTGAACGAAATGGGAAACCCTTCTGCTTGTTATGCCAGACTTCACTGTCGCATTTTCAGGCTTCAAAAGTCGAATGTCATTTCACCTCACTTCATGCTAATGTCGGCAAGGAATTTCCCAAAGGCACTGAACTTCCCAAGCACAAGGTAAATGCACTGAAACATCAGTCTGAGAAGCAGACTCAGTTAAAAAAAAGAAATTACCAAGCATTCTGCAAACTACAGCAAGAAAGGCTACAGATTACATTCCTCATTGACCCTTTCACTGCATAACCACACTGTTTGAAAGCCCCTTTACTGGCAGATGAAGCAGCATCTCAGTTGGAGAGGATTAAACTTTCTGAGGAAGACAGTCTTAAATGTGTTCTGAGGGAAAGAATTTTGGAAAATTGTGCAAATGGAGAGATATCCCAATGCCAAACAGGCTGCACTCAAAACACTGTCAATATTTAGGTCAGCTTACGTCTGTGAATCAGTTTTTCTACACATGAAATCAAAGCATTGCTCTGTTCTTACTAAGACACATGTGAAAGAGTTGCTTTGAGCACCCACAACTGAATACAAGACAAACCTGAAAAGGACTATGTAAACCAAAGCCTGCCAGGTGTCCTACTGAGTCGAGTAATAGGAGGTAGGCTGATACTTCATATCCATGAAAACTACTATGTATATGTAAGGCATGTAAGTTATTATGAGATACCATTGTGCACGTGTTGTGTAGCTCTTTGCAGTGATATGATGTTTTTTGGTTTTTTTTAACTGGTTCGACACCCCTGGTTTAGTAGTAGCAGTTTAGAAGTATACCCTGGTCAGCAACTGAAATTTGACTGAATCCTCTCAACATCCATTGAGTGCACAAAAAGTAAAACAAACAAACAAATAAATAATGGAAGCTTTTTTTTTTTTTTAAAGAAAGGTTCCCAAGAGGTACACGAGAAAAGTGTTCTCCATCTCTATGCCACAGCCATCCATGGTTGGGAGTTGAAAAGAACAAAATTGGCCATGTTCTCAGCTGAGAAGGGTGGCATACTCTCTCTCCCCTGTCAATCATAGCAACACTAGCCATTCATGAAGCTCATGCATGTGGAAGGAGACAGACAGTGCTTTTCTCTGAGTGTGTTACGCTGCCCTGTGATGCAACCTGAGAAGCAGTTTGAAAACGTGGTTCTGCCTGGCTTCACAAGTCTCAGAGGTAGCATGTGATAACCTTTACTCTCCAGGATTGGCAACTGTGGATGGGAATTGGACAAGAGTAAATTATGGAGAAAAAAGTGTGTGTGTGGATATTGCACTATTTGTGTTTTGCTATGGCCATCTCCATGCAATCCCATGAGTTTGGTTTCAATTCAGCAACAAATCACAAACTTGGTAGTGTGTGATCCCCAGTCATTTGATTGTGATTCTCAGTCATTTATTGTGTGATCCCTAGTTATTTGGTGTGTGTTCAGTCCTCATAGAAATCTGTGGAAAAATTGTGCCCTTCCCAGTCTTTTAACCCTTTCCTTCTATTCATAGTCTAACCTTTTTTCCATGACAAATTTTGAACCCCCTTAACAGATGGATCCCCCTTGGCAGATCCATGTCAACACATTCCTGCTTGTGGTTCTCCCTGGGAGTGCCGGACAGATCACTGGGACAGGATGGTCCGGCCCAGGACTGGCCTTATCACCTATTATAAGCCTGTTTGTGGCCTGGAGATGGCCGGCAAGACCTTAGTTTCCACTGCAGCTCCCAGTCGTGGTTGGAACAACCTGTCAAATTCCTCCCCAAGCAGATCTTCTGATGTCATCCTCAGCCAGGACACCTGTGTCTGTGGATCTGGCATCTTGGGCTCAACTGAGGACTGGAAACAAGCAGTCCAGAAAACAATCCTCAGCCCCCAGCACACAGCCTTTGTATACCTTTAGTTCGAATCTGTTCTGAGTATACTGTTGACCTCATCATTAGAGCTGGCACATTAAAAAATTCTCAAGATCAATCCTTTCTTCATTGACTGCTACACAGACAGTAACAAGTGTCCATCTGTGCTAAAAGTACATGTGGCAGCCACTGAAGTGCATCATGGATGGAATCTCTGGGACCTCTAAAAGGCACAAGGTGAAATGGGTATATCTGAAAAGCACATTTTTGCTAACAATCACTTGTTAAAAAAAAGGTATAGCTACTTGCTCTGGCTGTCTCTGTGTGACCTTGTGGTTTAAATAAGTGAGTTTTCCAAAAGGTCATATAACCCAACTTTCTCAATCGTTCAATTTACCTTAGAGATTTCAATGAAGGTGAGCCTCATATTCTTCAGTGTTATTTAAACCAGATGGTAGACATTTGAGCCTCAGATTAACAATCATCAGCCACAGAGGAAAGTAAGCAGAGGCTCTTTCGTCTAAGTAAACACAGCTACTTGTGGTGGTGGATGTTATCCCTATGGCGTAGGGGTAATTACCTGGCAATTACCTCAAGCAGTTTAGAGACTGTGTACATGAAGTTGTCTTATTTTTATGTGTGTAGACATGTATCAGACACTCTGGAGGACTAGGATGGAAGGATATTTCTCGAAACAATTACAAGAATCATCAGGAAATAAAGCGCACTCTGACTTTTGTATGCCATGCTGTGAAATCATGCTGATACAGCTGTAATCTCACTGCTGAAGAAATATGAGCTATCCCTGATTGATGCTCCTCTTTCCCTGTCTCCTTGACCATCCCTGACACTGTATCTATTCTCCAGAGTTTAGAGATGATGATGGAGGAAGAAGTGTTTGCCTGCACAGGGTCATTTCCTCTGAGTCATTATGCTGCAGTGATACCAGAGTCTTCTGCATGGTAAAGTGGCCATTGACACTGTTGTTCTTGTTGCTTCAGCTTCAGATGCTGGGTTTTGATGTATCCTTTCTTTGTGCTATTTCAGAAGCCCACAGTAAGGCCGTTTCTTCTGGGACTTGGCATGGGTTTGTGTTTACACTCTGAGCTAACCCAGCTCAGTGCTCTGTGGATGAGAAGAACTCCAGCAAGAGGCGAGCAACTTCAGATGACAAACTACAGGAAACATGCAGATTCCACCTGCATTCCTGTTTGTAGCCCTTCGGCCTCGGCTCCGACTGAGTGAAGATAACATGTTTGTTTACTTGTGAGCGTGCACAGAGGGGAGCCAGACAGTTTAAGAAAACTCACAAACACAACTCTGCCTCTCACAAAAGCCCTGGCTGGCTCACCAGAAGACTGACAATTATAGCATGTGCATCATAATTTTCCTACTTAGCGCACTTTTCATATTTGGGGTGAGTGATTCCGCTCTGTCACCTCCCTGTGATGTGCTTCTGTAATTAAGATGGATTCGGGATGACGTGCTGGATTGAGGGGATCTCTCACAGAGCAACCTGCTGAGGAACAGCTGGGCCTGGTAGCATGAGCATTTAATGTTCCGGAAGCTTTCAAATCCTTGGCTGTGATGATAAACGGCAAGGACATGATGCAAATGTCACATAAAAAGAGGGCGGGTGGAAAGACATTAACCTGCTGTTTACACAATTTAGCCCATGCTAACATGCTATCAAAGTCTGTTAAATGTCTTCTTACAAACAGTGATCTGCAGTTAAAAGAGGAGGCTTTGCATGATAGACCGCATCATCTCTTTGTCAATATACACAGCACTTAGAGTGATCTTTTCCAACTATCACACTATATGCACACACTCATGAAATAAAACGAGGCTATAATGAGGTGTCTCTTTATATTTCATGTCCCATCAATACCAAAAACAAATAAAATATACCATCAAATAGACTACACTTCACGTTCAGAGCCATAACGCATGCTCTATTCTTCAAACTGAGTCAAGAACTAAGAAACAAACAATCTGGGATACTCAGAACCTCATTAAACAGTGCATACGGTTTTATACAATGTGTGATTGCAATAAATATGTCATGTACCACAAGCTTTGTGTTAGCATCAATTCCATATACAAGCAAAGAGAAACACAGCTCAGCTTATCATGATACACAAGGTCATATTGTTTCTGTTGGGTTAGTCTTTTAGCACATTTTATATAGAAATTCATGTATAGAAAATCGTTATATAGAAATACAAATTCAATTGTAATTTCAGCAACTTTATGATTGATCATTTCATTCTTTTTCCCCCCTCCTCATTCAGTTTTTCATACATTTATATTTTAGGAATCTCTTTATCTCTTACTCTGTGGAACAGGAACAAGAGCTGAGTTGAATCGACATACATATTAAAACAATCAATCACACAGAATATAGCAACTGCATGAACCCAAAGTAAGAAAGACAGAATAAGTATCTGTGTGTGTAAACACCTACGGGGAGTGAAGAAGAGGGAAGGGAGATAAAATAAAGGAGTTAACTATGGCTGTGTGCAGAATATCAGTTGGTTACTGTAAAGACTGTGATGCAGTTAGTAATGGTATGATATATTAATTATTATAAGTAGTATAGAGCAGTAACACACTATATATGGATTATGGAATTTGTTCATAATAATCTTATGTATCTGCTTTTTCATAGCCAGGGTTGGAGTGGATCTGGAGCCTATCCCAGAAATACTAGATGTGATGTGGAAATGCAAACTGGATGGGATGCGAATCAGTTGCAGTACACCATAGAGTATACACATACTGTACATTCACACACTCATTCACACCTAAGGGCAATTTAGTCTAGCCATTCTGCCTACCTGCTTGTTTTTGGGAGGTTGGAATAAATCAGAGAGCCCAAGGACAATGAGGACAGTAACTCAAGCTCTGTATCAAACTGCATGCAATGATACCTGCTGTGCCATTTCCAATAATCAAGTATGTGTAATCAGTGTCAGAAAACATTTGAAAATGCATGTAATCAGATGACAATTACTTTTTATAGATTATTTGTTTATTCATTATCACTGACAGCATCAGTTGTTTTCTGTTTGCTTGTTCAGGTGCACAAGATCATTGCAGAGATTGTATGTAGTGCTATCAGTAGTGGCAGGAGGTCATACATCAGTGTCATCAATGCTGGTGAAAAGAAGATAGCAGCACAATCTAAAGCACCTTCAACACATGATGGTGGACCTGGAACTGGACCTAACCTTCCCCACAGAGTCTACTGAGGAACTTTACTATAATGCAGGTAACATTAACATGGGAAGACCATATGTAGGATGCATTTGAGCAGAAGAAGAAGAACTATGATGGTATGATCAATGGATCCCATAAACAATATTAGAGCTGTTTGGTTATGGAGGTACAATGTAAAGACCTTGCATGATAATCCCTATGCAAAACCTAATCTCAGAGAACAAAGGAGACAAAATGGAAGCAGCAAGTACAGCTTCACAATCAACACAGCTTGTATCACAAATTAATCATTACAATCATTAGTATCATTACAGCATAGAAATAGTGGCTGTGAACCTTAAAAAAAACAAAAACATAAATGGCACAATGGAAAAGTGAGTTTGACTCCTAACTGGTGCCTCTGTGGCCAGAAGCAAAGGAAGCAAAATTGGCCATGCTCTCTTGGTGGGTGGGATGGCATTCTCTCTATGTTTATCACTGCAACACTTGCCAAACATGGGTGAATGTGAGCTCAAAGACCCACATTTATTAAAAGTAGGCGTTTTATTTTTTTTTACTTTTATTAAACTAGTACAATATAATACTACACTGAATTCTATGAATCCATATTAGACCAGTTTGAACAAAAACTAGCTGAAAGTAATCCAAATGTAAACAGATTAACCTTTTCAAGTAATCCAAAAGATTGCATCACTGATTACATCTTTAATCATGCAATACAAGTGATCTCTTCACCCAATATTGATTAGAAGGCTATTCATAATGAACATTAGTCAGCACATCCTGCAACTTAACTCACCAATATATTATAGGGAGAAAAATCAAAGTGTTCATGAAAAAATAATAAATAAATAAATAAATAAATAAATAAACAAAACAAACAAACAAACAAACATAGCTACCTACCTATAGGTCTCTTTAACTGAACACAATTTGATATAGAATGCAGTCTTTACCCACATTAGGGATTCAATATACATAATGCATGAGGAGAATAAAACCATTTCTTATCATAGATTAATAGGTGTTTTTTCTATTTTCACACTAGCCCTTTTCGGTGCTTCACAACGATCCTCATCCCTGACTACTTAGAGTGTTCCTGCTTAATTACTGCATACCTATATCCTGCTTTTTTCAGAATTGGCTATGTACTAAAGCACTGAGGCTAGTGTTTCCTTTCTAAACTCTCCTACTTATGGAGTGCTGACAGCAAGTCAATCGTAATCATTATCTCTATGGATTTTATTTACATCTGGAAAAGGTATAGAAATTATTAAACTGATAAAGTTCCAAAACATATATTGTATAGAAGAGCTACATATTGCCACAAAGTCACAGAGATAAAAGTATTGTTTTATGGTTCACTTCATCTCCTTTTGTTGGTGTTGCCATGTGCAATTGTCCTGTCGCCATCCAGTTTCATCACTGGTCTATTACCAGTAGTACTCACCTGTTCTGTGTTTCACTCTGACTAGTTTGTCTATATACACCTTCTTGTTTCTATCCATCATTGTGAAGTCTTCCTGGCGTTGAACCTTCTCATGCTTTTGTTTTCTATTAATTTTGACAGTGATTTTGGTTAGCGCATTTACATTATTTATTTATTATTTATGTTTAATCACACCATCACAATTGTCTGTTTCTACGATAGGCTTCAGCTCCAACCCAATCCTACTAAAAAGTACAAAGTAGGTAAAGCAGCTGGTGAAAATAAACATACAAATAAATAAATGTATTACTGTTCATTTGTGTATTGATTGTTTCTGATATGTTTGTATTGCACTGACTGTTAAATGGTAATTATATTATTGAGTTGTTAATTATTGAGTATATTGTGCAATCCTACTGTAAATTGGTATAAATACAGATATAATTTCCTTGCCATGGACACTTGTAGTACTTATGTCATCATTTTTTGAGAGTATTACAATAAAATGAGCTCAGTGATAACTATTTATTTTCCTTCAAACGAATCACATAACAACAAATGAGAAGCATGTGACATCGGTGACATGCTTTTGGTGTTAAAAACGTGGTTAAGAAATACAATAAAATACATTCACATAACACATTTTGTTTCTCTATTCATAAAGATGTGCTTTCAGACTCCAGCTGATTGACATGACATCAGCACCATTTGCAAATTCCACTGAGACTTTGCAAGCAGACAACAGGAGAAGGTAAAAGCACTTTCCTCCCTACCTATACACATATAAGCACAAAATGCAGCCTTTAACAAAACCAGACGGCATCAAAGTAAAATTAGTTTGCCGAAAGCACGGCAACAGCATTGTTAGTGAGCACTACAGACCCCCCCCCCCCCCCCCCTTTTTCATTGCCAAGAGCCTTTCCTAGCCACATTAAAACGTATTGAAAATTGCCGATGTTTCCCTTTACACCACTAAGGCTCTGATATCCGTGCTTAGCCATCTGTTTGCATTCAATCAGCCTGACAAAGCCTTTCACTCTGCAAGCTACAGGTACTTTCCTATACTGAGAGCATACCTTTATTTTGAGTCCGAGTGCCAGAAGAGGCATGCAAAAATTGTGTGTAGTATCATTTGAGTAAGTCATTTGGATGTTAACGCAAAAGACATGTTACTATGGCATAATATTCAGGGAAAGCAGATGGTTCCAAATATAACTACCAAACAATAAATGTGAGTAAATGAACAGGAATAGGCTTAATCTACTGAATGGTGGGAAATTCCTTAGTATTTATGTCTCTGTATGTGATTTACACCTAAATCATGGCTTCCTTGGTGGCGCAGCATACTATAAAATCATGAGTCCAGGGATCAAAAATGCAAAACTGGCTGATCTCTCTGGGTGGGTGGGATATTATGAATCCCCTCTCAACCAGAGTGGCATTAGCCAATCTTGGGTATCTTTAACCTCATATATGTAACCTCATACACTTCCTCTGAGTGTTCAGGACTGTGACGTAGCATGAGCAGAAATTTAAATAATACAGTGCCTGAATTCACATGTCTTAGAGGAAGCACATGATACAGAAGCTTTCACCATCCGTAGTTCATGTGTTAAGGCCACAGGACAATGACAAGTCTCTAGAGAAGTGTGAATTGGTGTGAAAGCATCAGGATAAAGATGATGCTGTTGATCTCATAAAACAACTGTCTTCACTACCCTGATAAAAGTGTAACAGAAAATAGGAATAGTGTTTTTTTTTAAATAAATGAATGAATTAATGGATGGATGGATGGATAAGCCAAAAACTGGCATCAAAGTTCCAATGTTGCAGAAAAAGATAATAATTTGCACAACCCTGCTCTTAATGAACTGAGGAGCAGATGTTAATTATTTACGAAACAATTGTATGCTCCTCCAGCTTTGATGTAGATACAGAGGAATATGATACAAATGGTAACAATATTAAACTGAGCATCAGTTAATTACATCAAGATTAGACAACACAAGCCTTGCTTTTAATGTTAATTCCAAAGTCTGCAGAAGAATACTTTAAGAGGAGATGGAGGAAAAGGCATGAAAATGGGAGAAGTGTGATGAGATACACTTACATTCCACTCATCTCTTAAAGTCACGTCACTATACGAGAAGGAAAAAAATAACTAATGGTCATTGAATAATGATGCAAATGGGAATCAAATAAAGGCGCGGAGCTTTCAGTTTGTCAGTCATGCTGTTGTAGTGACACAGATAGAAGAAAATGACTGTGAAAGAGAACATAAGCACAGGATGTAGCATCACATTTGCTTAATTACAACTCAGTGGAATATGTGCAAGCATGTGTGTTTGTGTGAGACACAAATGAGAACAAAATTGTGTTTTTCTATTGATTTCAAGTGTCCCATGCATGGCTAATGGTTAAAGGATCCCATCCTTCTGGAGCTCAGTGGCTCTGTTTCTATGCACACGCCTACTCATCACGATTAATGATTAATCAAAAAAAAAATTCCTCTGAACTTGAATGAACTTAAATAGATACTGTAGGTGTCATTTCAATATTGTTAAATTTATGAATTATTAATTTAACAACAGATAACTTTTATGACCAGTGATCTGTAGGGTTTCTACAAAATGATCTATCTTCATAATTATTACAAAACAGGCCAGACAACTAATTCAAAGTTTTATTTAGTGTATTATCTACACATGGCCAAACATTAATTAATAAGATCTAACGCAGATGCCAGTGATTATTTATGAAGTGCTAACTGTTAGAGTTATGCTAAGATTGCTGAGCTCAAATGATCCATGTCTGGATTTAGGGCACCAAATGGACACTGACTCATACTAAAAATGAGCTGGATGAAACATCAGCAACACCGTCAAATGAGCACCACCATGTAATCATCCACTTTATTTATGCCCATGTTCACTGTTTACTAGCATAAGGAGGTATTACATTTACAGCATTTAGCAGATGGCTTTATCCTGAATGACTTACAGAAGTGCTCTGTAGTCACTATCAAAAACACATCATGTAGCTCAGGGTCTAAAAATATGCTCAATGTAATGTAATGTTCTACTAGAGAGAAGTTGGAATGTTTTAGTCAATCTGAAAAATTTACTTTTTTATGTAAAGCTTTCAATAAAAATACCTCCCTCTGTTTTCACTTTGCCTCAGAGTTAACTCTACTTTTAAAAGCTCTACAAAAAATAAATAATAAAGAGACTGAGTGTAGTAATCCTCACCACTCCCGTATGTTCAAGTACCTTATTAAAAGGTCTACAGAAAAAAGGAACAAAGGCCCTATAAATTTCTCTTCCTGGAAATTAAAGGCACAAAGGTGCTACTGGGTTTCTGATTTACTTGGAAATCCTTTCCCTATCATTCTCCATATTCCAGTGGGAATCAAACCCCACAGTTAAACAACTGCAATGCCTCTGGTGTCTTAACTATTATTTTCACATTCTCCAAACTGTGTGATCTGTAGAGCCAACAAGTGCAGCCTAGAACTCTAAAGCATGTGGTAAAAGTACAGCAGGGGATAATTAAGCATCTGGTGTGAGAAACGCAGGTAAAGGGTGAACATTGTGAATGATTATCCAAGCAAGAGGGCAGAATGAAGTGTTAAAGGTATTTTATTTATTTGTGTATTTTTTTCTCTGGCTCTGCACTGCACTTTTTGAAGCAAAAGCATTGGGTCAAGGATTCAAAGAGAAATGGATGTGGATTTATTACCATGGGTGTGAAACAATTTCTGTGCACTTAGATACATATTGTTGGTGACTTACAAAAAAGAACTGTGTATATACTGCAACTTCACATGAATTAAGGGGAGGAAACAATATTTAGATGAGATTTGTGTGTGTGAGTTTTGGATCATAAAAAGACTAATAGATGATTATATTTTTTAATCAAATAATTGTTTTATTATGTTCTTAAACCAGCCAATTTGGTCCAATTAATTTGAAGTAACTTTAATAAGGTTTGTCAAATTAAACAATTCGTACAGATGTCATTCTGATTTGATACTTTTATGAAAAATAAAAAACACCCCAAAACTCCAACAAGGTTTCACAAAAATCTGTACTTATATGACTAAAAGATCAGCCAGCAGATTTGTAACACAACACTTCTACTTGTGCATGTAGGGTTTGTGTGAGATCGGTCTAAAATTTCATATTTAAGAATTACGAAGAACTGGTGTTTAATACATAATTGTTGCACATTATTATGGTATAACACAAATACAGATTTATAGTAATCTTGCTAGATGGTGTCGCTAATATATGGTAAACATGGTCTTTCAGCACATTTGAGGAAAAGGCAACAAGAGAGGAACAAAATTTGAGCGACCTCTTCTTTTGACCCAAAGATCAGCTATTAACACAGACAAATAGCACTTCCAAGCTTCATCTCAGAAATTCTACATACTCAGACCTTCTTTACAGAGATGAAAGTAAGGCACATGATGGATAAAAGGAACAAGGCATAGCAGCAAATAAATTAAATCAGCCTGGTTGTTAGATCTTTTTCTCAACCCAACAAAAAGTCCTTTAAAAACAGGAGAAGGATGGAGGTGGAAGGAGATTTAAAGGTTTAAATTAAAATGAAAGCACACTTCTGCAGGAGGAGTGTAGGTGAATAAGCCAGTTTGGCATCATTCCCACCCTGCGCTGGTCCTGACCCATCTGAGCACTCCACTGAAAAAGAGCTTCCTGATCCATGTGCAATTCATCATCCACTTTTACAGACCTCCTATTTATAGTGTGTCTCCAAAAAAGTAAAAAATAAAATAAATAAAAAAAACCTCACCATTTTATTACCACCAATAAAACATATTACTAAACTAAAAGTTTAGTGTTAAATAGAGAATATTGATGTTAAAACAGGTCAGCCATACTTTGCACATGCAAGCTCCAAAATAAATAGCTTTTTGATCAATCTGTTAAGTACAGAAAAGCCTTTGTGTAAAGTGCAATTTTTCTGTCATAACACGGCAGCTGTTGGTGACTAAGCTTGCAAGTCTGCAGGTTTTTACATTAGAGACAAAGCCTTAGTACATTTTTGCTGTTCCTCTTTGCCACTATGAAAGACAATGGGATGCTTCATAGAATTAACAGTGACCTCCATTTGCCCTCAATTACTCTGCCTTCCATATGCTGCTGGTTTCCCATGGAGAAAAATCATCAAATTGTTGGCCGCGGTTTGGATGTGGACTCAAAGTATTTCAGTGGACTACCTGAAAAAAAATACTGTAGCAGAACTGAATAACTTGTGAAAAAAATCTGACCACTGTTCAGCTACTGTTGTTTGTTTGGTTGTTTGGTATGTCCATGTGTATCACATTTTTCTAGTCCTGGTTTGTACAACCCCAATTCCATAAAAGTTGGGATGCTGTGGAAAATGTAAATAAATGTAAATAAAACAGAATGCAATGATTTGCAAGTCTCATAAACCCATATGTTATTTGACAATAGAACATAGAAAACATATCAATTGTTTAAACAGGAAATGTACCATTTTAAGAAAAAAAAAAAAAAAGGTAATTTTGAACTTCATGGCTGTAACATGTCTCAAAAAAGTTGTGATGCGAGCAACAACAGTCTGGAAAAGAAAGTGTTATTAAAAAGAAACAGCTGGAGGAACATTTTGCAACTAATTAGGTTAATTGGCAACAGGTCAGCAACTTCATTGGGTGTAAAAAGAGTATCTTAGAGCGGCAGAGTCTCTCAGAAGTAAGGACGGGATGGAATCTGGATGGAGGCATATGTTGCTCTAAAACCTGTATATACCTTTCAGCATTGATGGTGCCTTTCCAGATGTGCGAGTTGCAAATTCCATAGACATTAATGCACCCCATTCCATCAGAGATGCAGGCTTTTGAACTGAGTGCTGATAAGAAACAGGATGGTCCATCTCCTCTTTAGTCCTCTTTAGTTTAAAGGATGCAGTGGCCATGGTTTCCAAAAAGAATTTCAAATTTTGATTCATCTGACCACAGAACAGTTTTCAACTTTGGGTCAGTCCATTTTAAATGAACAATGGCCTAGAGAAGATGGTGGTGTTTCTGGATCATGTTCACATATGGCTTCTTCTTTGCATGTTAGAGCTTTAACCAGCATTTGTGGCTGTCACGGTGAACTGTGTTCACAGACAGTAAGTTCTGGAGGTGTTTCTGAGCCCATGCAGTGATTTCCATTACAGAATCATGCCTGTTTTTAATGCAGTGCTGCCTGAGGGCCTGAAGATCATGGGCATACAATATTGATTTTCACCCTTGTCTCTTGCGCACAGTGTTATCTCCAGATAGTCTTCTGATGATATTATGTACTGTAGATTATGAGATATTCATAATCTTCACAATTTTATGTAGAGGAACATTATTCTGAAATTGTTCCACAAATTGTAGATGAAGTTCTCTGCCGATCTTTACTTCTGAGAGACTCTGCCTCTCTAAGATACTCTTTTTTTTTTCTTTTTTTTTTAACAAATCAAGTTACTGACCTGTTGCCAATTAAATTAATTAGTTTCAAAATGTTCCTTTTAGGAACACATACTTTTCCAGCCTTTTGTTGCCCCGTCCAAACTTTTTTGAGACGTGCTGCGGCCATCAAATTCAAAATTAGTGTATTTTTTTCTTAAAATGGTACCTTAAACATGTTTTCTATGTTCCATTGTGAAAAACATATGGGTTTATTAGATTTGCAAATCATTGCATTTGGTTTTTACATTTATTTACATTTTACAAAGCATCCCAACTTTTTTGGAATTGGGGTTGTAGGTCTTGTTTTGTTTGCACCTTTTTAAAACGTTTTAGTTGTATTCTGCACTTGCATAAAACCTTACCTCATTATGTGACAGCTACTCTAGTTTTCTAACTATAAACCATTCTATATCAGATCCTCAGTTGCATTTTATTTAATAAATGATAGCTGTTTAATTTTATTTAGTGAACTGATTTGATTTCGCTTGTTTAAAAATAATAATAATAATAATAATAATAATAATAATAAGTTTGTAAGCAAGGAATTCTATATTTCTGTATATACCCACACATTTTTGTAATATAACCCCATCATCTTCCTTGGTCCTTAAGATATATAATGTATAATAACAATTCAATTGAGAGATTGTCTTACTATTTATTTATGTTAATTTATTTTCTTCTGATCAGTTGGCAAATGTTGTACTGCAATATTAGGTCTATTAGCAATGCAGCTATATATGTAATAGAATTTCTGTGCATTTGCCAAGCTCTCAAATGGCATTTTGTGTGTTTATTTGCAGAATAAATATACAGCATAACAGTGACAAAAGGAAATCTCTTTTTCTGTTGCTTTACTCACACCACCGGCACACTACTGGCCCCCATCATGCCCTGATGATGTGCTCAAATTGGCATGGATTTGCTGTCTGTTTTTATGGCCACTGCTGCCATACCATTCACCACAACCCAACCACTGTGGACTCTAGATCCAGGTAGCCCATCATGCCAAGCAAGCATGTCTCAGGTGGCCATGAAGCAGCAATCAGCATAAACAGAAAGCTGAAGGACCAGAGCAGACTGATCATCTACACTTTCAACAATAGGAAGTGAGTATGCAATCACTTATGCCAGGGAGACACATTGGTTTCAGAAGACTAAGGAAAGTCTGCACTAGTGGTGACTGGAAAATGGATTAAATCACCAGCTAGACCAGCTTGATAGTTCACTCAATCTAAATTATGAAGTTATATACAAATCTGATTGGCGTTTTTTTTTTCCTTTTTCTTCATTAAGTCATGGCTCTCTGTGGCTATTACAGACTTTTAAGGGTTAACTTTTAAAGGAAAACAAACATAAATCAGAGAAATAAAAAAAATAAATAAAATGCACCAATAATAAGTGACAGGACAGAACATTAGATATGACTGATGACAGATGTTTACACACAAACACACTCATCTATTTACATACTGTACACTAGCACACATGCACTCCTGCAGCTTGCAATGGCATGCCTCCAGCCAGATGGATCAAAGTTAACATGACCTAACTAGAGTGAGCAATATGGCAGCACTCCATGGGTAACTGAGGCTCTGAAATCATGGAGCATAAGGATCAAGCAAATGGCTCTGCCCTTCTTCCTGCATACGCATGTCACAGTTCAATCTAACAGAGTTGAGTGAAATGGCTAGACTATCCTCAATAACTCCCACTCAGTATGGTTCCAGTGACCTGTTTTTTTAACTTATGTATGTGTATGTTTACCCAGATCCCTTTCCAATTTGTGTGTCATAATACCAGGCTGCCTACTGAGAACATGAAGGTATTTATGGCCTGAAAATGATAGCATGCATATCTATTCTGCTTTGTATCCTGAAGCCTAAGTCCCTTCTAATCCCTTCTTTAATTTTCCTCTCTCCTGATTTCCTAATCGCCACATCTAATTAAAAATGTGCCAGGAATCCCTGGTAGCCTGATCCCTATCTGCCTGCTCCACACCAACCCCATCAAATGTGTTAGTTATCACTACTGGGGAGTGAAGAAAGGCAAAATCAGTCAGCAATTCAATCAATAAACAACACAAATCTTCCTAGTGTGAGAGAAAAAGCCCAGAAAAACCTTCCCTCTGACCCCACAATCTGTTCCACCCAGCATACCCAATAACCTTTTGAGTCTGGAGACATGCACTTAAGAAATTTATGAAACTTTTTAATTGTAAATGTTCACTATAGAGTTCAGAAAAGTTTCATTTTAACAGAAAAAGTACACACTATATATATATATATATATATATATATATATATATATATATATATATATATATATATATATATATATATATATATATATATGAGCTCCATGAAGACATGGTTTGCCAAGGTTGGTGTGGAAGAATTCAGTGGTCTGCATTTAGCCTTGACTTCAACCTCACTGAACACCTTTACGTTACGTTGGATGAACTGCAATATCCACTGTTAGTCAAGCCTTCTCACCCAACATCACTACCCAACCTCTTGTGCTCTTGTGGTTGAACGGGCAAATATCCGCATAACCATAGTCCAAAATCTAGTGAAAACTCTTCTCAGAAGAGTGGTGGCTGTTATAGCAGCAAAGGATGAACAACTCAATATTAATGCCCATGGTTATGGAATGGGATGTTCAGTGGTGTGCCATATAGTGTAGTCCAGATTCCAGTTAACCTCCAGATCTAGACAAATTAATGAGGGGGAAGCAAACAGACCTTGTAATAATAGAGAAGAAGGAAAAAAGCAGGGATGTTTCATTTGTGATAAAGGTACCTATGGGCTATGACCTCTAAGCTTAATTGTGGTGGTGCCATTTAAAAGCAGTAATGTGCAGATAAATGATGCTCTACATAAGAGCATGGTAAACATTCTGTTGTTGATGTACTTGGTGATGCTGGTGAAGTTGTGTTATACTGGAATTACTATATTATGTGCAGTTACGGTGTAGCAATGTGATGTATTTTTGATTTTCAAATAGACTCTCTCTCTCATCACCACCCCTTTTATTTCTAGGATGTAGGTGGAAATCCCACGCACTAGCAACTGATGTGAGAGGACCAGAACAGAACAATACATAAATAATGCTGTTTGAGATCCTCTGTGGAGAGTCACGTTGGGCCTCTGGAAAGACAAATGCTAGGTGGTTGATATTCATCCTCAGGTGCTCCAGTACTCACCTTTAGTGTCATTGGAATAATGTGTGATAATCAAATGAGCTCAAACGTTTTGGTCATCGACCATGAACACCAGTGGCATGTTTGGAGAAATAAAATGATTGTATAATATATGATAGTGGATCATTGGAGACTTTTTTGTGACTAGTGGCCCATGAGCTCTTGGAAAGACTGATGGAGTCACAAATTCCATATAATACCAAAATATCTGGTTGCCTCAGGTCATGAATTATTAGATAGACCTTTCAGCATAATAAAGGCCCCACACACACTGTACTGTCCTTATTGAAAACATGTGGTCTTAATTGAAGCAGAGGTCTACATGCAATTTTTCACAGCCTTCTTTGCTTGTATGTGGATTCTTCACATACAGATTCTTCAAGGGTGCCAATATTAGTGGAGGGCACTGTAAGTGTAAAGGGGGCTGCTCGTCTGCATGGGAGCATGGACCAAGATGATTCTCCATCATTGTTAGATATTATAGGAGGAGGCTCAGTGCTGTTTTCTCTCCATGGTAGGCTTCATCAAATATTAACTGGAAGAGTGCCATGATTTGCAGGAAAAAAAGCAACTTAACTTTTTATGCTTGAAAAAGAAATAGTGTTAAAATGACATTATAGGTCATGCCGTATGTCGAAGCTTAAAATACAAGCAATTGCATATGTTTTAGTTTTGTTCAGGTTGCCAATAATTTCAGGCTTGACAGTATCAGACACCGTAATGTTTCTATTATGCATGAGTCAGCCATGCTGTGAGGAGTCTGTGTTGCATGCAATGCTGACTCAGAGGGAAATGCAGCTTTCTGGATAAGGATATTGTGATGTGACCAGTGGCCAACTCAGTGACACTGAGAAACAGAATAAACAGAGGGGGTATGCATAAGAGACATAAGGGGCAAAAAAAGATATAGCACATTGCTACAGGAAGATTCTCCTTTGTTCCATCACTCCCTGATCAATTTTTCACAAAATTCACAAACAGCAATAAATCCGTGGATTTTAATGTTCAGCTTTGAAAATAATTAATGCCTGATCAAGATGTTTCATGGAATCAAATTTGCATTTATGTTTACCTTTCCATTTAAACAAAACCCTAACACCATTTGATGAATAAATCTGTAGTTTAAGCCTACATTTCTGTTGCATTGTGTAACTGGTTTGCTTGGCTGTTACATTTCATTGTAAGGGCAACATTTCTGGTTTGTAGAGTACACAGAACCAATTTTAATGCAGAGCTGAAAAATTATTTTCAACTGGGTAATATCCACTGCTGGTATGCTTTAATGGAGGATTAACCATAATCAGTTTCAGAAAAAGCATTATGCTTATGTACAAGCATTCTAATGTGCCACACACTCATATTGCTCTACAAACATTCTTCCAGACATTTTCTTAAGGCAAACAGGAAGAGGATTATATTGTATAGGCTCTGTATAAGGTGTTAAAAACTATAGAACATACAGCAGAAATCATAACTGAAAAGGAACCCAGGGACTGCAAATGAAAAAAGGTAACAATGCAAACCTGCTAATATCATATATTATTTGTAGAATGTCAGTCACAATATCAAAATGGAAAAATCAGATATGATCACTTGCATGATGATTCATTCTTATAGTGAAGGTAATGAGTTCTTCCCAGCTAAACAGTGCATCCAACTATTATCCAAAAGCAATACTTGTGAAAGAATCAATCAAAGCTGAGAGGCTTTATGTTCACATTGTGTCCTTGTTTGTCATTATACAGGACAAAAACTGCACAGCAGCAAACATGCTTACACAAACAAACACTTACATTAGGCAGCCATACTCTCAATCCATAACCACAGTATATTGCAGTGTGGGCCTGTTGATGTGCAAGCAGTGATTGTGGAGATAATGGACCAAAGAGGCCAATAGAGTAAGTACAAGGCCAGAATCAATAGCTGCACAACTCACCTTCACACCATAAGGCAATGATTATCTGCTCCACAAATCTTAAATTATTTGCATGCACAAATGGCCCGTGCTACTCATTTTAGCATATAGTTAAACCAATTCATATTATTACACTGAGACAAAAAATAAAATAAAAACTGCTAACTTAAATGCATTCATAGCAACAGATGCTGACAGCACACTACACTCTAGGTAGTTTTAAACATGTTTATGCTGGTTCGCTACACTCAAAGTCCAGCTAAGCAAAGTTCATCCATGCAATTGTGATGGATAGTGTGGTGTGAATTGAGACGGTAAGCCGAGGCAGGTCTAAATAAAACCTGACTCGCACAACGAGACTTTGAGGAGTGCCTTGGGGTAAAGAAAAAGACAGCTATTGATTTCACAATGTCCTGGATGAGAGGGCAAAATATAATTTCAAGCCTAAGTCTGCAGCTTCAGCAGATGATGAAAAAAGGAAGTGATAGAGGAAGAGAGGGAAGGAGATGGAAATGTAGTAGCTAGAGAGCAACTTGTGTACAACACTTTACAAACAATTATCCATGCAAGATTAATAGCCATTTCTCTTGAAAACTAGTATTAGTGTATATGCATATCTATTACAATATGTTCTAGCATGACAGCAGATATCGGTGTTTCAAGGTTGACACTAACAGCATTTAATAAAAAAAAATGGGAGCTAATACTAGCTATATCTCCAACTAGCCAATATACAGTACTCTTTGTTAGCTAATTTCCCATTCTTGCTAAAGACCTTCCATCAATGAACACTGAATATACCACAAACTATATAAAAGTTGCATGAGAATGATTTTCCTGATTAGTGAAAATAACACTGCTAATGACCGTCCTAGCCGTTTGTAGCTATTGGAGGGAAACTTATTGTGTGCCAATTTGTAATCCAATTTAATACTATAATAATATAAAAATATAATAAACAGTCCATGCAGAGTTTTTTTTATGATTCTTAAGGCAAAATACAAAAATACAAAAAAAATAGGCTTTGAATTAAATTTGAATTGGCTAAATCGCAATTGAAAGAAATTCTTTTGCACGGTCTTTTGCAGTGATGTTTGTTTGTAAATGAGGCATTTTAGCTGTAATTATGTTTGACACACATGTATTGAAGAGGGCTTTGGCTGAATCTGCGGAAAATTGGCTGGATTTTTGAAAAATGTCAAACTCCTCTATTTTGCATTCATTTCTGCGATCACAAAATCATGAAATCCTGGAGAAATTTAACACAGTCTCTTTGGATACATGGTTATAAAAGGTAAGACAATTTTGTGCATACCACTGCACAGAGCCCTGACCTCAACCACACTCAACACCTTCAGAATAAACTGCAATGCCGACCATTAGCCAGGCTTTTTCAGGCATTTTCAGTGCCTGACCTAACTAATGCACCTGTCACGGTCAAAACCCCATTGTCACGTTCCAAAATCTAATGGAAAGCTTTCCTAGAAGAGTGGACATTTTTATAACAGGTTATTATAAAGGGGGGACTAAATCTGGAATGGGATCTTCAGCAAACGCATATGGGTGTAAGTGGTCATGTGTCCAATTACTTTTGGCCATATAGTGTATCTGTTATTGGCCATAAGCTTCAGGATCTTGAAGGTTGCTATCTGATTGGCTCCCCACTCTTCTGTGTATATGCATTTCTATACACCGGTTTCAGATGGAAAACAAACCTTTTAACACTGTGACATAGCAGGGTTTGTGTTTTATGTAGAACACTTAGTGTCAGGACACAATATATTATTGCAAGTTGGCCAACATGTTCTGGAAGAGAGCATGTTGGCCATGTAGTTGGTCATTTTCAATGTCAGTCAAGTAACTGGGTCTTGGCCATGTTTTGTGATGAGATGTTCCAGACTCCCTAACAAAAACTAGAGAACATTCGAGACCATGCAGCAGGGGTCATAAATTAGATTTGACCTGGGGCCACCATACACACACACACACACACACTCACAAACACACACCCTTATTCATGCTCCTACCTCTTGGACAATCCTATCCTATATTCCTCTGCTTTGCATTACACCCATTAACAATAGCAATTACAATGGTTGGAAATTATAATGGATTTATAATAGGTATCACTATTCAGTGGAAGATTATTACATTACATTGTTTAAATTTGAATAATAATATTGGATCTGTGAGTCATGTGATCTACCTAGGGTATAACAATTATCTTGTATACATTGTATAGCATGGTTTTTGTCTGCTCACATATACATAAATGCATATGGGTAATATATTTTAATTAGTATAGTGCTCCTACTACTCGAGTATGAGAGATCTCCTATATGTAGTTATACGTTTTAGAAGGTCTATTTGGAAGGACACTGTTCAACCCTTACCCCTTTTTTTTGTCATCTCAATATTATCTCAGTTGGAGTTACTATATCTTATCATGATGTAATATTATTTTCAGGCTAAAGGAAGCAAATGCCCTGCCTTCCTCTACATAAAAATCTACATGAATGCAATCTATTTTTTTTTATATAAATAGAATGCAATCTAATCTGTTTATGAACACCACTTGGACACATTATCGAATATTGTACATTTACGTTGGAAAATTAGGTTAATTAAAATGAGAATAATGTCTCATCAGGTATATGTCAGTAACGGTAATCACAATCATGTGCCACATTTTCATTCTTGAATCACATCGCTTGAATAATAGCATTAATATTCAAACAGTGAAGTAGTGTTCAAGCTGCTGATAATTTCACCAAAAGGGATTGACACAGAAATATATAAAGGGTTTTCCCTGGACCCCACATATACTTAGTATACTATAGGTACTATACCAGACCTAGCATTAGTATAGAATTAGCTTATGTGATTACTATTTTTAAGTGAACTGCATTGGCACACATTCTGTAATGAGACAAGGGGAAGGTATGAAAACCATTGAAACTTTCCATTGGAGAAAATAGCCTTGCCTCTTGAAAGAGGATACCCAGGAGTATGCACAAAAAGCATGAATGTATAAAAAGGGATTAAAAACAGAAATGGCACTGATATCACCTACCAGTTGAGGATGCTGACCGGCTTTTCCAATTAGAAAAAAATATCTGTGCTGTGGTGTTTATCTGAACCATGGAAAAGTCAACATTTACCATACTTTCCCTTGGATGTCCATGCACCATGCAACTTCGTTCCCCATTTGACTTGGCTGAGCTTCGTCCCATTTTATAAATTAAGAGTCTGAAGTAGTATAAGACAGGAATTTGCACTCACGGCAAATGACTTTGGAATGAAACTCTTTCATCAGATAATTAGGGAGGGCAGAGCACATCCAGATGTTTTATGGCATCTCAATAAGAAGGGCAGTGAGGGGGGAGGCATGATAGATTGGATGAGTCACAGACATAATATAAGACAGGAGAGAGAAAGAAAGTGACAGAGTGACAGTAACAAAGAGTGTGTCCAAAAGAAGCAGAAGCCAGGTGTCTTGATACCTTGCTGCCTGTGTTGTCTCATAATACAATGTCTTAGAAGGAACAGTTTTGATAGCTGCAGCTATAAGGAAACTGTTTGAAACAGACTCCGGAAGTAGCATACATAACTACGTTTCCAAAATACCAGCATATGCTAACAGGTACTAGCCTCAAATGATCTATTAGGCTGGATTGAATACTGTTGGGGAAAATATTGTTTGACTACACCAGCTAGGATTATTGATAAGTATGACAAAAATCAAAGCAGCAACTTTACCAACAGTGCCAATAACATGATTTGGAGTTACTTTATAATACAAATGAACTCATGCTGACCTTTATTGATTTATGTATTTATTCCACACTAGAATGAGCCAATAATGTTCGTAACATTCAAAAAATTGTATTATAAATTTATATTATTTATGTGTTCAGATACGTGTTTGCCCATTTATGCTGCAGTGTGGTAATAATTTATGATTGGTTATGATTATAGGTAAAAGTGCCTGGTGAAAGTAAAGTTAATTGCTGTTTACTATGTTCATATCTGCAGAGTTGTACGTAGAAACTGCCAGAATGTAAAGCTTGTTTGGGTTGTTGTTGGCTTTCTATTAGAAATGCTATGTGACCATTTGCTTTGCAGTTATAACTGAGAAAGTTCTAGAACCTGTGAAAAAGAAAGTCACTGAGCAGGAAAGGTTGAAAATTGCTGTATGGAAGAGTGCATGCGTAAGATAAATAAAGGAAAATTTCATGAAATAGCCATGCATTATTGGCATTAATGAACTCCTTAAAGCCACCAAAACGCCACACAATTCCAGTGACTTTATCTCTCATGTTAACTGCTGCAATAAAACTGAAATGAAAACTGACCCCTTGCTATCTCATGTCCTTGGGCTGATTGAATATGATTCATTTGTATTAATTACATAAAAGACATCATCTACTCATCCATTTAAGTGCAGAGACTTTCCCCCTTATCTAAACAACCTCTGACTTTTGGCTATTGACTATGTGATAGTGATAATTGCACCATTTCTACTATAACAGAGAGAGAGATGTCTACCTTTCATAAGCCAATACAATTCTGAGTCAACAAGTCCTGCCAACCAAGTATGTTTCCATTTGAAATCCATTACGCTATAAGAAAAATGCATTCAAAGGCCCTGAACAATCATCTTTTGCAGATCTAATTGGGCAACATGATCATACTTCACAAAGCAGAAGAATTGTTTTGACAAATTGTTAATATCATGGAATGACAGCTGCATGGAGAAACAGGACCAGGCCAATAACAATAATAATAAAAGAAGTAGCACGGGTAAGAGTGAAAACAGAAAGTAGTTTGTCAGCATCCAATAACAGTGCCAGAGTAGACTGCAGAGAGATGAAGTCATTCTCAGTGGAACATGGAGATGAATGAGTGTAGAGAGCTCTAAAGGTATTTGACATTTCCTCTGCAATCTAGAAAAAATGTGCCATAAGTGCATAATTGTCATTAAATATACGTGTAAAATGAACTCTATAAATTCCTAAAGATCACGTACAGTAAATAAGATGTCTATACAAACCTATTTAATGCTCATATAATCCTGAAAACATTTTTAATCTATATGTCTTGGCTAGAGGTAATAAGTAGATTATTTTCAGTATACTTCAATCAAATCCAACATTAAGAATACATCTAACTGAATCGAGAAAAAAGAGAGAAAAAAATGGAATGGAGAGAGAAAAAAGGATCACTGACAATCTTGTGCATGCATGTTCACTGCAGAGGAGTCCAATGGCTTGAGGCTGTTATGTTCTCTCTATCCTGATGCCTTAAAAGGTATAGAAGAAGCAGCTATGACAAAGATGCTTTGTCTTAGATCAGAAATAAATGGTAAGAAAATACTGAAGGGCCTCTGAAGTTCATTTGCTCAATTGTGAACAGTTCTCTCTCAGTGGAGTTAGAGAAGTCGTAAATGTCAGAATTACATCTGCAGCAGTGGTAATATGTTGAAATTACAAGGCTTTATTAAAAAGAAGCCTCCTCTGCACTCACTCCTGAAAGCAATTCAATTTTTCTTGATGTTTAAAGACATATCAGTGAATTTTCTCAGCAAAATGAAGTTGCCAGAGACTTACACTCACAGTCATACAACTCGAAGCAATCTTTTTTTTTTCTTACAATTACGTCTTCTTAGAAAATACTTCCGTTGACAATATCCATTGCTCAGAGATTTCAAAATGTGTCAAGGATTATTACTCCTACACATGAATTCTGAGACAAGCTGCTAACACATTCTTGCTGTGTCCTCTTTCTGTGCACTCTGGTTCAAATTTTGATTCATGGAAAGCCTTTATGCAGTGCTTAACATTAACCATTATGATCCCATCTTTGCAAAATTCTAAATTACATCAAATGTTGCATCTGGTGTTTGCACTGCTGGATTTTTTAATCTGGCTGTGCGGTATATACTCGCTGCCTACAGAATTATGTCGGTGTTACTCAAGATCATTAAAGCAATATTAATAATGGTGCTAAGGAGTAGGGCTCTCAGGACTGATCTGTCTAATTCAGCTGCTGTATCAGCAGTGTCAATCTCAATAATGATCAAATCTTAAATGAGTATGAATCTCTCAACCTTTTAGTAACATTAAGGGAGTCCTAAAGTAATAAAATGCTTCAAATAAAGAATAGACAAGACAGACAACTCAGCAGCAGTTTAACAGAGAATAGAGTCAAACCTGCTGATGAGAATCATTCCAAAATCACTATGCTACCACCACCATGCTTCATTGTGGGATGGTGTTCTCAGGTATAGTTCGCAGGCATAGTTCAGATATCATCAGACCAGAGAACCTTTTCCCACATGCTGAGTCTCCAATATGCCTTTTGACAATCTTGTAATCCATTTTTGTCTCTCCTCAACACTCACACATTTCTCTCCTGAAGAACCTGCCTCTGACTGCGATCAGCTGCAGACAGATACTCCCATAACTGCACATTCTCAGACTCCAGACTCTTGACTTTGCGTTCACTCTCTTCGACACTGCTCCGTGCAGCATCACGAGTTTTAATGGCTTGAGTAGAAATGTCAGGGATCTGAAACGTGGTAGGAACGTGGGTGTCAGATGCCTTTGACGTGACTTAGGCCTTGACATCATAGACTTGTGACTTGACTTGGGCTTTGCACTCGGAGACTTGAGACTGAACTTGTAGGTCTGGAACCAAAAGCATGGCATGCATTGGAGACATGACTGGGGCTTGAATGGGAGGCGTGACTGTGACTGGAACATGAACTTGGAACTTAGCTTTGCGTGGAACCTGGACCGAGGACGTGGCAGGGACTTGGGACTGGGACGTGGCAGGGACATGGAACCCTGACTGGAGCTTTCTCCGCTCTTCTCCCTTCTCTGTTTCGCCTGCTCATAGTACACATGGAGAAGAGGCTCCGCATAAGTACTCCAATTACCTTCTCACAGCACTTTATCCAAATTATACTTTTGCCCCGGTTCTCTGAATTCCTCAAAAAATAGGTCCAGAAACAACCGAACATCCTCCAGCACTCCGGGTATCTCAGCCACTAGTTGTGGTGCCCAGGTGCGAGCGAAACCCAAAAAGCGGGACATGATGAAGAAGATGAATTGTCTTTCCGTGGGTTTCGGCTGACAAAATATTGCTGACAGGGGGCGAAAACATGACGTCACCCCGGAAGAAGTCCTCGCGTTCGCGCTGTTACTCCGGGAGAACCGTGACAGAGTAAAAAAGTCTTGTCTGATTTTAATAGCAAGTATCTGTTGTCTATATTTATGATTTATTGTCTTAAGTCTGATCTTGTTACTGTGCTCATCATTCGTGTTTAGCATCAGGATATTATTACCAGTGGACAAGGGATTAATATCCTAGCTAGAGTTAAGAAGATACATTAAGATCAACTCATAGGTGGACGAATAGTTGATTCACTGTTGAAATATTAAGTTTGCACATTTCCATGTTTTGAGCTCAATCTAACATAAGGAAAAGCTACATTTTTCCCCAACACACACAGACACATATTTCACGAAAGTGAGTACACCACTTACATTTTTGCAAATATCTTTTCATGTGACAACACTGATTAAATCTAGCATGGGCCAGGAGCTGTGGCTTCTATCTATGCATGCATGTATGTATACATGTACTGTATGTTTGTATGTACGTACGTACGTATGTACGTATGTATGTATGTATGTATGTATGTATGTATGTATGCATTTATGTATGTAAATTTATATTATATTTAATTTAACTTCTATTATAGTTTTTCCTTCTGCAAAGTCTAAGGATTGAATTACACTGCCACATCATTACCTCTCTATCCTTCTCTCTGTCTGCTTGCTCACCTCTCTCAGCTAATTGTGTGCTTAATTAAAGGCCCTGCTGTGACCCCATGTGTGGTAATAGAGAGAGGAGAAGAGGGCCGAGAGAAAGGATGTAATGAGTTCAGAGGTACATATCTGTCTATCTCAATAAGAGGTCTCCTAGTTTTTATTGACATGGTGTGTGTATTTATTCGGTATGTATGAGCATGTGTACATATGCCTATGATGGTTGCTGAAGTTGAACAATGAAAAAGAAAAGAAAAATTCCAATATTCTCTTAGTTCCTCTTGTTATCCAACAAGAAGTGAAAAGGAGAGACAGTCCATGAAATTAAATTTATGGCTTATATGAGAGTTATATATTAAATTATACTTATACTAACTCCAAAATACTCCAATAAACTACAATGAGACAAAATCATAAGCTACTTTTCAACACACATTACTGACACTACTTAGCAGTTCAGCTTTAACATTTAAATACGTACTGGATGACGTCCCAGGTCACTAAAAACCCAAGGTATGTTTTTAAGGGTTAAAATACTTTTTTTTGCCAGACATCAGAGGGTCCAGGGTTACCGCCGTAAGAGCTACTGTAATCAAAGTCAAACCCAAAGTGTACTTGATAAAGTGGAACTGTGACCTATTGGAGTTTGTAGTATCCTAATGAATGTGCAGCTGTTCAGAAGCTAAGTATGCTTTTGGGAAAAAGCGTTACAAGGACACTAAACAGTTTCAAGATTGAGACATCACAAATACCCCATTCAGTGATACAAATGGAGGAATTTCTGCTGCCAAAAGTTAATTTATGTTCAGGCAAGTAAGACCTTTTCCTCAAACTCATCATTGTTCTCAGAGACAAATGAACAAAGTCCAAACTCTATCTAGTTGGAAGGGCCAGTTCTGAGTATTCTGTCCTTTCCCTCCCCTTTTCTCTCTGTCTCTATACTCATCATACAACTGCCCACTGAAATGACACTGCAATCTGAACTCATTTACTAATCAGTATCTCTTCCTGACACCATCCCCTCAATCATGTACTGTACTCATGTGCACGTCAGTGTATCTCATTTTGGGTTTTAAGTTTTGTCTCAGGTTTCAATATGGCTATTATCATATCAGTCAGAGCTTTGCATAGCTATCGGTTTAGCTCAGCATATCATACAGAAGACTAACTCAATCAACACAACCCACTTAAAACAAACTCAATAAATTATAAATAAAAAAGCACAACAAATAAAACATACAGTACAGAAAATAATGCAGTGTTTTGCACAGATCTGAAATACAGGGCCTCTTCACTTTTCAAAATCTAAAATAAAATAAAAAAACACAAAAAAACCCCACAATACTGGACAAGCAAGGCGCGTGAACACCTGCTTTTCGTTGTTGACAATCATGACATTTGGACACATGCATTTGTTATGTTTTGTAATGTCTCCTCCCTGTTCTGTCATTCGCTATTGTTTCACATGTGTCTGAATTGCCCTCAGCCGTCAGCCATTACGAGGCTGATTATGTTTGTATATATACCGCGCCTCCCAGCACACATGGCGGAATATTATAATAGATAGATTAGATTAGATTCCTTACGATAGATAATCATAGTCGGTCATAGTCATAGTTCATGTCAGGATTCAACACTATTGCTATTGTCACATAAAGGCTAATTAAACAAAATAAGTGGACATTTATTGATTGCATGCATATTCACCCCCTGAGTAAATAACTACCTTTGCCTGCAGTTACAGACAGATACAGATATTTTTGGCCATTCTTATTAGCAAAATTGCTCAGGCTCTGGCAAATTGGTTGGAGACCATTGGTTCTCAACAGATTGAGGTCTGGGTTTTCACTGGGACATTCCAAGATGTTCAGTTTTTTTTTCTTTGAACCACTTTAATGTAGCTTTGGTAGTATGCTCAGGTTCATTGTCCTGTTGGAAGGTGAACCTCAATCAAAATCTTTAGTCTGTTGCAGACTGGAACAAGTTTTCTTCTTGTTTTGCCCTGTATTTGGCTTCAAACTTTTTTGCACTCTCGTCTAAGCAATATCCCAGTTCTTACTCATAAAAAATTTATCCTAATGATACTACCAGCACTATGCCTTACTGTGACAATGGTATTCTCAGAGTGATAAACAACTTTGCATTTACACTGAAAGTAGTGCTTTATGCCAAGGCCAAATAGACCAATTATGATGTCATCAGACCAGAGAACCTGTTCCTACATGTTTACAGAGTCTCCAAATGGGATTTCATAAGATTTTTTCTTCAATAATGACTTTCTTCTTGCCACTTCCTAAATGCCAGCTTTGTGGATTGACTATTCTATAGCAGTCCTGGTGTCCTATGGGTGTGCACGGTTTCTCTCTTCTGAACTGTGGAATCTCTTCAGATTCAGAGTTATCCTTGACCTTCTGATGGCTTCTCTGAATAATTTCCTTCTTATCCAGTAAGTTGGATGGCTTCCGCTAGGCAGAGTAACATTTGTGCCATACTCTTTATAATTTTTTAATAGTTGTACTCTGTGGGATGTTCAAAAAATTAATGCCCAAACTCTTATTGACACTTTTCCAAAACTTTGTCACAGAATGCAAGCTTATGCAAGGCACTGTATACTTGAGGTGGGTCATGGTAGATCTGAAGTCTAGCCCAATAACACTTGTGACAAGGCAGCAACACACACAAACATTCACATCTAGTGACAATTTAGCCAATCCCCTTAATTACATGTTGTTGTTGTTTTTTTTGTTTTTGTTTTTTTACTGTTGCAGGAAATCTGAGAACATGATGGAAACCTACACAGACACAGGAAACATGTGGAACTCCACAAATACAGCTCAGGATTTAACTATGGGCTCTGGAGCTGTAAGGCAGCAAAGCTACTCACTGCACCTCTGTGTAGTCTACTGATAATATTAATAATTGTAATTCTAACAGAGTATTAGTTCACATAGAGTAACACATTATTGGGCTTACTATTTCTGCATTTACTCCATCAAGACATTTATTTAGCTTTTGTTCTTCCACTAGAATTCAGATTTCCATATAATTCCTGGACACGTGAATTATGCAGATTGCTTCAATTAAAAAAAAATGTCTCAGATAATAATAACACATTCTGATTGTATTCTTACTAAGGTTAATCTAGCACAATGTATTCAAATCCGAGGCAGAGTTGATTTGTCACATATGGGTAGAATCATGTAGCACTCTCATCAATGACATAGTCAAGATGAAATTCTACATATAAACGTTTGTTGGTTTCACACAACAGTAAAAATGCTGATAGATCAACAAAATGCAAAGTTATCAGAAACTGTTTTTAGATTGATGTTTTCAGCTCTTCATAAAAAAGGAGAGCAAGCAGCACAGTGCCTTACTAATTGCTCAAGCTCAGTTATAAACAGCTCGAGGCAGCTGAAGCAGCTGAGCACCCAACATGAAACAGCGATTGAATGACCTAACTCTAACCCTGACTTGAGCTTATTATTCATGTCACTGCCAAATTGGACGGTGACTCGGTGTTTTCTCAGAAGATAGAGGTAAAATATACTTAGGGGGTAATCAGTTTACCTTGATGCGCCACCTAACTATCACCTATGAATAGGAAACACTGCAATTATCAGACCACAGATAAAACAAGCTCCATGGAACAAAAAATAAACCAAATAAACTCAGTCAACAATCCTTAAATAAAACTAGCTCAATCAGCATGATAGGCATGAACACAAAGAACATAACATACATAGAACTTAAATCTAAACTAAAGAGAAATGTATATGCCATCTTAAAAATTGAATACACGAATGTAACAATAAATAAATAAAAGTGTAATTATTAAGTTTTTGGTGAGTCTCTAGTGTCAGTCCTTTAGTCTCTAGTGTCAGTCCTTTAGAACAGTCAGGAAAAAAAAAAAAAAAAAATATATATATATATATATATATATATATATATATATATATATATATATATATATATATATATATATATATATATATGAAAGATTTCTGTGAAATAAGAGGAATTTTTTGCCATGCTGTTATAAGAAAATAAACTTTGCTTTATGTTGGGCCTCAAAACAGCATCATATCTTTGATTACTTTCTTACGGGTGTGCCCCATCATGTTTTATTACTTCCATTCCAAAAAAAGTAAATAAACCAAAACCAACAAACAAATAAATCTCTAATGAAAACAAAATAGACAATATAATGGAAAACTCTCACAATGACTAGATCAGGCAGTTTTATTTTCCAGGGTGTCTGCATTTAAATGTAATACCTTTTCAGTGCCATTTCTAATGTAATTTAAGGCCAAGTCTGCAGTGGGAATACAACATAAAGGTTTTATGGCATAGTATGCAGAGAACCACACAGTCACTTCAGCTACTTTTTAAAAAGTTCTGTTTTGTGTATGATGGCGTTTATTACATACAGCATTTATCGCTATAGAAATGATGAATGTAGGGGTGTATAGGCTAGATAGATACACACTCACCACTGGGCAGAGCCATCTGTACCACTGACTTCCAGGACATCGTAGTCTTCTTCTAGTTGGAAGTCGGTGAAAACGAGAGCGATTGTGTCACCTGGCTCAGCCAGCACTGTCCATGTGCAGTCGGCATTGTTGTTATACTCCTGTGGGTAGTTTGGACTTGTGATGATACCGCTCTGACCTCGCAGTGTTCCCCCACAGCCATCGTCTGCTGCAAAAGCATACAAGAGTGATTAATTCCATAGCAATCTGCTTTATTAGCACTGTACTAGCATTGTGGATTAAATAAGATGGATTCAAATTAGGAACTACACCACATTGTTGCTAGCAGGAGGGTTGATGCAACCCACTGAAACATGTGGTTAATTAACTGAGATGAATTCCAATTTTGGTTAATTTGTGCTCGCAATGTGGCTCCCTCTTAAATATTATTTTAAGAAGACAATCACCCCAACTGCTACGTATGCTTATTCACTGCTATGGAAATCAAACCCCTCTGGCTCTTCTCAATTTCTTCACTAAGACATACCTCTCCATCTTGTGTTCCCTCTTTGTCTCTCTATCTCTCTCTCTGTCTGTCTGGAAGCTAGTCATTTAGCTCAGGTTAATGAAACTACTTTTTCGAGAAAGGGTGAAGTGGCAGCGTAAATCTCCTTTCCTCTCTCTCATCTCTCACCCCATTCCCTCCCACTGCCTCTCCCTCCATCCCTCCTTGGGGAAAATCAAAGGGATGAAAACTTTCTGACAGTGATATAACTTGAGCCTGAGGATCTGACCTCCTTTTTCAGTAGCACAAATCCCCTATTTACCTACATACCCACCAGTCTCTCCCTCCTGGCATGTGAAAGTACAGTGCCTTGCGAAAGTATTCGGCCCCCTTGAACTTTTCAACCTTTTGCCACATTTCAGGCTTCAAACATAAAGATATAATTTTTTTTTTGTGAAGAATCACCAACAAGTGGGACACAATTGTGAAGTGGAACGAAATCTATTGGATTTTTGAAACTTTTTTAACTAATAAAAAAATTTAAAGTGGGGCGTTCAAAATTATTCGGCCCCTTTACTTTCAGGGCAGCAAACTCACTCCAGAAGTTCAGCGAGGATCTCTGAATGATCCAATGTTGTCCTAAATGACTGATGGTGATAAATAGAATCCACCTGTGTGTAATCAAGTCTCTGTATAAATGCACCTGCTCTCTGGTTCTGTTGAAAGCGCAGAGAGCATCATGAAGACCAAGGAACACACCAGGCAGGTCCGTAATACTGTTGTGGAGAAGTTTAAAGCCGGTTTTGGATACAAAAAGATTTCCCAAGCTTTAAACATCCCAAGGAGCACTGTGCAAGCGATCATTTTGAAATGGAAGGAGTATCAGACCACTGCAAATCTACCAAGACCTGGCCGTCCCTCTAAACTTTCAGCTAAGACAAGGAGAAGACTGATCAGAGATGCAGCCAAGAGGCCCATGATCACTCTGGATGAACTGCAGAGAACTACAGCTGAGGTGGGAGAGTCTGTCCATAGGACAACAATCAGTCGTACACTGCACAAATCTGGCCTTTATGGAAGAGTGGCAAGAAGAAAGCCATTTCTCAAAGATATCCATAAAAAGTCTCATTTAAAGTTTGCCACAAGCCACCTGGGAGACACACCAAACATGTGGAAGAAGGTGCTCTGGTCAGATGAAACCAAAATCGAACTTTTTGCCCACAATGCAAAAGGATATGTTTGGCGTAAAAGCAACACAGCTCATCACCCTCAACACACCATCCCCACTGTCAAACATGGTGGTGGCAGCATCATGGTTTGGGCCTGCTTTTCTTCAGCAGGGACAGGGAAGATGGTTAAAATTGAGGGGAAGATGGATGCAGCCAAATGCAGGACCATTCTGGATGAAAACTTGTTGGAGTCTGCAAAAGACCTGAAACTGGGACAGAGATTTATCTTCCAACAAGACAATGATCCCAAACATACAGCAAAATCTACAAAGGAATGGTTCACAAATAAACGTATCCAGGTGTTAGAATGGCCAAGTCAAAGTCCAGACCTGAATCCAATCGAGAATCTGTGGAAAGAGCTGAAGACTGCTGTTCACAAATGCTTTCCATCCACCCTCACTGAGCTCGAGCTGTTTTGCAAGGAAGAATGGGCAAGAATTTCAGTCTCTCGATGCGCAAAACTGATAGAAATATACCCCAAGCGACTTGCAGCTGTAATCGCAGCAAAAGGTGGCTCTACAAAGTATTAACGCAAGGGGGCCGAATAATTTTGCACGCCCCACTTTTCATTTTTTTATTAGTTAAAAAAGTTTCAAAAATCCAATAGATTTCTTTCCACTTCACAATTGTGTCCCACTTGTTGGTGATTCTTCACAAAAAATTTAAATTTTATAACTTTATGTTTGAAGCCTGAAATGTGGCAAAAGGTTGAAAAGTTCAAGGTGGCCGAATACTTTCGCAAGGCACTGTAGGTGAGTTCTGACATGGCTGAATCTATTTACAGACTACTGTCCGGCCTGAAGGCCTGTGACAATTGGTGTGGTCAATTCTCAAATTAAAACAGAGAGAGAGAAAGAGAGAGAGAGAGAGAGGACATGATAGATTTGAGAGAAACCTGCATTATGATGATTTTCAAACAACAATTCCTGAAGGTTGGTTTGGCTGCATTAATCACTACACAGGAAAAGAAAATCAATAACCAAGTATTTAGTTAGCTAGCTAGATAATGTAATTACTCCATTAATGTGGCGTAACACAATCAAAGTTTTTTATTCCAGACATCCTTCACTGCATAATACTGGATCATGCCTATATTTTTCTCTGTTAACATTTACATACACTCATGTTTTTTTGTTTTTTTTTAACTGAAATTTGGTGCCTCTTTCCAACATGACCCAAAATTAACAAAAATGGATGAATAAATGAATAATGCTCATTGTCAAACAGGTGATACACATTTTTGTACATATTGTAGGCTAAATTTTCAATTCAATTTCGACCTGCATATACTGAATTAATTAACGGTGTGTGTGTGTGTGTATATATATATATATATATATATATATATATATATATATATATATATATATATATATATATATATATATATATATATATATATATATTTGAGGATGTACTCACTTTTGTGAGGTACTGTGTGTGTGTGTATGTATATGCATGTATATATATATATATACACACACACACACACACACACACACACAGTACCTACAAAAGTGAGTACATCCCTCAAATTTTGTAAATATTTGCTTATATCTTTTCATGTGACAACTCTGAAGAAATGACACTTTGCTACAATGTAAAGTAGTGAGTGTACAGCTTGTGTAACAGTGTAAATTTTCTGTTCCCTCAAAATAACTCAACACACAGCCAATAATGTCTAAAACCGCTGTAAACAGAAGTGAGTACACCCCTAAGTGAAAATGTCCAAATTGGGCCCAATTACACATTTTACCTCCCCGGTATCATGTGACTTGTTAGTGTTACAAGGTCTCAGGTGTGAATGGATAGCAGGTGTTTTAAATTCCGTGTCATCACTCTCACATTCCCTCATACTGGTCACAGGAAGTTCAACATGGCACCGCATGGCAAAGAACTCTCTGAGGATCTGAAAAAAGAATTGTTGCTCTACATAAAAGTGGCCTAGGCCCCTAGGCCTAAAAAGAAGATTGCCAAGACCCTGACACTGAGCTGCAGCACGGTGGCCAAGACCATACAGCGGTTTAACAGAACAGGTTCCAGTCAGAACAGGCCTCGCCATGGTCAACCAAAGAAGTTGAGGCACGTGCTCAGCATCATATCCAGAGGTTGTGTTTGGGAAATAGATGTATGAGTGCTGCCAGCATTGCTGCAAAGGTTGAAGGTGTGGGGGGTCAGCCTATCAGTGCTCAGACCATATGCCGCACACTGCATCAAATCGGTCTGCATGGCTGTCATCCCTGAAGGAAGCCTCTTCTAAAGATGATGCACAAGAAAGCCTGCAAACCATTTGCTGAAGACAAGCAGACTAAGAACATGGATTATTGAACCCATGTCCTGTGGTCTAACGAGACCAAGATAAACTTATTTGGTTCAGATGGTGTCAAGCGTGTGTGGCGCCAACCAGGTGAGGAGTGCAAAGACAAGTGTGTCTTGCCTACAGTCAAGCATGGGGGTGGGAGTGTCATGGTCTGGGGCTGCATGAGTACTGCCGGCACTAGGAAGCTACATTTCATTGAGGGAAACATGAATTTGACCATGTACTGTGACATACTGATCAGAGCATGATCACCTCCCTTCGGAGACTGGCCGCAGGGCAGTATTCCAGTATGATAATGACCCCAAACACACTTACAAGATGACCACTGCCTTGCTGAAGTAGCTGAGGGTGAAGGTGATGGACTAAACCCTATTGAGCATCTGTGGGGCATCCTCAAATGGAAGGTATAGGAGCACAAGGTCTCTAAAATCTACTAGCTCTGTGATGTCATCATGGAGGAGTGGAAGAGGACTCCAGTGGCAACCTGTGAAGCTCTGGTGAACTCCATGCCCAAGAGGGTTAAGGCAGTGCTGGAAAATACTGGTGGCCACACAAAATATTGACACTTTGGGCCCAATTTGGACATTTTCACTTAGGGGTGTACTCACTTTTGTTGCAAGCGGTTTAGACATTAATGGATGTGTGTTGAGTTATTTTGAGGGAACAGCAAATTTACACTGTTACAGAAGCTGTACATTCACTACTTTACATTGTAGCAAAGTGCCATTTCTTCAGTGTTGTCACATTAAAATATATAATCAAATATATACAAAAATGTGAGGGGTGTACTCACTTTTGTGAGGTACTGTATATATTATACACATGAGAAAGCAATGTTCATGGTGTAGTTTTTTTTCCAAGAACACGTTCCTGCTATGCTTATCAATTAATACAATTCTTTAAAATCATTATACATATAAGCAGGCCCATGGGATTTTAATATTCTCCTCATTGTAATGATCATCCCACCATCCTCATCCCAATGGTCTTGAAATAACCCTGCATTGAGAGAAGATTATACTATTGATAAACATCCGTTGAATGGGCTCTAATTTGCATTCCCAGGATCCTATGTAGCTGTCCCGTACTGTGATCTTTAATGTAGAGTTTGTGTTTTGTTTGATGTAATGCTTATTGTTAACTAATTTATATGCTGTGTGCTTGTTTGTGCCAGTGTATGTTATACTGCTGGTTTATGTTGCTTTTGTGTAGGGTAGTGTTCACTGTTTAGTGGAATCCTGCTGGGAACTGTCATCCCTGCCAGTTTCCTTCCCTCTAGCCAGTTCTGTGGGTAACCAACAAGTCTGTGTTGTACTTTAAGTGAGATACAGCAAGTTCCTCAACAATGTGCCTGTGAATTCTGTTTTAGATGCATACAGGATTTTAAATCAAAACAGTTTATTTAATCTGGCAACCCTGCGTTCTACACCACCAATACATCTGCAGGTGAATGCATTTTTACTCCAGGGGTGTCCAATCTTAACTGGAAATGGTCACTGTGGGTGCAGGTTTTCATTTCAACTAAGTAAAAGCTGCACCTTAGTCTATTGAAAGCCATGCTCAATTGATTAAACAGGTGGAATCAGCACTTTTATCAATAGACATTGTCACAAAGCAATTTAACCAAAATATATCAAATCAGGTTATACATTTTACATTTCTAAATGTACCCTTCCCCTGTGTTCATTTGGGTTTCCCATGCTTCCGCTGTGTTCATGTGGGTTTCTTCTGGGTTGTCCGATTTTCTCTAACCCCTCCAAATTTTGCAGTGAGAAGAAATGGCTACAATAAATTCCCTTTTCACTCTAAAACCAAACTCAATGTTCCTGAAATAAGCTCCAGATACCCCATGACACTGACCAGAATAAAGCATTTACCAAAGATGAATAAATGAATAAAATATTGATAATAATCATGCCATATAATAAATGACTCAAAAAGCGATGTCAGATTTACAAGCTGGTTCATTTTTAACCTCCCAAATCAAGCCCCATGGGTTCACCAGGAGTGAAATCTGGACAGACATCTGAATGGACATTTGGATGGAGTGGATTCTACAGCAGGTGAGATATCTCTGAGACATGGTACGTATCACAAGGCAGGTTGAGATTTGGTCGGTGTGTTTGTGCCAGGCAGTCTGAAGGATGTTAGATTTCTGGCAGCCATGATGCAGGACCTACACATACTGCCTGAAAACAGCAGTGTGTTCTGACACACACCCACGCATGGGGAGAAAAAAAATAAACCTGATCACAGCCAGTGTTTGAGACATAAACATGTCCCTCCTTTTTAAATGTTTCTATTATAGCAGCATAACTGCTGTAAAGGATCCTGGAAAGGGGTCAGGTCTATAAGCTTCCTTCTCAGCATGTAAAGAAGTGATGCATAATTAGGTCTTTTCTGACTTATGAGAAAGTTAGAGAGAACGATAGAGAATTTTACAGTTATACAGTTTAAATGCTTGAGAATAAATGTATACTGCAGTATAAAAGGGGGCAGAATGAATCATAGTATCACTGTTGACCACTTCAGACATATCAGAAAACTGTGTCTGTGTTAATATACAGGTGAGTGATCTCACTTGTCTTCCCAGGACACTCAGCTCCTCTCCTAGTCATGGTGTCATGGGATTAATTAGCGATGACTTGCTAATCATATGATTCCTTTCCAGGAAATAAAAAACGCAGAGCAGGGGCCCTGAGCCCTGTCAATCATCCAGAAGACCTGTCTGTTGCCACACTCTCTTGGGAGACATAGTATGAACCATGAAAAGAACGCTGAACAGAAAAAAAAGGTGGGGGTGGTTTTCTTGTTTTTTCACACATGCTGATTACGGGACAGCATTCAACTTCCCATGCAATTCATTTTCCGTTGATGAGGCGTGATCTGACTGATCTGATATTTGCTTCTGCCAGTGAAAATGCATCGCTTCTAAAAGCCATTACAGTTCATATGATAGAAAATATGATAGAGAGCCCAAGTATGAAAAAGCAGTAAATAACTCTTGTTCTACCCGTTTCAAGTTGCCAAGATATAAATAATTTCATGACCAATCCGAGGCAGTTAATTAGGTGAATTAATAACAGAGTTTTATTAATTCACTCTGAAATGTCCCTTACACCATATTCTTAAATGGTATATTCTTCTGCAAACCTGCACATCATAATCTGCTTAGGAAAAAAATAGCGTGCAACATAGTGTGCAGGTCCTGTCCCTTACTGGACGGCTTGCCTGCCTCTCCATAGCACTTTCCTCTGGCTTTTCAGCTACCATGGCAACATGGCAAAGAGAGAGAAAGAGAGGGGCAAAACAGCACCCCTAGACCTGACAGCAAAGATCGCAGAGAGAAAGGAAGAAAAAAAAGAGAGGCAGATTTCTTTAGAGATGTGATATGGTCTGATGATTGTACGGTTATCTTTTTCTCTCCTGTCTCCCCTCTGGAAAGATCACTCTGGCCATGGTGGGAAGCTGGCTGTGACATTTAGAATGCAGAATACTAAACACGCTCCCATTGAGACACTGAGATCTGTGATGGAGAAGAGCCCAGAATGGAAATCTGACTGTATATGTTCACATATTTGAAGGATGAATCATCTCAATGCATAGGACGGTGAGCCAATTATTGTAACAACAGCATTTAAAGAAACAGACCCAAGCAACTGGCACTAAAGAGGGAAGGCAAGCATATCATTTTCTGAAGCAGTCAGGCTTCCTGCCCCCTACAGGCCAACAGAATTTACTGACAAGCCATAAAAAAAGCAAGGAAAAAGAAACAGAGAGAGGAAGAGGAAGTCAGAAGGATGGCAAATCATCAAGAATATGTAAGGAGCCTTTTGAAAAGGTTTTTATATACAGTGGTGTTAGAATATATTATATTTTCTATGTATCTGCATAAATATGAATTAAACATCATTAGATTTCCATACAAGTCCTAAAAGATGATAAAGAGAACCCAATTAAATAAATGAGACAAACATATTATACTTGGTCAATTATATAGATTACAATATAACATATATGTGAGTGGCAAAAGTATGTGAACCTCTAGGATTATCAGTTTCCCCATGCGTGGCAGGGTTGCAAGGAGAACTCTCCAAAAAGAACATTGATGCCCCTCTGCAGTTTGCTAAAGATCAAGTGTGCAAGAATGCTGTTGGAAAAATATTTTGTGAATAGATGAGACCAAAATAGAATTTTTGGTTTCAATGAGAAGGGCTATGTTTGGAGAAAAGAAAACACTGTATTCCAGCATAAGATCCTTATCCCATCTGTGAAATATGGTGATGGTAGTCTTATGGTTTGGGCCTGTTTTGCTGTATCTGGGTCAGGATGGCTTGCCATCATTTATGGAACAATGAATTCTGAATTATACCAGTGAATTATAAAGGAAAATGTCAGGATATCTGTCCATGAACTGAATCTGGGAAAATTGGTGAATGCAGCAAGACAGCAACCCTAAGCACACAAGTCATTCTACCAAAGAATGGTTAAAGAACAATAAAGTTAATGTTTTGGAAAGTCCTGACCATAATTCAATAGAGAAGTTGTGGAAGCACCTGAAGCAATCAGTTCATCGAGGAAACCCACCAACATCCCAGAATTGAAGCTGTTCTATACTGAAGAATGGGATTAAATTCCTCCAAGCCAATGTGCAGGACTGATCAACATTTACTGATCATCTTCCCCATGATTGTGGTTGTGTGTACTGAACCAGACTGAAAGATTAAAGGCTCAGGAAACCTTTGCAGGTGTTTTGAGTTAATTATTTGATTAGAGCTTTTCTCAGGTCGACATTTCTGTGTATATATATATATATACACACACATATATATATATATACACATATATACATTATATATATATATATATATATATATATATATATATATATATATATATATATATATATATATATTTCTTATTAAATGCTAATACCAGTCTTGTATATTTTCTAACAAATTTGTTTGCTTATTTTTTCTATTTCCCAAAATATAAGCAAAGCGATGACCAAGCAACATTTTTTTTGTACTTATGGTAAGCCTGTGCCATTTGTAGCCTCGGATTGCTGCTCTTGTTTGACAGGAGAGAAACTTTTCTTCTCAAGATGGTTGTAAAAAGTATTTATTTGATTTATTGTAGCCTTCCTGTAAGTTTGAACCAGTCTGCCCATTCTGTTGATTGGATCTAGCTGAACTAAGTCAGGGGTTCCACAGGGGTGAATACTTGTTCAACCACAACTTTTATTACAGTGTTTATCAGTAAGTAACTTTGCAAGCTATATTGATTTTCCCCCTGCTTCAATATTATGTGCTATTTTGTGCAGATTTATATCATATAATCCCAAGAATTCAGTTCCAAGTTGTTAGATTATAAAATGTGGAAAAGTTCAAATGGGGTGAATACTTATGCATGGAACTGTATATACAGTATACCTGTACATGCTTTTAGACTCCAATTAGCCACTGCATAAAATTTTAGTTTGTACACCGTTGGCATGTAATTAATCATGGAACAATGGCATTTTATGGCTGTTATGTATGTGAATGCTTTACTGCACAAATCCAATACAGAACAGCAGGGACAGGAGAGTCAGCAGCTTTGATTCAGGTAGAAAAAAAGGTGAAAGCAGAGGGCAGAGGCAACAAAACACAGATGAGTGTGAGATATGAAAGGCAGCGTGGGAGGATGCATGAACATGATGCAAAACCAAGTAAGGGTCCATAATCTCATGGGCCACCTGCAGGGATTGGAGGAATGTGGGGGGTCCCTTTCTGGCCCTGCATGTCTGAGCATGTGGGACTGGACGTGGGCTTCCTGACTCCTACAGCCTGGGCACAGATGGCATTGCTTTATACCAGCCTGTTCAAAGAACACACACAGTCCAGAGACCACCACCACCACTACCAACAGCAGCCATTGTCACACACCATTCACACATAGTATGGCGATGTAAGGTGTAAACCCCCAGACTTCAAACCAAATAAGTCACAGGAAATTAAGTGTGAGATCAGAGGTGGGTAAAGTAACAAAAAACTATTAGGACAAGCAATTGTGATCATGATGTTTTTGTGTATGTGAGCATGAAATTTTATCACAGTACAGTTTAAAACTTAAATCTGTTTGGTGAGATGATGATTAATTTTCTATAACATTTCAGACAGTTTTATATTAAACTGTACATCACATACAGTGAACATTATAATTTCTATACTGTATGTTCAATCCCTCTTTGACAGTGACTTGCATGGCAGACACGACACACAATCTAAGGCTACACAAAACACAAATTATTATTATTATTATTATTATTATTATTTTCCTTGTTTACTTTCTACATGTGTGTTTATTAGAGTTCATACCTTGGCTCTGCCCCTGTTATATCATCGGTTGTCTCATAATGTGTCTCAGCTGTTTCTGTTTAACTGTTGATTACGTTCATTATTTAAACCCCTTGTGTGTCCTTGTTAAGGTGTGAATTGTCTACACAGTACCAAGCCTTTAGTTTTTTCGTCTTCTGGTTAGATCATGTTTTCTTGTTCCTGGTTATTGATTCTGGTTTTGCCTTGTTCATTTTGTTTGCCATTGGCTTGACCATCTGCCTGTTTTTGACCATGCTTTTGATATACGTTTTGGATTTGTCTGCCTGCCTCCTTTAAATAAAACTCTTAACTGCACACAAATCTCCTCCTTTCACACATGACAGTTATGGTGAATCTTTTTGTAAGGAGATGTTCATTTAAATTGTATGGAAGGAGTCTCCAGTCTTATCATTATATAACGGTTAGTACATTTTCAATGAGAGAGAAGTTTGCACTTTCTGGATTCTCAATGGCATGAGAAGCAGCTGTTTATATCTCCTATAATGTAAGTGAAAACAAGAACAACCTTGTCTCTAATTATAATTGGTTAAACTACAATTGGTTAAAAAGTATTATTATTATTATAATCACAGGCAAAATTCTATGGAATGAGAGGAATAAAACATGACAGGGCATGCTGATAATCTAAAATAATAATTTATTATTTAAAGGTGGTGTGATGCTTTACCACCCCAAAGTTATGAATTAAACATCGAGGTTACATATGCAACCCTGTTCCCTGAGAAGGAAATGAGAGTTTGCATCTAGCATAACACTATGGGAACGAGAATACCCACTCCGTCATACCGAGGGTATGGTCTGTTCAAAAAGACCCAAGCCCGAGGGTCATAGACCACCCTGCAGCAGCACACACATCCTGTAAGGATAGTCCTTTGGACAAAGCCTTCATGGAGGCATCCGCCCTACTGGAATGAGCCCTTATTCCCAGCGGCGTAGCGAGACCGCACATCTCATAAGCAATCGAGATTGCTTCCACTATCTAAGTAGAGATGTGCTGCTTTGACACATCGTCATCTCTACTGTCGCCACCAAAGCATACCAGCAGCTGCTCTGACTTACACCACTGGCTGGAGCAGTGGACGTAAGTACAGAGAGCCCTGACTGGACACAGCAGGTGCATTCGCTCTTGTTCCGGTGTGAGGAATGCCATAGGGTGGGCAGCCAGTGTAGGCACCTTAGGAACATAATACGGCATAGGATACAGGAAGGCCTTGGCTAATCCAGGGGCAAAGTCAAGGCAGGAAGGGGCAACAGAGAGAGCTTGTAGTTCTCATACTCGCTTGAGAGATGTCAGGGCCAGCAGAAGAGCTACCGTTAGAGTCAGAAGCTTCTCAGAGGCTGACTCTGAGGGCTCAACTGGGGTCCCTGACAGACCTTCCAGGATCACCCCTGACAGACCTTCCAGGATCACAGAAAGGTCACAGGAAGGTATGCACGGCCTGCAGATGGGCCTCAGCCGCCTGACACCACGAACCTCGAAGTTAGAGGATGTTACCCCACAGAGGCTATATAAACAGGGGCGTGGCTGGCCAAAAATGTGGCCATGTAAACCCTGATTGTAGAAGGAGCCCACCCCGCTGAGAAATGTTTTTGTAAGAACTCCAGGACTGTAGCTATTGCGCAGTTCACTGGGTCTACAGTGGATCCCTGCGGATGGAAATCTCCCAAGGAGTGCCAACTAGCAGGGTTAATATCACTCATAGCCATATTCGAGCTGGCCAATAAGGTGCTACTAGCCGCAGACATGGAGTGTCTTGGCAAACTCTGGCTAGAACTTGTGGGAGCAGAGCGATGGGGGAAACAGCGTACGGATGTGACCTCGGCCACATGTGCACCATGGCGTCCAGCCCTAATTGTGCGGGAGGAGTGAGGGCGAACCACAGTGTTCCATGTGTTGTCTCCTTGGAGGCAATCACATGCAGTCCCGCTTGGCCAAGCCCCACCATGTGGACTCCACCACTTATGGATGGAGCCACCAATTCCTGGACCTCACCCCCTGCCTCAACAGGATGTCTGCCACCATATTCATAGAATGTACATTGCACTCACTGACAAACTTTTCTTCTGTCCAGAGAAGAATTAGTTGTTCCTGCCTGAACAGGGGGCACGGACGTAATCCTCCCTAGTGGTAAATATATGAGACCACCGGTGTGTTGTCTGTAAACACATGGTGACCTCTCAATTGAGGAAGAAGTAATTTCAGTGCTAGAAATATGGCCCACATTTCTAAGCAATTCATATGCCACTCCAGATGAGCCGCACCAGAGACTGTGAGATGGACTGCTGTCTAAGGCCACACTCCAGCCCATGAGGGAGGTTTCTGTCATTACCGTCTTGCGCTAAGGAGACTGCCCAAGAGTGTGACCCAAAGATAGAAAACGAGGACACTCAAATTCTCAGAGCACACAGGCAACGTGACACTGATTATTCTCTGAGGTTTCGTCCTTGGACGAAACACCCAACTTCTCAGCCACCACTGAACCGTCTCCTGTGCAATTAGCCAATAAGCACCAATGCGCGAGATGCACTCCCAATACGGTTAAACGCAACGTCAAAGTTCCCTTTGAAAGGGAACATTCATTATGTGCATGCTGTGTATACACTATATGGGCAAAATTATAAGGACACCGGAGTATTGAATATACCATTCCAAAGCCATGACTGTTAATATGGTGTTGTTCCTCATTTGCTGCTATACCAGCCTCCACTCTTCTGGGAATGTTTTTCTCTAGATTTTGGACTGGGGTTGTGGGGATTTGGCCATTCAGCCACATATCACTACACTGATGGACGTGCCTGTGACAATTAATCCCAAAGGTGTTCAGTGGGGTTGAGGTTAGGGCTCTGTGCTTCCACATCATTAGTTAACCATGTCTTCAGGGATCTCACTTTGTACACAGGAGCATTGTCATACTGGAACAGATTTGGGCCTCTTAGTTCCAGTGAAAAGAATACTTAATGCTACAACATACAAAAGACATCCTACGTAATTGTATTTTCCGATTTTGTGGGGAAGGCTCACATATGAGTGTGGGTGCTCAGGTGTCCACATACATTTCGTACATAAGGTGGACAAATCACTGGCCTTGTATGCTTGGGATAATCAACTTTTTATATTTGTAATTGAAAAGAGGTGTGTAGGTTTAATAAAATACTAACTTCATCCTTGCAAAAAAGAAGAGAGAAAAAACGCTTGCTCTTTATTGTTATTATAAAATTCTTTATCTGATAAGTATGTTCAAAATATTGCATTCCAGATGGTTCATGCATTTATTGCTGATGCTATAACTTGAGATTGTGCTCTTCATGTCATAGAAATGACAAACAAACAAAACACAAATAAATAAAAAAAAACAGACGAAACCGAGTACAGTATAGTTCAATGCAAGGCTGTGATATGACTAATGCTACTACAGTGTTGATTGCACTCAATACATTTACTCAACTACTCATTATTAAATGCACAATTTATTCAAAAAGGTAGAAATATAACAGAATATATACTGTGAATATATACCTGATGGTGAATGTGTGCCAGATATCTGTCATGAGTGCATAAGTACTAAAGATAAGATGATGTATAAAGTGATATATGACGTACACTTACATAGTAAAAAATATATAATATAGGGCTTCCAGACATCGATGTGCTACTCCTTCAGATCTATTCAACCAATAATAAAGTTTCCAAAACTTGCTTAAAGTATTTGTTCTGTGTGATACTACAGACAAAACATCTGCCCATGTTACTGCACCCTGGCAAGTGTCAACACAGCGGTTGCCCCTGTTTCCTCTCAACCAGGACAAATGAGCACATGCACCCTCTTCGCTGATAAACATCATGGTGCCTGTCTGATAAAGACATGTCCTAAATTCCTCTTAAGTCTCTCTCATACAGTTAACACTCACCTCGGCAGTAGGGCAGAGGAAAGTCCCAAGCAGCCGTGCCTGAGGATGTGGCTAGGCACGAAAGCACTGCGTGGCCTTCCAGAACAAAACCCTGGCTGCAGCTGTAGCGGATTTTATCCCCGATGTTAAAAGTGGAGCCCTGCTGGAGGCCATTCTGCAGCTGCCCAGGGTTGCCACAAGTGTAGCTAGGAAGAGCTGTCAAAGAAAGACAGACATTAGATTAATACACAACCTTCTGTTGCACACCTTCCAAAAACAATCAGAGCTTCATTTGTGAATGACACTAACAAAAACTAATTAACAGCATTAGAGTAAAAGCAGGTGGCCATTTTACACCAGATACACAGAGTTTAAATCAAAGAAACAAATGCCATAATGTTACCATTGCACCACTTTCATCCCATTTAGTGTATTTGAACATCATTTCAGGTATTAAGGATTTAATGTGGAATACATAACTGGGGCTCATATTCTTGAAGGGAACACATATAGTCCATGCTTAACCAAATTAATGAACCCCCCCACTCATCATGTAGCTCATTAGTCTTAACGCCCCCCGCCTTTCCCCTTTTATAAAAGTGAGATATTTGTTTCAAACATGTAGCTACAACTACAGAAGGTGTAATCTGCCTTCTTTTAAGAAAGAAAACATCATGGGGAAGGAATATTTTCATTTTAGCATTAAATTAGAAACTTCCGACTTGTTATTTACCCACAATAATCAACAAGTTGTCGTTGCACAGGAATTTTTTAAGCTTCTCCAACACACAGCTAGGAAGAAACTCAAATGGCTTCCTTGTCACTATGCATGCTATGGCAAGGTTAAAGGCTCTGAGTTAATGCTCAGAAGGGTTCAAAACCCAGCACTACCAAGACTCCTTTTTGCTCCAGGGGCACTGTAACATGACTGACCATGTGCTATGACACCAACTTCTTAACAACCTGGGATATGTGACAAAAGTAATTTCAGTGTATTGAAATGTATGTGACAAATAAAGGGTTCTTCTTAGTGTGTTTCTTAATACTCAATAAAATGACAGAAAACTAGTAAAACTAGTAAAATAAACGAAAGCTAATTTACTCATGTAAGTGTGTAAAGATTACAAATTAAAACAATACAAACTTTATGTGCTTAGCTTAACGTCTTAAATCAACATGACTTTTTAACCATATATATGTTAAAGTCCTGGAAGTAACACTGTGAAATAATACTGTCTGTGTATACATGAAACAGCTTGATAGTTTTACTCCCTGTCAAATTCCCTCCTCTTAGATGCATTAACACCAGAATGTGTGTGAAAGAGGTAACAACAACAAGATGTTAGAGAGAGTGCCTGAGATCAGATGAAAATGATGAGAATGAGATGATGAGAATACTGTGAGAAAACGAAAATGGTTGAAAGGTCAGTTATTTAAGGTGATTCATATAAAAGTGTGATCGACCTTTATGTAAATGGCGCACTTATATAGCACTTTTATCGAAAGTGCTTTACACTGTATCTCATTCACCCACCAATGGTAGCAGAGCTGCCATGCAATGGGCTAACTTGCCATCGGGAGCAACTTGCCCAAGGACACTTAGGCATGTGGAGTCACCCAAGCTGGGAATCGAACCGCCAACCCTACGATTAGTGGACAACCCGCTCTACCGACTGCGCCACAGCCACCTCAGGTGTTATTTTAACGTTGATTGAAAACGGAACAATGAAAACAAGATACTTAGTCACTAAAGGATACAGTACTATACATCTAGGCAGGTTCAAACATTTTGCACTCAGCCATTTGTTTGTGATCATTAGAACAGTTTTTTCATTGGAATGCAATGTGTGAATTAGAGAAGGTAATACAATCTGTACAGCATGAAGAGCATATGCATATGCTATATTAAGTCAGTTCTTAAACACAAGTACTTTATTATTAAGTTTCTTTTAAATAAACCCCATATCCATCTAAATCAATGGTTCTCCGAGTGGATCAAGGAGGCACAACCAGAAAGTCCATGATCAGTGTTATCATTGAGTTCTTATAACAATTAGCTTGTTTAACTGGCTATTTGAATTAAATGGGTTTAATCCAAACATCAATAACACAAATGTCAACGTGGACTTAATAAGAACTGTCAAGAGAAAGTTCAGGAATAAAAACTCTATGGTTCCAATAGATTTCCAATAGATATTTAAATTTTCAAGAAATAAAACTGTACTCATGGGGTCAGTTGTATGTATTAAACAGTTAAATTGGTCACTGATTACAAAAGTTTTTGAACCCCTGATCTAAAACTGAACTAATTGAACTCTGATAGACTGTTTAATGTTTTGCTCAAAACAAGGAGTGATGGGTAGTACAAAAAAGTACAAAAAAGTATTAATCTGTAGTACCACTTGGCCCCCTAATCTTTAACTATAATCTTTATAGTTAATCTGTTAATAATGTTTAAGTTAATATGGTCATCAGGTCTAACGGTACACTACATTCACCTTTATTTCATAGAAAACATACAAAAGAAACATGCAAAAGACACATCCCTAACTGTAGCATTCCAGTGAAAAGTAGTGGTACAAATTAGATCTCAGAATGTGTAAAAAAAAAAAAATTATGCCAATAAATTATGTTCATATAAATTTCTAAGAGCTCACTTTCAATAGATAGAGAATGATTATACAGATCACTCCACAATAAATTTCTCTTTTCTTTGATTCTTCCAGTATATATATATATATATATATATATATATTGTTTTAACCTTTTAAGATTCCCATCTTGTCAGTTAAAACATAAAGATGATATATTCAGTGCAAAGATAAGCATCAGTGTATTTTCACCACATTGCCTTAGGCATGCATTCCTCTGATTAAGATCCAAACCAATTTCCTGCTTCACAGTATCCACTGCTGTTACATAAAACTCACTATAAAATACTCTTTCCACCCTTATTTTGCACCCTGGCCGAGTGGAGCATTCTGCATCAAAGAGATGTGTGATAAATGTGGCCCAATATACCCCCTGTTTGGACCATAGGTGCCATATTGATATGTAAGTGTAGGGGTATTAGCATGGCCATGGGGAGCATGGAGGTTATGGCATGTATCGTCCTGTGTTCCCATAATAGATACTATTTGCAGTCTCCCTATATAACAGTTCAACCCTAGTTAGAGGTCCAAGGATCAAGCTGAAGATTTATAAAGTACAGGGGGAGAATGTCAAGCACACAGATGAAGAGAGACAGAGCGAGAGAGAGAAAGAGAGAGAGAGAGAGGGGTGAGTTGGGGGGGGGTGGATTGGATTCAGTTTAACAGTTATTGGGGTGATTAGTCTCAGACAACGGGTTAATCAGTTAGGGATACAATGTGTGAGCAGAATGTTTGAATTTGTCAGAAAATGGAAACTGATGGCATTGTCGAGAACAACTCATTCAATGCTAATCAATGACAACTAATCTGAAAGTGTGTGTGGTGAAAACAGTTTTAGGGCCAAACTAAAGCCGTGAATAGGCAGATAATTGGCTGAAAATCCAATTTCCAAACTGTTCTCTCACATAACAGATGGAGATTAATTAACAGCACCAGAAATCAACAACTCAGAGGAAAAACAGGTGCTCAGGTGGTGTGCTGACATTAAAAGCACAAAGAACATCACAGACAATAACACTGATATTAGTGTGTCCTCTAACGCTGTACATTTTACACTTTCCAAACATAAAGCTGAGCAGTTAAAAAAAAATGACCTTATTATTCAACTCTGGATATGAACTTATCATTCTCTAGAGACAGAATGCTTAAAGGTTTCTCTTTAATATCTCAAAAAAGTTTATAGAGATTCTCACCTGTGTTTCAAAGTTTCAACTTTGTCACAAATGTTTCTCCTTGATTTGCTTATTGAGAAATAGATTGTCACAAAAAAGAGATGAGATTATTCTGAGATTAAAGGCGCAAAATGGGCCACATTTCGCAATTCAGCGGTATTGAAATTTGAGAATTGAAAACTCAAATAAAACTTTAAATGCTTGATAAAAACATAGGCCTAAAAATAATATGGAGGAAAGCACTTGCACCTTCTTCCACATACATGAGCTCACAGAGATGCATGATTGGCTATTGCCGCTGTGGTTGACAGGGATCCCTCAAACCACGGCCAATTTCTGGCTGTTATTTCACCTGGATTTGAACAATTGATCTCCCAACGATATTATGAACGCAATTTATTTATTTATTCACATGCCCAAATTTATGCCCAAACAGGAATAGTTTGTTTAGGGGACTGTTTCAATGCAGGGATGCACTGATTCCAGAGCCAGACTTGATCTTCCTGAATTCCGTGATGGGAATAACTAATGTGCAAGCGTTGCATTTACACCGTGGTGAAGCCTATTTACACCAAATACACACAGTACATCCAAGACAATAGCCCATAGTGCTACTTTCTCGTTCCAGTCCAGTGCATCTGAGCCTTGTGAAGTCAGATTAAACACTCTGTGTGAGCTAGATAAATGGGAGTGCATGTGCTGGTAAAGAACAAGAATGCCTTGGCTCAAGTCACATTAATGCATCCACACCACACTCTGATCTGTGTGCTAGAAGTGACACTGTGAAAGCGATCTCAACACACAAGCACATTAGGTCAATAAGCAGTTTCTGCTCTGTTGAGCATCAATTCGATCAATGCATCACACTTGCACAACAACAGGGAAATTGCAGGGAAGACGCATCACCTACTGTATCTACACAGCTGAGAGGACACGCAGTGCTTTGGGCTTAGGATAAAGACTTAAAATAAGTATGAGAAACCAAAAGTACTTTGAGTTAAAGCTTTATATTGATTTAAATCACTGTCTATAAAACTCTGTTCTTTCTTTTTATAGGAGTGAGTTGATAATCATTTGCTGTGATATGGTTATCCTGAACTATAAAATGAAACGGGACGGAGAGCAATAATTCAATTATTCAAATAAAACAACTATTTACAAATGCAGAATAAAATTTTTCTTTAAAAACTTAATTGTTTATAATCACTGACATGCCAAATTGAAGTGTTTCCTGAGTTCATAGTAAGTCGCGGACCAAAATGTAATGTGACGCGGTCAATATATGCACTCAATTAAAAATCAACCTAAAATTAATGTTCAGTTTACTAAATCCATAGCTAATCACACAAACTGAGCTTTTTCTTGTGGTTGACACAAGGTTTAGTTGACTTTTTTTCTTACAAAATTCCAGGTTTGTCAGATCTGTGATAGAAAAGCAGTCTAATGGTCACACATTATTACTTCCCACATTTTTGCCCAAATCTCTCTCATATACATGTGTAAGTGGGAAAAGCACACTTTTCAAGGTGCATAAGAGCAGAGGGAATGGAGATAGTGGATACCTACAAATTCCTCCAGGTGCAACTCAACAACACACTGGACTGATCAGACAACACTGAGTCCCTCTATATGAAAGGACAGAGCAGGATGTCTTTTCTGAGGAGGCTCAGGTGGGCACTAGGCTCCCACAGATGTTTTACCAGTCTGTAGTGAACAGTGGTATCTTATTTGCTGTGGTGCGCTGGGGTGGTGGCATCGGGACTTGTGGTGCCAACAAACTGGGCAAGCTGGTGAGGAAGACCAGTTCTGTGGTGGGGATGGAATTAGACAGTGTGGAGACAGTGACCGAGGAGTTCGAATTTGGTGTTCAATGGAGTAAGACGTGAAGTTTGAGTCTCCTGCTGATTTCGATAAAAATTTTAATTAATTACCACTTTTTTGGTCATATAATATATTTTGACTTATTCTACTTCGTTTCCTTATTTGTACTTTTAACTTGGTGGTTTGTTAAAATAGAAGAACTTGAAAACCAGTGGTAGCATTCAAACAAAACAGAGGCCTAAAGAGCGCGCAGCAAGCGCGTCTCCTTCTCCCCGTGAATCCGCAGCCGCGCCTCCTTCTCCCCGTAATCCCGAAGCCACATCCACATCCCGAGCGGTGACCTTGACTTCGCCGCACTCAGGCTTGAGCTGCTGGCTTTACGGAGGAAGGTCATCGCCGATATTTTTAAAAAGGAGCTCCATGAGAATCTTGGGGGTGCTCTGACTACTATCCAGCTTGACCTGTCGCTACCAATGCTACTATACAAACACTGAAAGGTACTGTTGAGGAAATGGAGCACGCGCTCTCCGGTTGCAACGATGATCTAGTTCACATGAAGACTACTATCGAGTCTCTCACTGCGACCATGACTCAATTAGAGAATAAATGTGAGGATCTGGAGTCGAGGTCACGGAGTAATAACAGGATAGTCGGAATTCCAGAGGGCGCTGACACCTGTACAACCGCTGCTGTAGCGGCCTTGTTAAAAGAGGCGTTTGGTCTGGAGAAGGAGCCAGTTTTGGACCCTTCAGCCGAAGCCCAAGCCTGGTGAACAACCAAGAGCTATTGTGTGCAGATTCCATTATTACAGTGACTGTGTTGACATTTTACACCATGCGAGAGAGCTCCAGCAGATTAAAGTGAGGGATTTGACCATCTCAGTTTTTCCTGCCTACACAGTCAAGATAGCCTGGGCCGCATTTAACGAGGTTCGGCGTCAACTTCGTGATATTGAGGGTGCTCGCTATGGAATACTTCACCCAGCTCGGCTTCGCATTATATAGAACGGTGTCCAGAAGGACTTTATTTCAGCGGAGGAAGCAGGAAACTACGTTAAACTCTTAAGATCGGGGTGAACTGCATCACCTACATGGTGAAGTGTTTTTTATTTATTTATGTATTTATTTATTTATTTTTATTTAATTTTATTCTTTATTCTTTTTTTTGCACTCGGCCTTCCAGCTCTACAGAATTCGAATTCTTATTGAAGATATTGTCGGTCGGTGTATTACTTCGTCTAGAATGTATGGACTCACTCCTCTTAAATCTACTTCTGTATTAATGTGCTTCTCTGTTTTGACGCTCTGACTGGGTTAGAGTTTATTTAAATTTAATTAGTTATTTTCTTTTTTATTTATTTACTTATTTTTAATGTGCTACACTGTGTAATATTATAAGTTATAAGTCTTTAAAAGGTAAGGACATTATATTTGTTAAAGTGCGCAGACTATTTATCAGATTTGAAGTCAGTAGGGGACTTTTCTCTTTCTGGAATTTTTTTTTGTTTAGGTAATTTTGTATAGCTCACTCTTTGTCCATTTTGTGGACAACTCTAGGTGGGAAACACTGCTGTCTCCCTTGTTTTATGGAGACTTTAGGTGTAGGTCCCTCTTCAGCTCTTAATTGGCTATTTATATTCCTATGATTTACTTTATTTAAATGGTTAGTAATATGGATCCCAGCATAGCTGGGACAGGCACGCCTTTAAGATTTATTAGGTGAAATGTCAGAGGTATGGGTAATCCTGTCAAGAGATCTAAGGTTTTTACACATTTGAAACATCTTCCACTCTAACTTTAATTCAAAAGCAAGAGGGGTCGCTATATTAATTGACAAAAGGTTTTCGTTCACTAATGTTATTGCTGATGCAAACGGTAGATATATTATAGTTGCTGGTACTCTAATGCAAAGACAGGTGTTGTAAATGTATATGCTCCAAACTTTGATGATGTGGAATTTGCTAATAGACTGTTGAGCAATCTCCATTTTATAAAATACTCACCTATTGATTTTCGATGGAGATTGTGTAATTGACCCAAACTTGGATCGGTCTAATCCCTGTACTCTGAATCAGTCCGCAATGATGGACTTACTGACACTTCCCACTTAAATTTTTGTGACTGTTCTTGGGATTTATAATTTTTATATAACCAGCGACAGTTATTGAGTAGCCATGATGAGCCGGGGGAGGGCAGTGGGTGGTAACATAATTTTTTTTTTCCTTTTTTCTTAATGAAATATTTGGGAAAGGGAAGGGAGAAGAGAAAAGGTAAATGAATCACATGTAAATGAATTATATGAAAATGAATAAATAAATTAAAATGGACAGTGACCGAGATGAGAGTAAAGCTGAAAACTTCATGGAAAATCTTTCTCATCTTCTATATGCTGAGGTGAGGTGGCTTAGCAGCATGTTCAGCCACAGATTCATCCATGCACATGCCTCAAGATGCATGGGGGGCTCTTTTATTCCATCAGCCATCAGACTCCACAATGCAACAGTACCCAGTACCTCCATCTCCACTGACTGAGTCTCAAACACATACAATCACAAGGAAATTGTCATTCCACAGATATTACCTATGTATATAAATACAAAGGATATTGCACATGTACATATACAAATAGCACACTAGCATATGTACATACACATAGATCTGTTTTATTGTTTACATTATTTCTATACATCTTATTTTTATTTGATACTATTTCTGATGTACAGGTATGTATGGAAGTTATTTTCTTTCCTTTGATGTTACTCCTCCTACTTGTGCTGTTGTGTCAAATTAAATTTCCCCTACAGGAAATCAATAAATGTACATCTAATTTTTTCTTATCTCATCTCTCACACTGGCTTGTACACCGCATAGAAACTGTGAGTTTAAGCTTGTATGCTGATTTCATTAATAACAAACAAACTTTTTATGGATAGTTTTTGTCCAAATTGTTGCCTGAAACCTGACTGCAAATTGTGAAATTGTGGCTGTTTTCTCAAAAAATCTATCATCTAAAATCTGAGGCTTTCCCGAAGAAATATAAAGAATGATAAAAAAAAAAGGCTATAACCCACAGAGGGAGGCGTGTTCCAAATCAAAGCATGGAGAAACTCGGCTTTGTTCAACGACCTGTGTAAATGGCATCACTAGAGAACGTGATTTTTTATTTATTTTATTATTATTTTTTTCACTCTGAAGTCATACAGAGCTTAGATTCAACTTTGCATTCCAGCTTATATTCAATTTCTTTCCTATGAGCACTAGAGCTGCTTCAATAGTTGCATTAATTAAGTGAAAATGTCCAAATTGGGCACAAAATGTCAATATTTTGCCCAATTAGCTATTTTACCTCCCTAGTGTCATGTGACTTGTTAGTGTTACAAAGTCTCAGGTGTGAATGGGGAGCAGGTGTGTTAAATTTGGTGTCATCGCTCTCACACTCCCCCATACTGGTCACTGGAAGTTCAACATAGCACTTCATGGCAAAGAACTCTATGAAGATCTGAAAAAAATAATTCTTGCTCTACATAAAGATGGCCTAAGCTATAAGAAGATTGCCAAGAACCCGACACTGAGCTCAGACACTGACCTCAGAAACCTGACACTCACTCATAAAAGGAAAATTAAAGATTTGGAGTGGCCTACTCAAAGTCCTGACTTGAACCCAATTGAGATTCTGTGGCAGGACCTTAAATGGGCAGTTCCTGCTAAAAAAACAAAAACAAAAAAAAACAACTTTAATTTGGCCGAACTAAAGCAGTTCTGCAAAGAAAAGCAGACCAAAATTCCACCACAGTGCTGTGAAAGACTGATCTTCAGTTATTAGTTGCCGTTATTGCTGTTAAAGTTGGCACAACCAGATTTTAATCTTAAGGTGGCAATACATTTTTCACATGGGTGATAGGTGTTGGATAACCTTTTTTTTTTTTTGCTTCAATAAAAAATGTTTGAAGTGTGTACTTAGGTTGACTTTGTATTCGTTTGCATTGTATATTGACAAACTATGTAGCATGAGATATACAGAAAAATAGAAGAAATCAGGATGGTGGCAAACTATATTTTACAGTTTTAGGCACCCTATTATTTTTTTTTTTAGTACAAATAGATTTTTTAATTTTATGATTTCTGCATTATAAAGTCAGTACAAAAAACAAACCATGCTAGATTCCCAAATATTACTTTTCTTTAAAAAAATGTTTAAAAAAATGTTTGTATGTCATTAAAGAAAGCAACATATTATGTAAGAGACCACTTTTCAGACAAAAAAAAAACCCACAATGAAGGTTGCTGAGTTTTGCTGCAAAAATAAGAATATCAATGCAACAGTCAAAGTCTCCAGAATAACTGTGGCTGGTACAGCAAGATGCTCAATAAAACTTACAGCTAATTTCCTTATAAAACTGCACAAATTGTACAGGAGACCACTATTTTTATTTCTTTGTCAGAACAAATATTGACTTTGTTTCATATACTACTGTTCCCTTTCAAAGGGAACTCACATTGCATGAGCTTTGCACTGTGGGAAGCGCCCTCATGTGTGACCGGTATCTGAAGTCTGTGTAAAATGAGGCCTATTTATATGCCTGCCGTGGTCAGGTGACGTGGCATGACTTCTTTTCCCTTCTGTTGCTATCCTGTGCAAACAGAATGAGCTTCAGAGAGTTCAGAAAGTGTGTTACTCTCTGTTCTCTTGTTATTACAGAGGGGGAGAAACATGTTTTTTGTTTAAAGGGTATGGTAGTGGAAGACAAAAAAAGCAGCACGCTGCAGCGCATTCTCGGTCCCGGTGCAACCTTGGAAACTGGGTTTCAGAACCTCGGGACTCTGGGTTGGCTGCTATCAAGGCAGCCAGCCGGATCAGATCCTGGGGGCCCCGTGTGGATCTGGAAGCACTGCTCTATCTCTCGCTTTATACTCCTGATTCAGCTCTCCTCTTCCGGGGTTTGAAGCTTGGATATTTGGCCTTCTCCTACTGGTATGGATAGTCAACCCACCATCTCTGAGCCAGAGGGGGAGCCAGTGCATAAGTTTTATGGGTGTGGAGCACGCTCATTGTTAAAAAAAAAAATTATAATAAAAAAATAAATAAATAAATAAATAAAATATATAATAATAATAATAATAATAATAATTCAACCCCCATTGCAAATCCAGTTTATTGTTAAATACTTTCAGTTGGTTGCAATGAACAAATCAAACAAAAGCAATTGAAATAGTTCAACACAACAAATGCTCCAAGTGGTTTCCCCAAATTCAACTTATAATGATTTTTCCAGTTTCATAATTATTCAACCCCCTGAACAGAAATTGTGGTCACAACAGCACAGATAAGCAAAACAGTTGTCTCAAATACTGCAGATGCAACTTAGCAAGAGATTCATTAGTTGTACCAGGTGTGCATGAGCTGGAACACTTGAAGTACCTGAACTGGCTAAGGGAAGAAAATATATGAAACAGCTGAATGGGGCAGATAATGGAAGCTATCAATGACTGCGTTTACACGGACAACAATAATCCTCTCTTAATCTAATTAAGACCATACTTTGATTAAGAAACTACGATGTAAACACCAACCTTAATGTAATTAACGTCATAATCTAAGTAAGCTCTAATTGAATTAAGACAGGTGGAGTACTCCTGTTTTAATTGAATTATGGATGTGCATTACAGACAGGTAAACACCTTAATCACATTATGAACGTCGTGTGAGAGTTTTCACCGCATTTCGCGACATGACACGATCACACACGACAGTTTTACGTTTTACGGCGAACAAGAGAGTGCGGCTGTGTCCCAAATTGCATACTTGCCTACTATAGTCCTGTAGTGGGGAAAAATACATGTATCTCGGCTACTATACAGTAGATAAGTATGCGATTTTAGACGCACCCCACGGCTTCAATCAGTCGTCTATTAGCACGTACATCATGACAAATTAACTGCACTTAAAGCGTTCGTAAAAAAATTAAACAAAAACATCCAAAACTGTATACTGTATAACGACCGAACTGTATGTTGATATTTTGGAGTGACGTCGAACGGCGTGGCGTGGTGACGTAATGACGCGGGCTCTTAATCTAATTATGATCTATAACATGTAAAACGGGAACATGACCGGAGTATTCTAAAAGCGACACATGTAAACACCTTAGTCACATTATTACCTTACTTAGATTAAGGTCAATAATTACATTATTGCTGTCCATGTAAACGTAGTCAATGGCTGCAACCAGATTTCTGAAAAGGCAGGTTATGAAAAACCCTGAGGTGACTGCAAAATACCTGCAGCAAGTCTTGGTGGCAACAGATATTGAAGTTTCAGTATGTACATTAAGGCTCATACTAAACAGAGAAGGTTTCGATTCCAGAACTCCAAGACATACGCCACTATGTCTAGACAATAAAGAATGAAGAAAGAACATACCATCTACAATCAAGCATGGTGGTGGCTCAGTGATGCTCTGAGCCGCCTTTGCATCATCTGACAATGGGAACCTGCAGCATGTGGAAGGCAAGATTCATTGAGGTATCAGAAAATCCTAGAAGCAACCGTCATGCTGTCTGTAAGGAAGGTGAAGCTTGTGTCATTGGACATTCCAACAGGACAATGATGGCAAGCATACTTCAAATTCCACAAAGGCTTGGTTGTAGAAGAAGTCCTGAAAGCTTCTATAGTGCCATCACCGTTACCTCATTTGAACCCCATAGAACATCTCTGATGGGATTTGAGGAAGGCAGGTGCAGCACACAAACCCAAGAAAATTACAGAACTGGAAGCCATTACTCATGAGTAATGGGCTAAGATTTCTCAGGAAGCTGGTGTCTAGCTATACATCTCATTTGCAGCAGGTCATAACAGCAAAAGGGTGCTCTACTAAGTACTAAAGATTATATATATTATAGCCTGCTATTAGGCCTGATTTAAAAATAACAATCAGTGCCGAAAAGGCAAAAAGATGATGTCCTGAGGGTCCACGGAGGGAGGTATCAGGGGACGGGAGGTTGTTAAGGCAGTTAGCTTCCAGTATTACTCTAGGGCTCCCCAGTCAATGTCGTCCCAAGTTTTCAGTTTTCTCTGGTCAGCAAGCTATCAGAGGTTAACAAAACTCTGATGCGTTCCCTCCAACAAAATACAGAAAGATATGACTAAACACCATCTGGCAGCATGGAAACTACTGCCAACTACTGTCTCCATGGGTTCTATTCTCCATAGAAAAGGTTCTGGCTCCAGTTCATAGCTCAGCCCCCAGTTTCAGAGGCATGCTCACCATAGTAGTCAGCACAATGCAGAGCCTGGTGTTAGCCCAGGAAGTAGATCCATTAATTCATGCAACCAGTTTTAGATCTGTGTCAACTTAACTGTACTCTTTGGACATACAGGTTCAGGATGTTGATACTCAAACTTATTGTTTGTTGGTAGTAATGCACTACATTTACTTTGTTACATTTTTGGAACTTTTGGAAAAAAAATACATTTCACAGTTAACTGGCCATACTTATACTCTTACTCGAGTAAATTTTTAAATCACAGAAATTTACTTTTACTTCGCTACGTTCGGTGCCGTTCCTCCGTTACTATTAAAGGGGGAAGACGAGTCAGGACACACAGACAGAGTTCTCCATGTAGTCTGAAATTCAGAATTTTCCATTGATTTTAATCAGATCCGAAGTAACTAGTAACTTGAGTAGACTACTTATCATATGCTTTATTCCTCTAACTCAAGTAATTAGTATTACTTTTACTTTCCACCACTACGTCTTTATCCACACTGAAAATCGATCCATGGGGGTTCAGCTTTACCTGACAAGTCAACCTAAATGTTGGAAATGTAAAAAGGAATGTGTCAAAGCATCTTGGCCAAAATAATAACAGGAACTATCCACACCCAACTCCAAGCACAGGTGCAAATGACCCATAACCCTAGGCCCACACAAACTCAAAGTGTTGAGTCCAAAAGACATTTCAAACAAAACTGCACAAAAAGTTTACAAAAACAAGAGACTGACCAAAAATCAGAGACTATATAGATGGCAACACCAGCATCCATGGGATCTTTGAACAAAACTTCCTCAAGATCAAGGAAAGAGCACAACAAGAGCCCATTACCAATGGCCAACTCCTCACCCCAGAGGAGTCAGACTACTTGCTTTCAGATACCCCCAGCACTGAACAAACCAAAGACCACCATCAATAATGTTACTGCACTGACATGAGAGAAAGATTTACAGTGCTAAAAGGGGAAACTGGTACAGCTCAGAGAGATGAACTTCTCTCTATACCAGGGGTGCACATTTAGAATTCAAAGAGGTCCAGCAACTAACATTTTCTCCCCCCAAAGGTCCAAACCATTAAAACGCCTAACATTTGGAGCAGGTGTAATTCTTCTATATGTATGGCTAATAAACAAAATATTACATTTCAATAACATTTCAACAATATTTATTGCACATTTTCAATGCAGACAAATTAGACATGAGGTAAAATAAATAACAACAGTGCCTGTTGGGCAGTAAATACATGGGAGAGGACTCTGGTGGACCGATCATACTGGGCTTTGAGTTCATTTATTTAGTATGCTCTCACCATAGACGGCTGTGGATATGTTTGCTCGAAGATTTGTGCTTTGTCTCATAGTTGTGCTTCATGCTGGCACTTTTTATTAGAGCCACAGTCTCCGAACATATCAGTCGCTTCTCTTTGAGTATAGATTGCAAATATGTACCATTAACTTGACCTGGATAGAATATATATGACTCTCCAAATTGTATGCTACTGCTCCTCCCCTTCAATTTGATGAGAGAAAAGATGATAAGATTACTTAAAGATGATAATTGCTTATTAATCCCTCGGTACATTTGCATGTGTATCCAAAGCTACATTAAGTGAGCATATGCATTTTACTTCCAATCAAAAATGCCCAATTAAACAAACTGCATTCCTTTTTTTAAAAAAAAAAATAAAAATTGTCATTGTAAAATAATGTTAAAACACAGCCTATTCAGCAGTTTTCCCACTCCAGCATTGAACAATATATGAAAAGAAAAAACAAGTTTCATTCATCCTTCTGGATTTAACAAGGAACCAAAAATACAAAATACATCAAACAATTTCCATCAACAATTTCTGCACATAAGAGCAGTATACCCACGACATATCCCAATATACACAGACGGATCTAAATCTGGAAATAAAGTGGCAGCAGCTTTTGCAACAAACCAACTGTGTCAGGGTAAACACAACCCTGACAAAAGTTCAGTTTTCACTGCAGACGCAAATGCTCTTTTACTGGCACTGAAGTTTATTGAGACTACTCCACAGAAGCATTTTTTTAAATAATAACTGATTCAAAATCATGTATTGAAGCATTGAAAGCTACTAAAACTGATCACCCAACAATCGTGAAGATTTTACTCAAATGGTCCTGTAGGTTCATTCTGTACAACATCAAGAAAATTAGACCATACCTCACCTAACAGGCTACACAGATACTAGTTGTCACGGTTTCCCCTTGTAGCAACGTGCTCTACTGCGCAAATGCATGAGCACATGCTTTTCCCTAGTGCCAGCTGAACACGCGTGTTTGTTTTTTAACGTTTCTGTCATGTCTCCTCCCTGTCTGTCATTGGTTGTGCTGTCACATGTGTCGGTATTGCGCTCAGCTGTTAGCGGTTACAAGGCTGATCATACCGGCATATATACCAAGCGCCTCCCAGCACACGGCGCCGTTTATTAGAGTTAGATTAGATTAGATTAGATGTTAGTTACCATTGTCATTGTTCATGTCATGTTTCATGTTTAGATTCGTTAGTTTAGTTCACTGGTTTCTCCGCTACCAGTTCCTCGCTTATGTTCATGTTTCATGTTTAATATTCAAACCCCATTTTCTGTACCACGACCTTGATCTCTGCTTTGCCCTGTGTATGCCTGTTTGCCGTTCGCCTGACCTACGCCTGTTTGTGGATTACGTTCTGGATCACGTTTTGGATTTGTCTGCCTGTCTCTCTTTAAATAAACCTTCAGTTCTAAACTGCGATTGCATCCGTCCTTTATTCACTATGTCACAATACATGACACTAGTCCATGCTCTTGTTATCTCAAAACTGGACTACTGCAACTCACTACATTCGGGCTTCTCGGCCAGCTCCATCAAACCCCTTCAAATGATTCAGAATGTAGCAGCACGCCTTGTCTTCAACCAGCAAAGAGAACCCATGTCACACCCCTCTTCATCTCCCTCCACTGGCTTCCTTTAGCTGCCCGCATCAAATTCAAGGCCTTGATGTTCACCTACAAGACATTGTCTGGAACAGCACCCTCCTACCTCAACTCTCTCCTGAAGGCTTATGTTCCCTCACGCAATCTGTGATAAATCAATGACCGACGCTTAGTAGTTCCTACTCAGCGTGGCTCAAGGTCCCTTTCAAGAACCTTCAAACTACCTGTTCCTCAGTGGTGGAATGAACTTCCAACCTCAATCTGGACCACAGAATCTCTCACAATCTTCAAAAAACAGCTAAAGACCCACCTCTTCCGTGAACACCTAACCAACCCATTTAAAAAACTAAAAATAAAAATTACTCAGGCACTTACACCTCTACTCTGCGCACTTTGCTTCTTCTGGAACTCAATTAACGGATCTTGTATGGTAGCACTACTTGTATTGTTCTCTGCTTGATATATTGTTTTGCTTGTATTTTTCTCATTTGTAAGTCGCATTGGATAAAAGTGTCAGCTAAATGAATAAACGTAAATGTAAATCTAAACTGTCACCTCTTGAAGCAAAGAGTTTTAATATTATTTTCTGCTGGGTACCTGGACACTCAGGAATCTCTGGTAATGAGCAAGTAGGGCTGCCAGAGAAGCACTAGATACTGAACCAGTAAAATCCCCTATACCTTCCACAGATCTGCAACCAACTCTGAATGCATATATCAAAAACAAATGGCAGTCAGACTAAGATCAAAGTCTAAACAACAACCCTTCTATCTTCTACCGCTTACTCTTTATCAGTGTCGCGGGGAACCTGGAGCCTATCCCAGGGAGCATCGGACAAAAGGCGGGGTACACCCTGGACAGGGTGTCAGTCCAGACAGGATACGTGTTCCCTTTTCATAAATGGACCAATTGTATGTCAATCTAGTCATTTACACACGATGCCGGATAGGACATACATCAGAAGAAAATCCACCAAAGTGCTCATCAGAACTCACTATCAAAATAGACATATTTTACTGGACTGTCATACCTCTACACATCTGAGGAAACAGTAGTATTCAGCTAATACTTTTGAAAAGGTTTTTAATCAAGTTTTAAAGTTTTTAGGAAAAAAATATCTTAAACACCTTATTTAACCCTCCATGAATATAGCCATAGAAGCTGGCATGGCAAAAATAAATGAAAGAAAGAAAGTAAAATAATGTTACAAAGCATTCTTTTGTTTTTCGATCTATAGTCAACTAAAAGTTAAACTGGAAAATTAATTGGCAGGCTATACAACTGCACCTATTTCATTGCTTGATCTAAATATTCTACATAATGAATAAAAATCACAAACATGGCACTTGTGAATTAAAATTTTATATATTAAATAAAAAAATATTTAATATTTCTGAAGATCTCTGCAGCTCATCAAAAAAATAAATGCATCCATCAACTGAAAGCATGCTCTCAAAGTTAAAATTTAAAGTAGCATATGTGTATTTACTTACTTCAGTTTCTGAATAAATAAGCATTATGTCATCAAATCACAAGTCTGTTTTGATTTGATGGTCAGAAGCTGTACTAAATGATGTATGACGTAAAAATCATTAGGGCCTTAAAATAAAAAGTCAGCTAAATAGTGAATAATTTATTTGAATAATTGTTGAAATTATACTAATGAATGACAATAACTTGCTAATAGTTCATCAACTGAATCTTTCTAATTGTCATAATCAGTGGCGTTCATGCCCCCAATGGCCACCTATGTCTGCATGGATAAATACAGATAATCAGTCTATAAAGGCAACTCAAATATGACCAAGATCAGCAAAGTGTATTCGCAAGACATCAGGACAATGAGGGCTGTTGGAAGATACGAAGTTCCCTTATGGTACAGGCTACATTGATCACAATCAGCAGACATCACAAAGAACAAAGACCACGCATGCATTAAACTTGCAAGATAAATACGTAAGGTATATCTTACCAACTTCATGCAATATGATGGTATTAAAAAGTAAAATAAAATTAAGCAATGGTGTTTTAATGTTGGTGATGACAAAAGTTTATTTTTTTCCCGCTTGGTTTTTAGTGACATTATTACAACCACTGGTAACATCACCAGCCAGATGAACTGATTTCAGCTTCTGTGAAAAAACAGCTATGGCATGAAAATCACATCTATTGATATTTCTGTTGAATAAATGATTTTAAAAACTAAATTTCTTTGTGGTTTTGTTAAAGCATATCAACTTTATTAATAGGCACTGTTTCAAATGTGAAAATATGTTAAAAAAACAACACTTTCCATCTGTTGTACTTGTTTTTCATGTATAGTTATATATTTAATGTAGCAGAAATGTTTGATTATACCAGAGAACCTTGTCAGGATTTATTTTTTATTAAAGTATGTATTACTAAATTAATGACCAATTAATTTATAATTAAATTAATAATATACAATTACATAAATTATTCGTAATTATATAGAATACACTGCGCACCTTTTCACAAAGCCACTAAACTTTGAGCTTCTGTTATATTCATGTTACATTACATTACAGTAGAATGTAGGAATAAAACAGTATTCTTCCTGCAGAGCATTTATCTGTAGTAGTTCTCACAGGGATGGGCCCTTTCTCATAAAAGTTAAAACAGCTTATCTTCGGGCACAGCTCTGGCCAACTAAAAAAAAAAATGCAGGCTATGGAAGAACTGTGCTTATAGATAAGTGTATTTCTTTATTTTAAGACCATGAATAAAATGATGTTTAAATTATATAGGTCTATTACAGGCTAGCTAAAAATAGGATATGCAGGTTTGACATATCACAATAACAGTTTCTTGAATTTGAAGAATGTGTGAATTCTTGTCACACATTCTTCAGTTGTCAAATCATGTCAACAACAACAACAACAACAAAAAACACATTAAAAAATAACACCACGTGCCCTACATGTGAGAAATTAACAATTGAAAATAAATAAATTAATGAATTGTGTGAGAAAAATGTATGAAATATCATGTGAAATGTGAAGTGTCGAAAAGAAAAATTTATTAATTTTACACATAACTTGTGTGAAGTTTGTGTGACTTTTCTGTATTGGGCTTGATATGCAAGTTGAACCATTTGTGTCTTGTGTTAAAATGATAATACACAACCTGTTAAAATAGAACAAATCGAGACCATTCCTAATATTTAGACCTCTAGTGTGTTCTCTCTTGAGTAAGATTACTGAATTTGCCCCAACACTGTCAGCAGAAAATCAGGTGTTAGTGTAGGCTGAGCGTCGGCAGAACACATGCGTAATTAAGGAGCCCACTGCACCTGAGACTTAACGAAGGAGAACACTGTCAGTAACATTATCTGCCTTTAATTGGCTGAACAGCTGCCCAGAGACAGTTTGATTCTTCATCCTTTCATTACGATATTTTTCTTTTTTCTGCTTTCAAGCTGTGCTGTTATAAGCCACCTACTCTGTAGTTATGAAGTCAACTGATTACATGCATAGCTGGCTCATAATCACATTTATTTGTGATGATAAACATGCGCTCACAGGCAAACAAACGTAGGAAGCAGTGTGTAGGAAGCAGCACTTCTTTTATGACTACACCATGCTGCTTACACACTCTAAATTACTCAGATATCCTTTAAACATGCACTTACTCAAATACTCTCTCAAAGGTATATAAGGTTTGATGACCGGGACTGTGAAAACTTGAAAGTAATTTGGCAAAGAGTCCTTAATAGTGACCAGAGTTGGGTGTAACATGTTACAAAGTAATGCGTTATTGTAATCAAATTAATTTTTCTGATAATGCAGTAATATAACGCATTACATATTAAATGTATGTAATTTGATTACAGTTACTGATGTAAATGAAATTACGTTACTTGAATGACAAATTTATTGTTAAGAAAACAATAGTAAGCAAAATGTAATAAAAAAGCATGTTTTGCCCCATAGATTTTTATTTTTATTTCAAGGGGAAACTGAAACACTAACAATCTGTCATGCTGAGCAGGAAAACAAGGTGTGTAAATGTCTATATGAATTCCAGTTTATGTGAACATGATATGAGCACAGCATAAGGAAATATAATGTACTTTGCATGGCACTGTAGCAGCTAAACCCATACAATGATAGCTTAGCTGTGCTTGGCTAGTGACACCAAACTAGCCTAGTTAGAGGGTTTTATATTTTAATCGGTCTGGTAGTTCTTGACATAGACTATGTAGACAATCTGACATAGATAATGATACATGGAATAGAGATTTCTCTAAGAGTGGTAGGTGTAAAAAAGAAAGCAAGGGATAGATTTATCCATAAGGTTTTACACAGGTATTATTACACAACAGTCATGCTTCATAAAATGGGTATTTGAAGAATAATAAGTGGTGGAAATGTAAATAAGAAACCGGCAAGTATATTCATGCTCTTTGAGTATGTACAAAGAGTTGGACCTTTTTTAGAAACTGTTTTGTAATATCTTGTGAGATGGTTGGGATATGACCTTCCACTTTCAACAAGGGTATGACTTTTTGGACATAAAACAGATTCCACAGATTAAAAACCATCTCCCTTGTTACAATAGGTAGAGCAACAGCAACAGACAGTTAGATGCTGGAAAGATACCCTATTTCCTACACTTAGAATATTATCAAAACTGAATGGAAATCACACATATATAGACATTTAGGAGCACTTTATTAAGCTTGTCACTTCAAAGGAGGAAAGATATTAGACCCATATTTGTATTGTTTTCCAACTTAACTATCTTGTTTTGCATTACGTCTCACTTTATTTTGTGCCTTTCATGTTAACTTATGTTTGGAAAATTTATATTATTTTGGAAAAAAAACTACAATTTAATAAAATAAAATAAAAAGGTATGAAAAAGTAAGGCTTGGGCTAATTTATTTCTAGCCCAGACTAGATTTATGCAGACTTAGGTGTTCATTTAGGTTAAGATTTTTCAGCCCATGTTGCCGACACGTCTGTTATCATCAGTGATTGAGAAGGTGAATGTAAAACACAGTTGTACATGTAATGAATGGGAACAAAGTGGATTGTTTACTCTATCATTTATTTCCTCCCAAAATACCTTTTGGAGGAGAAACTAAAAGTAGATATACTAAGCACATATTATCCAGTCACAAAACAAATGACACAAAAGTACATATAACAGAACCAGAATTACAGCCTTGTACCCCTTTTGGAAATTGCACATGCAGCTGCCTATCTGCCTTTAAGTGTGTGTAATAGTTTGCACCATTTCATTCTTATTACACCATCGATAAAAACTCATGATATAAAGCATCCTTCAACCATAACAGTTTTATTGTTGAGTTACTGATGAATATTAGGTTTTATCTTCCCATCTAAATGATTATACAGAAGCTGACAAAACAGACAGTCTCATAATAACCTTGGAAATTAGAAAGAAATAATAGAATGTCCAGAGCCATATGAGAAGCCAACATTAGTGCATTCTGTTCATATATATCATCTACCATCTCAGCTGAACCTTTTGGAAGACCTCATGAAGGAGAGTCATGTTCATATACTCTCTTTACTGGAATGGATTCATGCCAACAGCTTTCCTTTCACTGTTGCTTAACTGTAAACAACTGTAATACAGTTTCTTTTCTTATACATTCACTAAACAGTAGGATCACAGTGGGTGGGTGGACATTGGGCACAAGACTGGAACACACCAAAGAAACCATTTAGATAAGCAAGTTGGTGGTAATAGGGTGGCACATTGATCCTTGCTGCCTCACAGCTCCAGGGTCCATGGTTCAATCCTGGTGGGAAGTTTTATTCTAGTACTCCACATAGGCTTCCTCCCACTGTTTATGACAGTTGCTTAATAATTATTTACAGGTCATTGTCAGTTATAAATGTTGTGCAGCACACCACATGGTATTATAATGAATAGTGACGTGTTATAACATGATCACTGTTCTAAGTTTTAAGGAATTATTTATCAGAGATGCATTATTATAAATATTACTATTTCATTATTAAAGATTTATGTGGTATTAACTTCTTTAGAGTTTCTAAAAATGCTTATGAGGAATCATTGCTAACATACAACTGGACTAAATGTCACCCGGCCTGATTAACCCTGCAAACCATGTTCGATCAAATCGACACTTAAATATAACTTTTTCAACAGCATGAAGTTGGTTAAAAGGTCTTACTACCACACTATGCCAAAATTGAAAGAAATTTCAGAATGATGAGGAAGAAGGTGATTGAAATGCATCGGTCTGGGAAGGGTTACAAAGCGATTTCAAAAGCTCTGGGACTCCAAAAAAACCACAGTGACAGCAATCATCTCCAAATGGAAAAACCTGGCACAGTACCTTCCCAGAAGTGGATGACCTTCCAAAATTCCTCAAAGAGCACAGCAACTACTCATCCAACAAGTCACAAAAGACCCAAGGAAAACATCATATGACCTCTTGCATCAATAAAGGTCACTGTTCATGACACCATTATCAGAAAGACAATGGGCAAAAATGGCATTCATGGAAGGAAGGGTGGCAAGGTGAAAACAACTGCTAGCCCAGAAGAACATTACGATTCGTCTGAATTTTGCCAAAACGCACCTTGATGATCCTCAAACCTTTTGGGAGTTGAGTACTGTTTGAAGACAGGGGCCCCGTTACATCTAGTGTAATCCAAACACCGAATTCCACAAAAAGAACATCATACAGACGGTCAAACATGGTGGTGGAAGTGTGATGGTGTGGGGATGCTTTGCTGCCTCAGCGCCTGGGCAACTTGCAATAATTGAGGAAAACATGAGTTTTGTTCTCTACCAGAAAATCCTAAAGGAGAATGTACCAATCTTCAGTCCATAGGTTGAAACTCAAACGCAATTGGATTATGCAGCAAGACCTAGAAATTATAAGTAAGTGAGAGATTGATCTCCAGTTATCAGAAGCATTTGGTTGCAGTTATTGCTGCTAAAGGTAACACAACCAGATTTTAAATTTAAGGGGGCAATTAGTTTTTCACATAGGTGATAGGTGTTGGATCACTTTTTTTGCTTTAATAAAAAAAAATCATAAATAAAAACTAGTGTGTATTTACTAAGGTTACCTTTGTTTTATGTTGTATTTCGTTTTAATATCTAAAACTATTTAGTATGAGATATACCCAAAAACAGAGGCAATCAGGATGGGGCAAATACCTTTTCACAGCACTGTACCATGGAACCCTGTAAATACAACATTGTGATGCAATGGAAGTCGCTATTGTATTTTTATTTCTCTTAACAGAAATACAGTCTCTCCCCCAGCTGCTCTGCCTTGCTACATTTTCCTTGAAAGGAAACCCCAAGGAGATGGCTTTTTGTTGCTTATTATTGCACTTTCACTTTGGAGGCCAATGGCTTTAAAATTGCAAACTACTCCTTTAATCCTCTGAGGCAAGAGTCAAGTTACATTAATTATCCTCTACTTGTACTTAATAGAATAAAGAAACAACAAAAAAAGCCCACAACAACAAGAAAAGGACACAGCCAAAATATGAGTTCCTTAAGGTCACCCATTTCACTTTTGATCCAAAGACTAACTTTAAACAAGCCTGCTTTTCAACACCATTTCTTCACTTGTTGCTTTAGAAAGTTAACAAGCAACCAGGTAGGAAAGGTTTATTACATTCTCTGTTTACTTTTGCTACTCAATAACACCATTGCACATCCAACAATATTCCACAGAAGTCAAGCATCTTCAGAAACATAAACAGACCTTGGATCTCAGAAGACACAGAATTACCTGATTTAATCTCCGACATGGTGTGAAAATCCTAAACAAATAAACAGAGAGAGATGATCTGTGCTCCTCTCCTCTCTGCCGCCTGCCTGGTTGCCAGGGAAACAGGCCTGAGGCCACCTGGGAACCTGCTGGATGAGTGGATGAGCTAGAGGAACCGCATGAGGAGTGTGTGGAATGGAGTGTGGAGGTGAAGGTCCTGTGGGTGTGTGTAGTTGTGAGTGTGTGTGGTGTCCCTACACCTTGTTCCATTTCACACTTTAAAGGAACTTGAATCAGGTTGGATAACATCTTGTGATGCTTACAGGTTGCAGATCTAAGACTGAAACTCTGCCGTATTGAGCCTTTTGGAGGGTTTGCATACTCGCAGGTGGATTCAAATTGTCTACAGTATCATCTTTTAAGAACAAGTCCCACACAGAGAACCTTTCGGAATCTGTATGTACATTTTGGATTTCTATTCAGCTGGGCTAGAGAATAACGCTTTCATTTAAATTACACTTTACATTTATGTAATTTAAAAAAAAAAAAAAAGTAAAGGACTTTAAGAAAAAAATGTAAGAAAAAGTAAGAAAAAAATTCACCTACAGCTGGTACGTCTCAGTCTTTAGGGTTCATACTTATTCAGGCTTGGGGAGTAATGGAATACATATAACAGCATTTTGTTCTCATTTAAAATCAAAGAAATTAATCTTTTGACATAACACAATATAGAGAGCTGCTTGATTAAAGTTCTGGTGCTCATATAACTTTTGAACAAAGTTTATTTGGTTGAAATTAATACAATTTGCTGAAATGCTTTTGTTAGGGGTTACTATGCATCCTTTTTTTCACCCGGATGTGTTATCTTTTTCAAACCTTAAAAATGCATATAAATTTGAGAAAATTTTCGGCATTCGGCTTTAGTTTCATGATGTGCTAATGGTCAAATACTGCAACATGTGTGTGCATGTTTGCATTGCTTTAACCCCTCTTTGTGATTCCTGCCTTCTTGTACACCAATTGGTCGATTATAAAAGGCTTGCAGCAACTATTGACCAAATTCCTGCCTCTCAACAATTAGCTTACCCACAACGAACGCAAAGCGTTGTTCTGTATGTTGTCAAAGATTTGCTTGAGAATAGCAGCAGATGACAACTGTCATGAGTCGAAACAATGCACAGAATGACCACATTAGGTCATTCTTATTTATGTTATCACATTGCTTCATATTACATGGCCTTTCAAACATGTATATGATGCACGCATTTTATGTAATATTTTATTTTATTCCATGGACATTCATTAGAATGTAGGAATTTATATATGTGTGTGTGTTTGATGCTATATAGTATATCTAGTTCTTTATATCCTTACTCTTATAAACTTTTAAGCACAGATAATGAATCATCTGTCAATCTCCATCAGTACTTTCTATTATATACTCTTTGTTTGTTTGTTTGTTTGTTTGTTATTGGTGTGTGTGTGAGAGTGTGTGTGTGAGAGAGAGAGAGAGAGAGAGAGAGAGAGAGAGTGCGTGTGTGTGTGTGTGTGTGTGTGTTTGTGTGTATCCCCGGTGAGCAGGAACAGTAAGCTACCCAACGTGGCCATGTGAAATCAGTCCGTGCTTAACAGGGTTCAAAGCCCAAATCAGAGTTAGTGGCTCCTAAATTGCACACAACGGCTGTCATGCATGAGATGAATCTTAAGCAGGAAGTGGGGCAGATAAGTTTAGAAGCCAAGTTATTGAATAGAATATCAGAAATTGCAAAATGAGAAAAGGGGAGTCAGAAAAAAGGCTCGGGGCCTTATGGTCGGGAAAAACATACTAATGAAATTCTTTTGAAAAAGATTGTGCTCGCACAGAATAAAAGCCACATGACTGTGAACTGGAGGCTGTGCAAAGAAATAGGAAATATGTGAAGATTTGTAGTATCATTTCATTTCCCTGCCAATTCTATTCCGAAATTTTTGCTGGTTCGATTTACTTACACCTACAACAAATCACAAAAACTAGATAATGTATTTCAGCCGGAGTGGATAACAAACCTGCAAAGGTCATGTGCATAACTGTAGAGAGAATACAGCAGAGACATTTCTCTTCCACACATCTGACCCCTGCAGCTGCTGCAATCTCCTCCTGCTTCTAGTGTCACTGTATTACCCCATGGAGAAAGCAAAATACAAAGCACACGCAAAACTGATGTTATGTATCGTCTTACGCTGAGCTTCAAAGCCTCAATCTCAAACACCTCTAGCTTCCCTAACAGATTTTCAGGGATCATCCTAAAGTTCCAGTGTCATAACTAAATTAGAACTCTGAGCCAAGAGGAAGCATCTGATGTACTACAAGATCTACTTTTATGAACAATAAAATCTAAACATTTTATGGAAATATCTATACAATTCCAATCTCCAAAGCCACGTGTCTCATTTCTCTCTCACATATACACACTATGATATGCAAGTCAGATGTGCAAACATCTGGAGCTCAGTCATTTAACACTTGGAACGGCATAATCACTGCATAGTGGCCAAACGTGATCAGATCACAAAAACTACAGTGCACTAATCTTTTTCCATTGGCAGAAATTGGACAGAAATTATACATGCATGCATGCATACATACACACACACACACACACATACATATATTATATATATATATATATATATATATATATATATATATATATATATATATAAAATTTTTGTAGAAACAGCCACGGTTCTTCTGGAGACTTTGCCTTCTGCAATTGCTTCTTATTTTTGCAGCAAAATCCAGCAGCCTTCATTAATATGCTGCTTTCTTTACTGACACAAACATTTCATGAGTAAAAAACCCAAATCCATTTCTTGTTGGTTACATATTTATTAGCTTCATTACAGCTTTGCAACTACTTTTGCAATGTCGCTTGTAGTGCAGCTATATCCTTTGGACCCACAAGCTCTATCTTTCTAAACAGGTTCCTGTCCCTGAAAAGTAAGCTTTATCCTTTAGGAGTTTCCATAGAACCTCTTAGACCAACAAATTAAAGAACCCTTTAGGGTGCTAGAGGGAAGCATTTTTAAGCTACCTCTGTTTGAAGGATGGCTGAACAGATTAAATTTTTTAAGTGAAAAACATGAAAAAGAGGGTGCTGTTCTACATTTTATGCAAATCAGTTGACAATAGAAACAGCAACATTTGAAAGTGCACTATCAAACTCTATCAAAATGCACTCTCTTTACTTTAAAACAAACATCAAAAACACACTTGTATCTGTTTACCAGCCTGCCCTGCTTGTTAGACAGTCGGAAAATCAGTAATAACCTCCAACTGTTCTGAAAAGCTTTCAGATGTTCACACTGTGAGTTCCTGAAAAGCACTATATAGACCAAGCACAAACCAGCAAAGGTGGTAAATACTCTGGTAAAAGTACAACTTCACATTCTTCAAGTAGAAAGTACAAACTCTTTAAAAATCTCTTTATACTCAAAGTATAAAAGTAAAAGTACAAGGATGATGAACAACAGCCTCAAATCAAACACTGATTTTAGTTACTGAGGGTAACTGCAGTGCCCCTATATTAGTTCACCAAAAAACCAAGAAAAACATTACCTATGGTTTGCTAATAGCTTTATTCTCAGTGTCTAAAATGTTAGCTAACATAATAACTCTGACAAACTAGTTGAATGCCAAATGCTGTAACAATACAAACTGCTGTAACTAAATTCAAAGTGTGCATATTAACAGATTTCAGCAATGTAAATCATTATTTCATTGTATCAGGTGTCTGAAGCTGTCTAACCAGTTTTGTTAGGAATTTATATAAAATCTTTTAAGCTGGCTGATTATATATGAGAAAGGTAGTCATGTATATTTTTCTTCTGAAATGTAGTAAGTAAAAAGTATTAGATGAAAAAACAGGTAAAATGTAAATATTTAACGCAGATACAGAAACGTTGTACTTGCATCCCAGCCCTACACCCAGGCTTTGTGATAGTGTGTCATGAGTACCCAAAAGGGAATGGATTCGTGTTTAAAAATTCATCCTAATCCTACAACAGCCAACCACCAGACATGGATTTATGTTCATAGTCAGTGGTTATTTGTGTGAGTTTGGGGCTATAGAGTGGAGTTAAATCAATTAGCATTGAGGCATACAAAATAAAGACAAACACTGATTGAGCAGATACCCAAACTCAAGAATCTCAGAGGGATGTTTGGTAAACAAAGCCCTAATCTGGCTGATTAATGTCACATCAGTCTCTAACTAAAGTAAGTAAACATCCAACTTGATCTACAAGTACACAGAATGACAAGATGCATTGACTCAACTCTACAATTTTAAACATATCGAGCTCAAGCCCTGAAAATGGTCTTAATTGCTGTTCTTTTGCTTTATGTCTACGCTATAGGCTCCTATGCATTGACTACTGGAGAGAAAATGAGGGCTGATCAATCTTTCTGTGTGATGAATGGTATCACACTCTTAAGGTAGAGATTTTCTAAAGACATCAGCACCAGAGTAAAGGCTGATTTATATCAATTAGGCATATGACCTGCTACTCTTGCGCTGTGCATTTAATAGCAAATGTGTTACAGGGATATTCAGCCAGCTTGCTGTAGATAGGCCACACTGTCTATCTAGCTGGGAGAGCAGAGCTAACCTGTGCCTCAGGAGAGGAACATACTCTGGGAAGGAATGGATGGTGGCCAGGGAAGGTAGAATGGCCCTTTATGGACAGACGTCTTAGAGAGTGGGCCATCAGTATGTTTGGCTAATATAGCAGACTTGCCATCTGAATTCAGTTGCTTAGCGCCACATGATTGCCTTCCACTGCTATTCCAGGAGGTGCGGCGATTACCTGGAACAGTGCATGCAGGAATAAGAATGGCAGATTGTCAGAGCTGCCAATGTCCCTACTGACAGCATCTCAGCAGGACTATGGGTCACTTCAGGATGCATATCTTTTGTTTTCTAACACACATACACACACACGTTTCCTGCTTATGAATTAATGATGTTTATTTGCATGAGCTAATAAGCTTCATAAATCCCAGTTTGTGTCTGTGTTTCAGCCTTTTTTTAACTTGCTTTCTCTCTCAGACTGGTGATTCTTGGCATAGATGGAAACCTTCTTCTCTTTCTTCTGAGTCACATGTAGTCAGACGCTGGTGTATATATGAATATAGGAATTCAAGATGCTGCATTAGCAAGCGCAAGAATTGTTCATAATCCAATCTCTATTTGTATAAAATTGGTTATAAATTATCTTAAGCTCAACTCATTTTTTAAATATATATATATATATATATTTTATTTATTTTTTTTTTACGAAATGAGATGTATTACATGTGATTTAATGCTTTCCACATGTCACATGCAATGTAAACTTCAATTTAATGCATATCGGAAAGATGGTAATCTTCAACTTTTTTGAGCTTTTTCAGAAGACTTTTTTCCAAAGGTTGACACTGTATTTTGGAGAAAGAATGTGCAGATCAGTCAATCTTAGCCAATACTGGCATCTAGATTTCATATAAATCTGTGGGTGTATCTGTGTGGTTGTATTTTTTTCCCTGGCAAATACAGCAGGCATCGGCAGGTGTAGGATCAGCACGGGAGCACAGAAAGCAAAAGAGCTCTGATCTTCATCCCTGTAAATCCCCCTCCTGCTGCACTCAGCACCACAGAAAAGCACAGTGGCCCCATGCTCAAAGAGTCTCTGCCTGATCCATGCTTCTCCTGCCACATCTTCACCAGCTGCAGATCTCTAAGTGGCACACTGTTCACATTTCCTCTTCCTCAGCCACCTCTGTGCACTCATTCTTTCAGTCTACAACCATCCTGGATATCTCAGACAGCTGCAACATTCCTCAGAGGATTATGGCCATTTATGTACATCACTTCTGTCCCATGAAATATGGATATGTAAAAAAAATTCTAGATTTAGGGTGAATAAGAATTGATGGTCAATTCTGCCAGTCAATGGACATACACCATAAGAAAATAGTGCTATTTATCAGGACTCCATTGCTCATTTAGACATCATTTGCTAAGTGTAGGTGGTGGTTTTTACTGGCTGATATTTAATACATAGAAAAAAAGTGAATATAAGAAAATTGGAGATGCCTATTTTTCATCTGGTAGCAATGATACACTCTCTGCTTATATGTCAAAAAGCACCAGTTTGAATAGAAAATAACTTTTTGCTATGCAGGTGACAAAAGCATTTAATTTACACGAACAAAAGGTTTTCTTTCCTCAAACCTCAATAAGAAGTGATGTTCACATGGAAATGAGATCAACTCAACTTTAACACATGCCTCGAGTGTCAAGTGTACTCTATATAAACTGTGTACATTTCCCTTTTCCATGTCTTTCATATTGGATTTTAATGGTGATTAATCAGGAAAGAGGTTTGTATAATGGAACAATCGTAAACGATTCACTCAATCACTTCATTCAATACAGATAATGAGTTTGAAACGCAATGCTGCCATGTACAATTGGATAAAAATAAATAATAATGCCAGTGTCAATGAAGGAAGTTTGAACGATTCATTGAAATGTAAAAAAAATGTCACTTTACCTAATTCATTCCAAAAATGAAAGTTTTCAACAAATTAAACTGCACAGTCCAGGAGGTAGTGATCAACGTGGTGTAAGTAGAGAGAAGAAGCAGGTTATAAACATTTGGCATTTAAATTTCATCAAACTTCACAGCTCTTTCATGGCAAATGTAAGAATCTAAAATACTGCATAAAGGTCAAAATTTGAATGATGTTAAGCCAGAACAATGTTGGTAAAGGTATACTGGTCACGTCCTTGCTTTGGGTGTGAAAGCACTACAAGTTGAGCATTTAAAGCCTCTCTGATTTCTCAGAGGCAAAGAGAATGCAGCCAATTCAGTGCTCATTTCATTCAGTGCTTAGTACTGCAGAGGAGGTCCAGATGCCATCTCACCTACAGAGTGCTGGGCTAATCCAGACACAACACTGCTCTAATCCACACAAAACAGAGTTTGTTGGCATGGTAGAAGAGACTAAGTCCCCATACAGCATAGCTAATCCTGATCTGTGATACAGAGCTGAGAGACAATGATAACATCCACATCTAATGAGGAGACAAAAAGGCCTGCTGAGTCTGTGTGCTTCCTCAAAAGTGAACAGAAAAATGGTATAAAACAGGAATGCACAATAGTTTAATCTGCCCCTGAAATTAAAATGAGTATTTCAGAGCTTTTTATATCTTTCCCTTAGTGTTATGGACACCAAAACAATAGTGTTTGGAGAGAAACTTTAATTTTAAATTCATAGTTTATCACCTCCATGAAAAAAAAAACTTAAAAAATGTTTTCTGACTCATCCTGTACCATACTTTTATACAATTAAATGATCTCTAAAACATATATATGTCCCTCCTGTAAAGAAATACCTGCCTACTGTAGGTGGATCTCCTGCACACTATCCATTTTTCCAACCATCAGTGGTCGAGAGGATTGAATATGTGCAAGTTGGCGGTTATGTGACAGGCACTTTTTCTGAGGTTTTACCAACTCGGGGCTGTTCAATGCTGGGATGTCTTGCTACCTCAGACTAAGAACTTTATTATGCCTTTATACACTTTCTAGGTTTTTTTTTCCAACAGTGAGTATCATCATGTTATGTACCATTCTGAAGCGTCAGATGCCTCATTGTGATGAAGCATGGCACCTCTGACAATCGACCTCAGCCCAAATATGTACGGCATGATTCCAAAAACCTGCCATCTTGTTAGGATATCATCCTCATTAAATTGAACAGGTATGGGTGAAGGCAGTGAGAAATCCTCCACTAGTTGGAAAAGGGCTCTCGTAAAACAACACTTCGCTATTCGCTGCAAGTTCGCTAAGTTCCCATTAAGTTTGTTTACATTCAATAGGGGTGTGGCATATCCCTTATGCAATTAACTGTTCTGTAAACCAGTGAAGCATTTCAACAAGGAGTCACTCTGATCTCCTGTTTTAAAAGGAAATACGGCAACATACATAATCAATTAACAGCTCTCAAGCCATTTCATGGGACCTTAATTGATAAAAGACAAGTGAACAATAGAGTAGAGTAAGAGCAGAGCAAAAACATGTACCAATAACTAGGCCCTTCCGATAAAGAATTCCTGTATACTTCTACCTTTGACATAAGAATGAAAAAAAAACACATGCAGGAGGACAATATTAAGCGTTACATAGCTTTAGTGAAGGGCTTTCAGTCTATTTGCCGCAACCTGGGATTAAGGTATAGAATGGCAGCTCTCTATTCCAATGGCTAATGACTGTGTTGGAAGAATCAGCTCTCTACACAACACATCCAACACACTGTCAATCCAACCTCCCACATGGGTAGCATGCAGACAGACTTCTCCATACAGACACAGAAGTGACGTACCCCTCTATTACTCTAAACGTACAGAACATGCACCTCTCCACTTATCCAATAGTACAAGCCAAACAAAGCTCAATCCACCCTCACATACACTGCAGCAGACAAGCCGGGCAATGTGGCATTCTGTCACTTTTACAAGGGTGCACAATAGGTGGTGCCATGTTTGATAATGATATAGGACAAGAAATTTCCCAACTCTATCACATGTTACTGAAAGCACAGTGTATACTGCACAGGCTAATGACTATATCTAAATGTAATAAAGACTTATGGAGAACCTTAGTGATTGGGAAAACAGCTTTACAGAATGGTCTTCATCTACATTAATGGAGGTTATATGTAATTTAATATCAGCTGTATACACGCCCTGTTGTAGTAACAATAGGTAACATTTTTGTACAGGATTGAGCATGGTATCATGTAGCTACGTTATTAAATTGGTTGTACATGAGCCATGTTTTTGATGTTCTCTAGTTGCCAGAAGTGAACATGTGCATCTGCTGGCTTGAATGGAGACTAACAGAGGGTATGGCATTCAATATTAGCTAGAACAGCACTGGTTTCTATCAACATTGGTACAAAATTGTTTTTTCATGACCACCTGTTAAGAATATAAAATCTTAACCCAAGCTCAAAATGTTATTTTAGTAACAAATTCCTGTCTTGTTTGTTACAGCCCAGTTTTGTGAATGTACACTGTTTTAATCCATCACCATCAATATGAATAGGTTATTTTGTTTCTATCTGAGTTAACTGTATTATCTGAGGCTAATAAGACGCACGGTGGCTTAGTGGTTAGCACGTTCGCCTCACACCTCCAGGGTCCGTGGTTCAATTCCCGCCGGGGCCGTGTGTTTGCATGTTCTCCCCATGCTGCGGGGGTTTCCGCCGGGTACTCAGGCATGGTAGGTTGATTGGCGTGTCTGAATTGTCCATAGTGTATGAATGGGTGTGTGAGTGTGTATGTGATTGTGCCCTGCGATGGTGTACCCTGCCTTGTGCCCGATGCTTCCTGGGATAGGCTCCAGGTTCCCCGCAACCCTGAAGAATGAATAAGCGGTTCAAGATGGATGGATAATATTAACATACCACACATTAACATACCACAAACTGCAAATGTATGGATGTCTGGGAAAACCTGTTGGGTGTTACTGCAGCTGAATTCTGGCAAACAGCAAAAAAAGGACAATACATATTTTTATATTTTTTATCATTACAAACCTTGCTAGCTAAGTGTAATTTTCTCACGTAGACTTTGATCAAGTTGTTGTATGGCCACCTTCACTATGAACTGCACATTAAACTATTTAGTTAATTTTGTAATCAGATACAAGCTGTTAAAATGTCTGATGTTCCTGCCCACAGTCAGAATGAAATCGTTAAATGTGAATTTCTGCTTTTTCTCTTTTGGGCTAACCAGATGTTAAAATGCTATAACTTTCCTTCTGCTTGAGATACATGCAAGCAGCATGTCTCGCCATGCTTTACGGAAATTAATGAACCTTTCTACAAAAACACCTATTCTACAGCAATGATAATGAAAATATAAAGAATACTTCTGCCACATCTCAATCGGCCAATAACATGATCTTACCTTTATTTTTGTCCTTGCATTATCAAAATGATTAGTAAAAATAGAATCATTTGTGGCAGTACTGTTTTTCATCCATAATAATAGCAGCAAACATATAATCTAACTAATCAAATGTAGATTCCAGCTGCTTGCAACATATACACACAATAATTTCTGCAGCAACATGCAACAGTATTATTAAATGATTAGTTTGAATATATTGAGAGCAGCAATCACACTACCTACTCAAAAAGGTCAGTGTATTGAAAGAACCTCATTATACCTTGATAATCAAGCTTCATGGCAGGTAAGAAAAAGCCTATAAAAGCACTTCTGTTATAAAATATTGATATTATGGTACTGCATCAACATGTACAGGTTTGAAAACGTATCCTATGCTAAATCAATCTTTTGAGCAAAGGCCTCCTTAGGTAATTAAATTAAACACCAAAACACATTTGCATAATTGCAATATAGAAACGTTTACCTGCTGGGATATGTGCAGTGGCGAGAATCATTCAGTCTCACAATGTTTCTCCAGTTATCATCATCCTGAAGTGCCGAAGCTACTTCACATTAAAAAACAAATCTCATACATTTAGAAGCAGGGGCTGTGTTATCTCACCGGTTAAAGTTCTCTTAAAGGCTCTTTACCGCAAACAGCTTACTCACTTTTGTTTATACAACAAATAAATAAATAAATAAATATAAATTACAAATTAAGTGTTCAATATACAGATTCATCCCGTGTGCTATTGCATATTACATGAACTATGAAAGCCTCATATAGAGTTAGAGCTTCTGTCCTTTATAGACCTTAATTTTATTTAAATCCACAGGGATGCCGGATTTTTAAACCATTATTTAAACCACAAAAATGACATCTCAGCAAGTGAAGATACTGTATTAGTCTATTGGCAGGTAATTTTGTTATTTCAATCATTTATTTCTAGAAAGTACCATTTACATATTGGAGAAGTATCAGCCACTGCACCGGTCTGCACCTGATTCATATTCAGGGTTAATGATCACTTTTATATAAATCATATTTTCCACTACACACATTGTCTTGCATTTGTCATATATTTTTGTCATGTGGTTATGTTCTGTAGTCATTGTATTTCTGCCTCGATTTCATAGTTCTTGTTCTGTGCCTAGTCTATTATGTTTTCTTAGTTTGTTTATTTTTCATTAATTTCTTATCTGCATTTGTATCCATCTCACCTTCCATTACCTGACAGAAAGAAGCAAGCTTATATCCCAATTAAAGTCTTAGTGACAGAAATTAGCTTAATAATCTTATATTTTTGTTTTCTATTTTATATAAATCTGGGGGAAAAAAGAATATGAACCAAATTTCTCTTTTACATGTATCACACCCCACAAGTGAAAAGGTAGAAAAATACATTTAAATATTTAATTCCAATTCCACCAAAAATTTTCCACCTACTTACACAACTTCATCTTCTGGAAATTCTCACCTTTACTTATGGAAAAACATCACTGCTGCCAAATTTTCAAGAATTATAAGATTACAGAAGCAAGTTTGCCTCACACCTCAGGGGTTGGGGGTTCGAATCCCCCTTCCACCCTGTGTGCATGTTCTCCCTGTGCTTCGGGGTTCCCTCTGGGACTCCGGTTTCCTCCTCCAGACCAAAGACATGCATTATAGACTGAAGTCTGTGGTATGTCATTGGGTGTGTGTTTGTGCCCTGTGATGCGTTGGCACCGTGTCCAGTGTCCAAAATTCTTTGGGATAGGCTCCAGGCTCCCTGCAACCCTGTGTAGGATAAATGGTATGGAAAATGTATGTGTGTATGTATGTATGTATGGATTGATGGATGGAAATTTATAGTGGGAAATGGGTTCTCTTGATTATCAGCATCATCCACATAAGTCTCTACCTCATCACCTGAGGTAAAAGTCACTCATAGTACGTGAACCCAAGTATCATCATCGTCCTCTCTTCATGCAACTGATGTCTGTTCAAACTTCAGTGGGGAAATAATTAATTCAGTCATTTCTGTTGTCAGTTAACTCTAAACTCCTGGGCAGTTTAGAGTAGTCAATCCACCTACTGGCATGTTTTTGGGAGGTAGGAGGAAACCAGAGAACTCAAAGGACACCCACAGACATGTAGAGAACGTGCAAAACTCAGACACAGACAGTAAACCAAGCTCATGATTTACAACTAGCGACAAATTATGAAATAATTGTAATTACTGTAATTTGTAAAAATTCTTAACACACTAGCTGAATGTGACTTGTTTCAAAATACAAAAGAGACCAAAATAGAGAGAGAGAGAGAGAGAGAGAGAGAGAGAGAGAGAGACTGGAAGCCTGAACTCCTTATCTACTGATTTTGCTACTCATCCTAAGTCACTGCATTCTCTGTCCGGTCATTCTGTAATGGAGGACAAATGGCACTGAGCTGAAAGCCAATCACCAGTGTTCTTCCACACCTGCCCATCTACAGCTCAGCAGGCATATTCTCTGACTCAGTCACTCACTCACACACACACACACCTGTAACAACTGTTTGCCTCAGTCTTATAGAATAAGCCAAATCATCGTTTTCTGACCCTGCAGGCTACAATCAGAAAAGAGGGGAAAAACGTAGCAATGGAGGAAGAAAGCAAGCAGAAGGGAGTCAGAAGTGAGTTAGAGCCAAAATGAATGTGTCTGAAGAGATGTTAGTTCATGTCACTTACCAAATCCTCTTCTAAAGGCAACCTAGATCAAACTGAAGCATATACTCAAAGTAAAACCAGAAGACAAGTGTCCAGAATATAGCTCCTCATACTTTCTGGTTTAATATGATTAAGGGGACATCATAAACAGGGTTGTTTGTGAAACTTTGGAGGTCCTAAGTAATATTGTACTTCTATGCAATGCAAAATTAATGAAATAGAGGAATATAAATGAAATAATACATGTTTTATGTTAAGTTTGATAAATAATTAAGTTAAATAAGAATAAGGCAAAAAGTGAAAACTATAAATATATAAGGAAATGTCTAAATGTCTGCTCAATATTATGTCCATAAGAAATTTCTTGATTCCCAGTCCATGATTCATGATTCACAATTCATGATTGCCAGTCAATTCAGACGTACAAAACATCTGAAGAACACTTTTGAAAAATTCAGCCCATAATTAATTTGATGGAGTCAAAGCTCAAAAACATATTTCACTGTTCAACGAGAAAACGCCACATGACCAAACTTAGGCAATTTTTTACTAAAAATTGTTTACTACCGAAAAGCCAGAAAAAAAACAATCATGTGCTCACAGTCCTTTAACGACAAAAGATATGATTGGCCTGAGCACACAGCCTTGATCATAATATATATATATATATTTTTTTTAAGCTAATAGGAAGAAACCTGGTGGAATGTTATCATGCAGAGCCAGAGAATCAAGCAAGCAAGCAGAAAAATCATCCCTTGTACACAATCCACTGCAGATTTGAACTCCTTCCCTCCAGCAGGAGTTTCAGATCAGTGAGTCCTAAAACCACAAGACACCAGAAACGATTCTTTCCATGTGCAATGAGACTTATGAATACTCATTAATTGCCTCACAAACATGATGACTGTGTCAACAACAGTATTGTGTTTTGTGCACAAGATAACCTTTCTGTGTGCGGTATTCTTTATCTGTACAACTGTCTCTGTTCAAAATTCCTTTTTTATTTAAAGTGCAAGTGTTGTAAATAATGTGTACAATATCCACATCTGCAAATGCGCTATAGTACCATTGTTTAAGTCCTTGTCTTTATTATCTATTTTCACTGTGTATTGTCTATCAGCACAAGAGATCAAATTCCCTGTATACTCAAGAGTACTTGACCAATAAAGCATGCTCCTATTCAAATTGTACCAACAATGCCTAATATCATGTCAAAGATGGATGCATGCTGTCATTTAGATTATTCTCTCTAATTATTTATTGCACACCTTAAAATAATTAAAATTATCTGCAGACACTTTACACACACTAAACCCGTCATGCTTCAGCCCCTATTTCATCAGCATCATGAATAGTTGAGAAGCATTTTTAAAAATTCATTAACTCATCTGAGAATTGTGAAAAAAGAAAACAATCAAGAAGTAATTATCTGTCCGAGATAATTAGCCAGCAGGCATCAGTGTCCACTTCCTAACTGCAGCTACCTAATCTGCAAGAACTGTGACAGTGAGAGAGTGAGTAAATAAATAAATAAATAAATAAATAAAGGCACAATTGTTAAAGTGCAGGCACATATGTTCATATTAAAAGTCCATTTATGGGTCAGCAATAATGAAAGTCACTGGTATAGCAGGCTATGTAATGAGGCGCTTGTGGTGTTTACCACTTAGCACTGAGCGCACTTCATTACAAGCAGAGGGGCTTGATTAAAAAGAACAAGGCATCCAATTAAATGCATTATCACAAAGAACACCAAGAACAACACATCGAAGGTTAACTTTCAAATAGATCCTGGAGTTTCAAAGGAATTGCCTGTTTCATGCCAAACCCATCAGATAAAGACTGCTAGTAACAAAAATACATTTGACTGAATTTTTTTGAAAAGAAAAAGTTATTCCTTTTTATCTAGATTTCCAATGTATTTTTGGAAGTGGTGTTAATGCCTCCAAATCTCAGTTTTCTTTCCTGAAAAAAAATTAAAAAATATTAATAATATTTTTATTTTATATATATATATATATATATATATAGTTTAACAGATTCACAGTGCTTACAATTCACAGGCTCACAGTGTTGTATTTGATTAAAGCAACAGCATAAGACTACTGCCATGTTTTACCATACAGCAGGCTACAGTCTTGTTCAGGGATGGCCAAGATCAGCTTTGTCTCGTGTTTTATTTATGTTCTTCTTGTAGTATGTTTTAATTATAGTATATGGTTATATGGTCATTTTATGTCTATATATCCCTTATTATTATTATTATTATTATTATTATTACACACACACACACACACACACACACACACACACACTATAAATAGAGCACAGTTTAGTTTATGTGAAAACTTCAATTGATTTTAATTAGCCCTTGAGGATGAATATAAATGTAGAAATATGTGGCTTCTATCCAATAACTGCTATATCCATATATGGCATAAGCTTATCTGCTACATACTTAGTCATAGTATGTTATGTCTACATTCACAGCAATTTTAGTATTATATTGTTATATATTTTTGCACTACCTGTTACATCTGACATCACACTAGAACTGCGTACTGGTCAGCACTGCATTGTCTCTTATTGGGCCGATTCTCCTGTTTCACCGTGTACTGTACCAGCTGTATATGGTTGGAATAACAATAAAAACACTTGGGAACATTTGGGAAAGCAAAGAGTGGTGAGACTTCATATGCCTGTTCAGAAGGGCCAACAGATTTTTTTACAGGGCTTCATTCCCTCTATTAGTTGAAGGGCTATGGAGTCATGGGTGAGAATAGATAATGGGGGTTAGTGTCTGGTCAACGGTGCATTCTCAGTATTGGTAAAACATATTACATCACACTCATCTGCTCACATAGATTTCACACAGATGAAGAAAACGTTAACATTCGAGTACAATTTGAATACACTTTTTGGCAAAGTTATTAGAAGAACTTTGAAATTTTTACTCAGCTGTACGTAGTACATGCAATATACAGTTGGAAAGCTAAGAACCCCGTGATTCAATTGATGTGAACCATTTAAAATACAGTCAAAAAAACAGCTACAATCAACATCTTTGTCAGACCACCAACATACAAACAAACACCAAATGTAGGCAACTCACGATTGAAGCATCATAGTAGTCCGCTGATCCATACCATACCGACAAAAACATTCTTGTTACGCTGCCAAAGGTCCAAACAATCCAATCCAATTATGTAAAAATGTTTAGTCCAAAACACCGTAAGTCCGCACGAACAGCTGCTGCTGTGTCATTCCAAATTATCTCATAAGACCACATTGTTCTCCTTATCTCCTCAGCGTGCGAGTGAACACACCTATGTGACCTGTGACCTATTGAATGACGTCTCATTTGAACCAATAGGAGCTTCCATGTCCTGTCTGTAGCCTTCAAAATACAATTAGAGTCTGTGCTGAAGAGGAGATCCTTCCCCCAATTGCTTCACAGGTGTGTATCAACATTTAACTTAAAAGTCCCTGCATAAAGCTTTGTAAACAATGGCACCACAGTGTTTAAAAGTGCACAAAGACTTCAATTATGAATATACATATGAAAATACAAATAAACATGCATTTGTAGATTGCTGGATATTTGATATGAAAACTCAAGAGTAGCAGCCTTTTTATCCTAGTTATGTGAACATGGTTACCAAATGCCCTTTGGAGTCTCCAAAAGGCTTTGGTAAAAAAAAATAATAATAATAAATGTATGGACCCTTAGTAAAACATTAAATATTAAAATATTAATATTATTTGGTATTATTATAAAATTTGAACTTGGACTAGGAAATGATTCATCCAATTCGTCCAATTGTGTTTTAATTCCTGCAAATGAGTACAACTCCCTGCTGTAGTCATATGCAGGCATCTGTATGCAAAAACAAAATCAGGCAGAAAAAAACACAATTTTTTTCAGTGTGTTCAAACTTCTATTACTCAATACCAGTAGCACTTACAGTGATTCTTCTTCTGGGGGAAAACTTCAGAGTGCCCCCTTTCAAAAGAGACCAAAACCATGCATGTACTGCATGATTCAAGAACAGCTTAAATTTTACTTTGGGTATGCCTTGGATTGGTGTTTTAGGCTAATTTTACTCAAACTTCAAGGGGTTAATAAAATGAGAGTTATCAGTAGAATGTACAGGATGTAGACAGTATCTACATCTTAGTCGAGTATTCAACCACATCACGTGTGTTTAAACAAATTCTAAATTATTTCCTACTCCATAAACATGCTCCAGATATCCGTATTAAAAGATAACTTGAGAAGAACGATTTTTGACAATTAATTAGATTAACCACCTTCAATTAGAGAGAAATGTCTTTCAGATTGAGCTCAATGGGTTTATACTATTGTATATGTAGGTGCAGACATTAATTACAAGCTATCAGTGAGATTTTGAATATATTATTAGGCTAAACATAATTAGAGGGAATATCATTCAAATTTAACTAAATGAAGACGTGACAGCACAGATACTGTAATAGTTGATAAGATCACAAAGCGCGGAGGGTTAACAAAAATCTCACATGGAATGTGGCAGATCTGGTTCTTCATTACAAAAGCAGTTTCATGAAAAGAAAACATATCAAGCTTCTACACGAAGCAGCTATTGTCCTGTGTGTCTTTGATTTATGACGTGTCAAAATTAGATGAAATCTATGTGTGTAGAGAAGACTTTCAGTAGTGACTACAAAATGTCCATGTGGTGACTTCATGTCCAATCTGCTGGTAGTGCTCTTGTGATAACCAATAATGAGCGAGTTGTCTACTTATTGTGCTCACATATTGTTGGCAGTAAGACAATTAATAAATGGCTTGTGCAGAACTACTGCTACTATTAACACACTTTTTGTACTACCTCTTTATAGTGAAACGTATACAAACATTCATTGATTTGCTAAAAGAGCAGGTTTTCTATTATATCATGGATAAAAGGCAAACTTTTGGACTCAAAGATATCTCAGATCATGACCTTAAAATTATAAGGTTCAACCTGAGTGAAAAGCTGTTTGAGATATGTGACATCAACGTTTTGATATTCTAGCTAGCAAAACTCTAAGGTACTGAAGTTTACATTTACAGCTCAACAAAGCTTACTTCAAATTTACATTATTATAATTCTGAGAGAATTAGAAAGAACAAACATATTGTACATAAACATAAAATGTCCAAACAAAGACAGGACCTTAGACAAAGGTTCTATCTAACTGTTTCTTATTAAATTTATCTCTAAATCTAATTAAATAACTAATAAATGTAAATAGTCTCAGCTGAGAAAGACATGTTGAGCCTATTAAGATATTACATCATATATAATGTATGCATATATTTATTTTTTTCACCCAGTCTCAGAAAAAGAAAACTTTTCACATGCAACTTATTTTCAGTACCTTCTATATGTTGAATTGCAATGTTTTGGCACAGCATACATTGCAAAGCACTGTATCATACTTTCACTTGAATGCTCTGCATGTTATTTTTATTATAATTTTTCTCCACCAATGTGATTTAACTAAGCACACCTTTAGTACTACACTGTTTGAATTACAATCAGGCTTGCAAGTTAAGTGGTACTGCGTTATGGTAAAGCAAGGTATTTTCAAAGTGCAAATAGATTTTAGGCTGTAAATTCTTTAGGCTTCTGAGAATTCAGAGACTTTCGACGTTTTGAAATTACCACATGACTAGCCTGACTGTGTTTGTAGAGAAGAGGACAAATTGCATGCACAGCATGTCTATTCATATGTTGTGGAAAGCAGAAACTTTACACACGAAATGGGCAATGCTCAATATGTTTAAGAAAGAGATTAAATTCATTATCAGCTGAAATACCATATTGGAAGAGGTGACCGTGGTTAATTTTTGTTGGTGCAGAATATATAGAGTAGTGGTCACCTAGCCGCTTCTTTGAGATGTACCTTCCTGCAGGTTTCATCTCGAAACAAAATCTAGCACACCTGTTTTAGTTGATCAAGAATCTTTTAAGGCTTCTACTACTGGCTTCCCTGGCCTAGGGCTGTGACGGTGGCCATGACAACCGCATCACCGCGGTGGTAGTTTGGTGTCACATCGCATGCCATGTTAATGTTTCTGCTTGAGTGGGCACTATGACAAATGCAAAGTACAAAGTTTTGTATACAAGTGTAATAATAATAACAGATGCTATATTCATTGCGATATTTTTATTTTTATAGCCTACCATATAGCAGGAGATTTTATGTTAATACACAAATTACGTAATCGCAAAAAAGCACGACGTTTTTTATTTTATTTTATTCTGCCCACAATTGCATACAGCATTGCATGTCATTTTTTCTTAGATGTGAGGATTTCATGGGATACAACAAAAAAAATTAAGACAAACAAGGATCATGTTAATAAGCATGAATGTAACACATTCATTCTGTCTTGTGACATGTACCCTGTTATATTTGTACTGCAACTTCGCCCATAATTATATTCAAACATTTAAATAGGTCTACATTCAATGAACTCAGTTTATTTAGAAACAACAAGTTGGTCTTAAGTGAGATTTATGCCCTATACATAGGAGAAAATAGTGAAAACATCCCAGTATTTTTTATTCCTAAAAAAAAACACCAAGAAGCCGATATACGAGGAAAAACCTCTACAACATACAAAGTATTTGACAAAAAAGAATTCAACTACAAACAAAGGCCCAATGGCGTATATCCCGCTGCTCGAAAATTGCTTACTACAACCAGGCCATGACGTCAGAAGTATGTGTGTGTGTGTATGTGTGTGTATGTGTGTGTGTGTGAGAGAGTGTGTGTCTGCGGGGGAACGGCACTTTTGGAAGGCTTCCCAGGCTGCCGTGATGACGTTCCACTCACAGTGATGTATAATTAGCCCTCTTCATCCATTCTGCATCTAAGACTGCAGGAGACTAGACTAGACTAGACTGTCACTAACCTCAAGAGATGCCTAACAATTTTCACTTTGTAAATTGTGAAATCTTTCTCTCAACATAATCATTTTCCACAAAGGGGCATTAATGTCTTATATGGGGACTTTGGGCAGATTACCATGTACATTTCCATTCAGTGCCATAGTAATAATTATAAATATACTGTTAGCTTACATTTTCACCAAGGTGCTGTTGCTAAAAAAAGGAGAATATACTGTATACAGTATGATTGTGTTTTAACCTGCAGACTGCAGCTAGCGTTCAGTCCCCAATCCACCCCACACACACTTGCACGCACTCATGTGCAAACACTGAAAAAGAATATGGACAATCATAGCCAATGCCAATTCTTAATATTGTGCTTTATGATACAATCCTAAAATCTAGAGAGGAGAGAAAGAGCATAGGAGGACCATTTTAAAGAGTCCCATAATCTCACAGCTCACTAGAGCAGCTAACATGTCTGCAATGTAAATACAAAGTATTTACACTAGAGTAAAATATTTTTTTAGATTATAAACAGGCCACTTCAGTGGCAGTGTGTCATGAACTCCAAGTGACCGTGTGTTGAAAGTCTTACCCATGGGTTACACTCAACCTTTAGCAGTTGAGCTATGTGAGGTGCATGATTAACAGACACAACATGACTTGTTACATGCAAACATTTATTGTGAGTCATCCTGCAAAAGGAGCACCATGTTAGACTGCATATCTAAACCATTTCCTTTTTGCTCATTTGACTAAATGGAACTTACAATTGAGACATGATACAACGGAGCAGTTGAGGGTTAAGGGCCTTGCTCAAGGACCCAACAGCTGATGGTATTGGGATTTGATCTCACAACCTTTCAAACAGAAGCCGAAAATGACCCACCATCCATTTATATAACACATCACAGGAGCCTGTGTCTCAGCAAGTTCTCCTCCTCATCAATCCAAGTCATGAACTACTCTTCATTAATTGTGACAAGGAGGAGGGAGTGCCAGGTATAGCCTGCCACTGATATGGCTAAACACTGGGAAAGAGAGATAAAGGAGTGGCTGGAAGCACCAGGGAGGGAGAGAGAGATGCACATGCACTTTGTGTTACGTTTGTGGTTTGTTATATTTACGTTCTGTTTAAGAATAAACTTAGTTTATGTTCAGCCGGTTCCTGCCTCCTCTTTGCCCGACTTGCCCGGCACTGTCAGAGAGCTCTCACCACTGTGGGAGGATCGAAACGCGAGGAGGTGGTGATGCTGGAGCAGTTTCCGAGGAGGAAGGAGGAGTCACGGCCATCTGCTGGGATGCGGAGGAACTGCTGCCATCTGCCTGAAAGGGGAGGAGCGGTTGCTGGCCGTCAGGGGATGGAGTACACATTGTTGTCCACCTGGGGAAGCGGAGAAGTGACAGCAGTCCCCCTGAAAAGGGGAAGATCCTCAGCCACCCGCTCTGAAGTCCAGTGCCATCTCCCTCCTGAAAGGTTGGGAGGGGGTGTGTGTTATGCTGGGGGCCTGAATCTGGCAGCTGAGGAGTGTGACGAGGAGGAGGTAGTGGCCAGGCTGTGAGGACACACACCTGGCACTGATTTGGCTAATCAGTGGGAGAAAGAGATAAGGGAACGGCTGGAAATGCCAGAGAGGGTGAGAGAGAGACGCACTTGCACTTTGTGTTACTTTTGTGTCTTATGTGTTTACGTTCTGTTTTAGATTAAACTTTATGTTTAGGTTCAGTCGGTTTCCACCTTCTCCTTGCCCAACTTTAGGGTTTTTACATTCATACATTCATTCATCTTCAGTAACCACTTTATCCAGTCAAGGTCATGGGGATGCAGAGTCTATCATGGAAACACCGGACATAAGGTAGGAATACACCCTGGATGGAATGCCAGTCCACCACAGGACACTATACTGCACTCATTCACACTCGGGGCCAATCTAGACTAGCTAATCCACCGAGCAGTCTGTTTTTGGAAGTTGAATGGAAAATGGAGAACCTGGTAGAAACTCACACAGAGAAAACGTGAGACAGTAACCCAAGCTTAGAATCCACTTTTCTGAGCTAGTCTATTTTTGTACTTTGCTGAGCTTAGCTAGTTTGAACAAAACTAACAAAAAAAGTTGAACATACTGTACTTTTTAAAACCCCATTATATCACTAATTTGGTCACCTGTCAATTCTAACCCACCAGAAAATGTCTTCTATCACACAACAATTTCCTCCAATAGACATGCTCATGATGCATCACTGGGCAGCATACATGGAGGAAAGCACTCTTCTGCATACAAGAGCTCACAGATGCTCACAATTGGCTAGTGTCACTATGACTGACAGGAAGGAAAGGGTATACCTCCCACCCAAAGAGCACAGCCAATTTTCTCTCTTGGTTTCTGGCCATGGGTGGCTGCTGCATTGTCAGGATTCAAACTTGCAATCTACTGATGAAAAGCTGGACATACTATTTAACACATGTGCCATGGTTTATTGAAACAAACAGTATTTTTAAACGCATTGCTCTGTATATCTAGGAGAAGGAATGTGATACAAGGACAAGAGATGCTTCAAAAGAAGAGTAAAAATAGAAATTAGAGTTAAGATGAAGTCATATTTTCTACAGCCTCCCAAAAGCACTATAGTCTGATAATGAGTGGCCTATGGCATTTAAACAACACTGCAAACATCCAGTCCAATTTCTTATCACTCTCACCAACAATGTCACTTAGTTCTGCCTCACACTACACAAACTTCTTGTTTTCAATCATGTTCAACCTTAATTCATGCCTTCAGCCACTATTCATATTATATCAAAAAACATTTCAGTGAAATACGGACACTTTAAAACATTAATGTTGGAGATGATTGAGCATGATGTGACCTGATAAAGGAGTGTCCCTAATCTAATATGATTAATTTATCATAAATAATTATTTTTTTAAATAAATCTCACAAATATGCACACAAGCACACTTTCTATGCTAAAAAGAAAGGTAAGCGCTTGGCCGCCTATGAAAAAGGGGAACGTTTCGAGACTGGGAAAAGGTCCAAACCTCTCCTAAGATCTCTTTATGCTTTCATTTGGAAAACCCTTGCATTTAACACAAGTTCTGTTTTTCAAATATAGCCTCCACTCATGCACCACAAGCTTTTCTGTCTTCACATAAGCCATTCTGGTAAAACTGCTGGCTCGTTAATCACTTATTTAATATGGATTTTCAACCTGTTAAATCTCACATTTTCATTTTTCTAAGACACAACATGGAGCATGGGTATTCAAATAAAGTTTCAGAGATGTCAGGGTATATCAGTTACCTTGCTTACAAAGGTCTGTAATAACCAATTAACATGACTGATTGAACAACAGTTACCTTTTAATCATTAACACTAGTGATTAGAAAAGAAGGGTAATTGAAAAAAGGGGGAAAATAATCTAAAAAAATATCTGTAAAAGTCTCTAAAAACTTCCCTTTCTGAGCTGGTAAGTCTAGCCCTGTTGCTAGTCCATGGAGGTGTTTATTTTGCTATAACACCTCTCAGAATTAGCCACTAAGACTACCTGCTGGTAGTTGGAATGCACAGTAAGGTAGTGCCATGTTTGCCAGGAGTGGCAATTTCTCAGCACTTTTCTTCCACCAAAGAAGTGAGCCTGTATTTGAGGCAATGGACAAAGATGCAGTGTTCACTTTTACTTTGAAACTTTCAGCTGAAGTATGTTTTCTGAATGAAAAGGGCTACTCTATTTTTGCAGATATAATGGACTGGTTTTGATCCTTCTGAGACTACTGCTCACCTCATGAAGATAATTTGTAAGTGTGTTTATCATTATCTTGTCATATGCCTGTGAAGACTGTAGCTGTTGCATGTCCTCAGTCCAAGCATCTTCAACATACAGTATATGACAGGTATCCTAAAATTGTGGAAGAAAACAAGAATGTGGGCATGGAAGGAAGAGGGAGAAGTGAGACAATGCTGTCTATGTCACTGTCCCTATTCAGTTCTATTTTGGGGGAGAAAATGTATGACATTGGCAAAATAAGAAAATAAACCAACATTTCAAAGGAAGTAGTATCTGTAAGTACTTTGTTTATTTGACTGCAGGAATTTTTTGCAGTATACTGTCAAAGTGCACATTTGAGGGCTGTCTACAATCATCACTATATTTACTTAGAGGATTTTAGTGAAATGGATACCGTTTTGCACATCTACAGCAGATGGCGAGTACCAACTTACAAATGGCTGCTTAGGACAACTTCACCAACTCACATTTAGCTCTGTTTACATGTATAGACTCATATAAGGTCATATAGCACTGACGGTCATTATGGCAAGGCTGTTTTCAGAATCAGAACAGAATAAAAAAAATAGAATATAAAGAAAAGAGGGATATGCATGAGAGAGAACAACAAAATAAGAGAGAGAAAATTGATAATGGTTTTACTCTGGTGTAATAATTGTGGTGAAGCTATATTAATATATTGAATTTTCCTGTAGGATAACAAATACAGATGCATCACTAGGGTGGCCCAGAATATTATTTAATAATCAATACTACATATTTTCCATTATCAATACTAATTTTGCAAAAATGTAGGACTTCTAATGAAGCACTTTGTTGTCTGTGGTGTAAGCATGCTGACCACAGCACTCGCTTGATCATTATTCACATCTAATGAATGTTAATCAATTTTTGTTCAAAATAATGCAGGCTAAACTTTAGTCATGTCAAATTAAGTGGTCAGCATTTATTTTTTTAAATCTTGCAATATATTGCATTAAAAACGTGGTTGTAAAAAGCTATATGCAATTTACATAATGCATTTCTAATTTCTTACCAACAACATTTGTACAAAAATTTACAAACAGCAGTTATTAATGCTTTTTACACATATAGTGTATCTTTTTGAGCTCACTGCACAACAAATGAGAGCACTTAGCATATATAGCATATAACCATTGAATGGCCTTACGTTAACCTTGACATGAAAGACTCAAGAGATCAGATGAGCTGAAAAGTCTGTGTTTAGAAAATGTGATCATTATGAATTCAAACAGATACTCAGTGAGGGAATGTCAACGTAAAGCTCAAATGTAGTTTTCTTTTTAATATTTTTACAGGACATTAGCTTTTATCACAGGTCAGTGTCACCACTAAATTATAAGCTTGAATGTCTTGATTCTTTACAAAATATTTAACAATACATTGTGGTTTATTTTCTTGAGTGTAACACAGCAGGTGTAAACTATATGTAAACAATCTGGAAGAACTTGTGGAATTGGATTCAACACTTCAACAAAGTCTGAATAATTATGTTAAACACAATATAAAGTTTACAAAGCTAAATCAGTAAACATCTATCTGGTAACTTGGGGAACATGAATAGCTAATGTTATACAAATGTTTAACTAAATTCACAAACTAGTTCAGAAATGTGTGAGATGTTAACTGTCCATTGATATAATCACTGACTCAGAAAGCTGATATGCATCAGCTATCTGTAAAAATGTTGCTGGAGAGAGCAACAAGAGCAGTGGGAGACTAACATGTATATTCTTAACACATACTAAGTATAGAAACTGTGGTATGGATGAATACAGGGTTTTTTTATCATTATGAAATAAAAATAAACATGGTAAAGTGATTCATGAGCATAAAGTGATTCATGAGCATGATCAAATCAGAGAGTAGATTAGAAAAGTTCTAATCTAAAAAAGTTAATTGTGCTACATTATGCCACAAATAAGTATTAAATACCACTAGAACCAAATTTGGTCTTATTGCATGGCTAGATGATAACCAATAGAACCAAATGTCTTCCATCCATACAATTTCTGTACCACTTATCCTGGGTTGCAGGGGAACCTGAAACCTATCCCAGGGAACTCAAGGCACAAGGCAGGGGAGAACTTATGTGGGGTGCCAACCCATCACAGGGAACAATGACACACTACAGACAAATTTGAAATGCCAATCAGCCTACAACTCATGTCTTTAGACTGGGAGAGGAAACCCAGAGGAAACCCTGAAGCATGGGGAGAGGATGCAAACTCTGTACACACAGGGCAGAAGCGGGATTCGAATCCTCAACCCTGGAAGTGTGAGGCAAACATGATAACCACTAAGCCAGAATGTCTTGCAGTACAGTTTACTGAAAAGCATTACCTCTGACTGTTACACTGACACGGAAGACTTTCCAAAAATGCTAAATAAACATCTCCTCACAGAAACCTTCACCAATCAAAGACACTTTTTTTGTTAAAGAACAGCACACGTTACGTTTAGACAAGTTTGAATATATCAATAAATCTGACCAATCAGATTGTTACTGAAACCCCCAAAACAGCCTTGTCTTTTTAAAATTCAACCAGAATGCCAAGTTCATCAGCAACACTGTAATACATTATGACCTGAGCACAGTTCAAGTTTTATTTACGGTATTTCAATGGTTTCAATCCAACCAGTTTAATAACACGGAAGATAAAGGGAATTAGCATAAATTAATTTTTTTGCAGGTATCTTTCATTTCAGTATTCCATAGCAAATCATAGCATTTGAATAATAATTAAAAAGATTATAAAATAGAATAGGGATGACATGTCACAATGTAAATCCACAAATAAGTGAGAGAGTGAGGGAGAGAAAAATGCCTGAGAGAGACTGAAACTGGATGGCTGAAAAAGATTTATATTTTATGTACATGTGTGTTCGTGCATGGCTTTCCCGTCCCACTCGGCCTCTCAGAGGAGAGAGTGGGCGTGTGGTGGAGAACACAGAGCCAAGCTCGGTTTGATGTACGCCTTGGTTCTGAGGCTGAGCTCAGGGAACTGCAGGCTCATTATCTCTCCCCAAGATGGGCCTTCATGATACTAAACCCAGCCAGAAATGTTGCTTACTGAAGAGAAAAAGAGGGAAAGAGGAAAGACGTGAGACGTGCCCTTCTTAGTATACAAGCCTCTGTGGCCTTTTCGATGTGGCATCTGTTCTCAGATTAGTGGGGTTTTGGGGGACTTGATCAGCATGAAATGCAAAAGACTGGACCGCAGTGCGTGTGTGTCTTTGTCTTTGTGTGTGTGTGTGTGTGTGTGTTTCATATTATTTGTTTGAATGAGCAAGTGCAAATGTTGTAATTTGTATGTGTATATTCAATTGTGTGAACATGTAAGTGCAAATACTACTCCCAAAAAGCATTTTTCAAATTCTTTTTGTTTATTTGCCTTATCAATCTGTAAGGGGATACAACAGTTCTTAAACTATGGTGATGCTACTGGTAAAATAAAGTTGTTATTTTCAGCCTAACATGATGTAAACATGGGAATTATATGGCTCAGGTACTATGTATATATAAAAATCTGATCACTGTCAAAATATTGGAATTGTGTATATAATGGGAATATAAAGTCCCATAATGTAAATGCAGCTCATATCTAAATTGAAACTGCTCTGTGATGATGTCTACTGTTTAAAGAACTATGCAAATAACATTGAATTGGTGTGAAAAGCATCAGCAGTAAAGGCAGAAATGCCTTTACTGCTGGCATTGCCCACTCAGTAATACACTACAGAGTTCCATTACATCAGGCCTGGTACACCTCCTTCACACACACACACACACACACACACACACACACACATATTCACATCACTTAGATCCCTCCACCATAACCAATTCACTTAACGCATTCCCCCTGCTGCAGCATGGGCAGGAGCAAGCAGAGGGCTGCGCAGAGAGCTCGTGTCTCACAGGGACATGAGGGCACACTCTTAGATTCAGTGTGGGGATCGATTTAAAACACGGGGGGTCGTTTCAGCACACCAAGACTAGAGAATATTTAACTGCAATTGTGTGTGTGTGTGTGTGTGTGTGTTTGTGTGTGCATTCACACACGTGTGTGTGTATTCTTCATAGAGAGAATATGACATGAGGGATCTCATATTGCCATGCATACCAAACAGATATAGAAGCTGTCACTGTGTGATAAAATGCTTAATGAAGAGTATAAGTGGATTCCTTCACCCAGCATGTAACAAAGATCTAATTCAGGGTTGTACTTAAGTGTTCTGCTCACACTGATTTTAAGACCATGCCATTAATTAGCAACCTGTCATGTAAAACCATATGTCTGTGGGCTGAAGGCTTCAAGCATTCTGTGATTGAAAATTTACAAAACATGACAGTGAGATGATGTTAAAGGTCCTAGGTCTAAAATATTTTCAGGCATTTTTGAGGATACAGTGCCCTCCAATATTGACACCCTTGGTAAATCTGAGCAAAAAGGCTGTGAAAAATTGTCTTTATTGTTTAACTTTTTTATCTTTTCTTAAAAAAAAAAATCACAAAAATACGCTGTTCTCATGGATATCAAACAATTGCAAACAAAACACAGGCTTATATATATATATATATATATATATATATATATATATATATATATAGAGAGAGAGAGAGAGAGAGAGAGAGAGAGAGAGAGAGAGAGAGAGAGAGCTTAGTTAAATATAGTTGTGCAACAATTTTTGGCACTATTATAGTCTATACTGCCTCTCCAAGTTCTGCAACTTCTCCTGCAATGACTGATGAGAATGTTGGAGAATACATGGCAAAGAATCTAAGACCATTCCTCTATACAGAATCTCTCCAGATCCTTAAAATTTTTAAATCCATGCTGGTGGACTCTTCTCTTCAGTTCACCCCACAGGTTTTCTATGGGTTTCAAGTCAGGGGAATGGGATGGTCATGGCTGGACCTTGATTTTGTAATCAGTAAAGTATTTTGCTCTCTGGACCTGCCTGATCCTTTTCTGATCTCCAACCTCTGGATGGAGCTCTCATATACTCCAATTTAATTTTCCTTTACTTTTACACTATCCGTTGTTACCCAGATGAGGATGGGTTTCCTTTTAACATCTTAGGGAGTTTTTATCTTGCCACCATAGCCACTGGCTTGATCAATTGGGATAAATTTGCACATTTAAAATCTGTATTCCGTGTTTATATATTTCTGTAAAGCTGCTTTGAAACAATGTCTTGTAAAAAAGTGCTATACAATGAAAATTGAATTTAATTTAATATTTGTGTTAATTTTATGTATGTTTTGGATCATTTTCCTGCTGGAAGATCCAACCATAGCGAATTTTAAGCTTTCTGACAGAGACCGCCAGGTTTTCATTTAATATCTGTTGATATTTGATGGAGTCCATGATGCCATGTATCCTAACAAATTGTTTAGGTCCTCTGGCAGCCCCAAAATATTAAAGATCCACCACCATATTTAACCATGGGCATGAATTACTTTTCCATATGGCTACCTCTCTGTGTGTGCCAAAAGCACATCTCGTGTTTATTGCCAAAAAGCTCTATTTTTATTTCATCTGACCATAGAACCCATTTGATGTTCCAGCAATGTCTGGCAAACTAAAGATGCTTGAGTTTGTTTTTGGGTGAGAGTAGAGGCTTTTTTCTTGAAACCCTTCCAAATAACTTGTGGTGATATAGGTGATGGATTGTAGTTTCTGCAATTCTCCAGCTGTGATCCTTGGAGATTTTTTGGTCACTCAAACCATCCCCTTCACAGCACATTGAGACAATATAGACACACACCCAGTGTAACATAACACCCAGACATAACATTTCCAGTTGACTGGAACTTCTAAATTATAGCCCTGATGTTTGAAAATGGGCATTTTCAATGCTTGTGCTATTTTCTTAGAGCCACTTCCCATTTTGTGAAGCTCAACAACCTTTTGTCGCACATCACAGCTATATTCCTTAGTCTTACACATTGTTTTGAATGACTAAGGGAATTTAGCTAATGTGTTACCTCATATTTATACCCCTTTAAAACAAGAAGCCATGGTTGAACAATTTCCTGTTCCTAGTCACCCAGGTATAATAATAAAATGTAAAATATCAATAGGAACATACATCAAATCTATTTTTCTCATATGAATTCATGGGGTGCCAATAATAGTTGCATATAGTTGCATAAGAGATTTTTTGGATAAACCTGTGTTTTGTTTGCAATCATTTGATATCCATGAGAGCACTGTTTTTTGTGAATTGTTTGAATAAAATATAAAATGGTGAAACAATAAACACAATTTTTCACAGCCTTCTTTGCTCATATTTACCAAGGCTGCCAATATTGGTGGAAGGCACTGTATCTCAAGTGATTTCCAATCCCATCATAGTGTCTACATAGGCAAAAGCCTTTCTTTGCTTATTTGACTCACACCTCAACTAATAGTCATTAATATTCTTAAGGAAGTGCCTAATGTTGATTAATATGAATTAAAGTGGATTTAGATGACGAGTGATCTGACTACTGCTCTAAATGGCAAAAATCGCAGGGAATAAGTGCTCAAATTGTGACAATGCCTCACAATGAGTGGCTGTCAAATCTAAAATTAAATGCCATTTACGTCACCATTCACCTAATGCTGAAATATGTTGACACCCAGGCAACACTCAGCTGTAATGAAACTTCAAGAAATGAAGACACTAAAAAATATTGATATGGTGGTGGTTGGCGAAATATTTCTATTGCACAAAACAACTCTAAATAGTAAATAACATTCACATGAAACAGTGAAGTCTGTCATGGTCATGCAGCCTACAGCAGATAAGCAGTTAATGATAATCATGAAGTCACAGATTAGCTTTAACTGAATGTGCTGTTACACTATGATTCTGTGTAAACTGAATCATAGCATTGGTCACGTTACACAACATCTGATCAAAATTTTAGATAAGTAAGATAATTGTCATGTCAGCTCTGACACATTAGTTAGATGTGTTCATGTTAGTGAACATGTTTACATAGCATTGTTCTCTCAGCATTTGGCAAAAACCTTCTGATACATACATGATTCATCTATGCTACTAATAATTGCATCTACTAATAATTGCAAAACTGCATCTAAATTGTTTCAGAACCATCCTAGATTTAGATGCCTCATCCAAGTTCCAAAATAGTTCCAAAATATGGTTGGCCTGAATGACAGAAAAATATTATGTTTAGCTGCTGGTCTGCTTAATAAAGACAGAAGCATTTTGCATGTTAGTCTAAGCCATTCTCTTCTTTCATTTTCCTGTAATGATATTTCACATTTTCTTAGTTTTAATGGACTCCTTGTAGTACAAAAACACCAGGATTTCCCCCTGCCAAAAGGTAATTAATATATATATATATATATATATATATATATATATATATATATATATATATATATATATATATATATATATATATATATATATTATAACCTCTACGGAGAAGTCACAACCAGAACTACACAACTGCTGTAAGCAGACTGTATGAAAAAAAAAGTCTCCTATAAAGACATATTTGCCATAAGAAAATGGAACACCCATCCATCCATCTTCTACCGCTTCCAGGGTCACAGGGGAACCTGGAGCCTATCCCAGGGTGAATTGGGTACAAGGCGGGTACACCCTGGACAGGGTGCCAGTCGATTGCAGGGCACAATCACATACCCATTCACTAAGGACACTTTAGGTACGCCAATCAGCCTACCATGCATGTCTTTGGACTGGAGGAGGAAACCGGAGTACCCGGAGGAAACCCCCGCAGAACATGCAAACTCTACACACACGGCCCCGGCGGGAATCGAAGCCCAGACCAGGGAGATGTGAGGAGAGCACTATCTAACAAGTCTCTCTAAACTCTCCCATAAATGTTCAATTCGGTTGAAAACTGTGAAGGCAATAGCATATGATTTACATCATTTTCATACTTATTTTCAAACCATTCAGTGAGTCCTCATGAACTGCAGTCCAATGCCCCATCATTGGTTTACAGATATGCACACTTTAACCACATTTCCTCCATTGTTTTGCCGTAAGACTATTATTCTAGATATACACTATCTGTCCAGGAACACCTCTACACCTGAACATTCATGTTGTTATCATGTCACAGCTGTGCAAGCATCAGAAAAAGTGATTGAAGTGAATGAAGTGAAAATGTGAATGAACAAATCTCTGTGACTTTGATCATGGTATGGATGTTGGTCCCAGAAGGTCTGGTTTGAGCATTTCATAAATTGCTGATCTCCTGAGAATTTCTCACATAACAGTCTCTAGAAGTTATACAGAATGGTGCAATAAGCAAAAAAAAAAAAAAAACTGAGTGAGCGACAGTTCCGTGGGTGGAAACACCTTGTTGATAAGAGAAGTCAGAGGAAAATGGCCAGGTTTGAGCTGCCAGGGAGGAAATAGTAACTCATATAATCACTCTTTATAACCACGGTGAGCAGAAAAGCATCTCAGCATGCACAAAACATTGAAGGTTTTTTTCACAGAAATTTGACAGATACTGAATAAATTCATGAATAGCTTAAATTTGGTGTCAGTCCAATATTTTCCACTTTGCCTAATTAACATTGTACACCTGATGTTTAATAAAAATCCATCATTTTAATTAACTTTGAGATTTTAGGAAAATATCTAAAACTATTCAGAAAATGCTGTTGAATTCTCAAATTGGTCGGATTGGTCAGAAGGTCTTAATTTTCAGTAACAGCAGCTCTGACCTTAGTGCTAAATGTACTGATGCTCTACAAAGTTAAATATATATATTTTTTATACAAACAGTTAAGATGTATGATGTGTCATTTGTTAATAAATTGTAATCATTTAGAAATTGCTGTGTTATAGGAGGAATGGAATACTTCTGGACAGGGTGTTTTAGGAAAACACTTCGAGTGTTGAGAGTAACTCTGTTTTTTGTCAGGCCTCATCACATTTTCTTACTTTTATTGTATTCAGAGTTCCATTCCAGCCTTTCATGTTGTTCATATCATTCCAGTATGGGATAAATCATGCCTACTACAATGGTAGTTTCATCTCCAGTGATTTCATTCACATTTCTGTTACAGAAATCTGTCCACAAAACCCTGTTTGAAGTATAATTTGTCCCTGTGAGTTGGCAATGGAAAATATTTAATACATTCACAGCTTAAGGCTCACTATTAAAGAGGCTTTTTGAGGTGCGAAAAGTATAATTGGACGTTCTTAAATTTGCCTTCATGACTTTATCTATGGCTCTGAGGGACAGAAGTACTGCAGATCACCATGGCTGTGTGGGATTGATAAGGTTTCACTGGGTCTCATTATGGCACTGTCTTTAGTTAAAGTCAGACCAGGGGCATGAACTGCATATATCACACTAATTCAGTGACACCTATGTAGGTCACGTGAAAGGAAGTGACATGTAATTACAGTGACTGTGAGACTCAGGATGATCCATATGGGTCAGACAGAGGTTTATCTAGAGTAGTGTTGGTAGACTCTATACAGTGCGTGTAGAGAGTGTATAGGGACTTTCTCTATCTCCCACTTGTTCCATCACTTCTTGTTGCTTGTGTCACAAGTTGAGGTTGAGGCAGAAGCAGTTGCAGATTTTAAACATTTAATGTAAACAAATAGACTACTAGACAAACACTAAGACAACTTGGCAAGATACTATGGCAAGAAACAAAACACACTGACATGAAAGACAGAAGTCTCAGACAACAAAAGACCAGGAGAGAGTGCAGACAAAGACTATATATACACATGTGTGCTCATTAACCAGAAACGTGGATCAGGTGCAGTTGTGGTGCATGTGGTCATGTGGTGCAGTGCAGTGGCTGATGGGAAATGGAGTCCAGAGTTCCCAGATACGTGACAGCTTGCCAAGAATTATGTTTCCAATCAAGTTTTTACTTAGCTGTCAGAGCAGGAGAATTCAATGTTTCCCAATTATATATCAATAATGATTTGACATCTGTGCCTAGAGTACTGCTCTTAGGTTTTAGCATGGTGAGAGGGTGAAATTAGAAAAAGAAGGGTTGAGAGAGGCTCTGTGTGGTGTGTGTGTGTGTGTGTGTGTGTGTGTGTGTGTGTGTGTGTGTGTGTGAGAGTGAGAGAGAGAGAGAGAGAGAGAGAGAGAGAGAGAGAGAGAGAGCAGGTTTAAACAAAAAATCAAACTGCAGGAATTCGCTTTAGGACAGCAATTAGTTGAAAAAACATTGCAATCATAAATTACAAAAAATAGATTAGATATATCTACTAATAGATTTACAGAATTTTGTTGCATGTGGATATGATTTTTTACCATAGACGCATCATGTATGTAAACAACTTAAAAACTACTCTATTACAGGTTAAGTGGAAGTGGTCTAAACAACTAGTGTGCACAGGGCATGGACTACAGGGAGTGGTATCTCAATATCTAAGACATGTTTCTTTTGTAGATTTCAAGCCTTTTTGGAGCTCATTAAGGCAGTGTTTAACTCAGGCTACTGGATCTGACTACAGAAAAGAAGAACACACTGAATGTTCTAGTTTACAAATCAGTCCCTCCAGGATTTTGTGATTGCAGCAGTTAATGCAAAACCAATGAAACACTGCAATATTCACAGGAGCTTGCAATTTTTCTAAATGACGGCAGCTTTTCTGCAGATTTGGGGCAAGATGTGTCATGTGATGTCATCACAACGCGTCATGTGACGTCATCACAACGCACATTCAGCTAAAGCCCCGTTCAATTCATGTGTGCCTCATTTACCAACAAACATCATTTCAAGTAATTTTCTGAAAAAAAAGCACAGAAAACTAAAATAATCTGCAGCAAAATCCAAAAAAAAATCTGGGTTATGTATGTAACCCTGTTTCCTGAGAAGGGAACGAGACGTTGCGTGAGCTTCATACTGTGGGAAGCGGCCTTCCACGTGACCGGTATCTAAAATCTGTGTGAAATCACCTCTATTTATAGGCCTGCCGTGGTCAGCTGACATGGCATTTTGCACATCGCATAATTATAAAACGGTGCCTGTAAACCACATCATCAGACTCTATTATCTGCAGTGAGGATGCGATTCACAGGCATGCCCAGTATGACAAAGCCACGCAATTTCTAGTAACCCTGTTTCCTGAGAAGGGAACAGGGTTACATGCGTAATCCAGACATTCCCTTTCAAATAAAACTCAACATTGTGTGTGCTTCACACTGTGGGAAAAAGTATACCCACTACATCATACTGAGGGTATGGCCTGTTCAAAAAGGTCTGAGCCAGAGGGTCACTGCAAAACACTCGAGCCTAGGGTGAAATCCATGTCCAAACTGTAATATTAAATGAATGTGTGCAGCGTTGACCACCCCACCATATCACAGACATCCTGTAAAGGTACCCCTTTGGATAAAGACTTTGAGGAGGCAACCCGCCTAGTGGTATGAGCCCTTATGCCAAGAGGTATAGTGAGACAGCATGCCTCATAAGCAATAGAGATTGCAATGTGTTGTCTCATCGGTTTCGCTTGATTTCACCACTTGTGGATGGAGTCTTCAATCCCCAGGCCTCAGCCCCTAACTCGACAGGATGTCTGCCCCAGTTGCACAGAATGTACATTGCACTAATTGAAAAAACTTTGCAGGAAGAAATAGTTGTGCCTACCTGAACAGGGGGCATGAACATAACCCTCCCTGGTGGTTGATATATGAGACCACCGCTGTATTGTCTGTCACAATGGACACATGGTGATCTCTCAACTGAGGAAGAAAGATTTTCAGTGCTAGGAATAAAGCTGCATTTCTACATATATGCCACTCCAGATGAGGGCCACCCTACAGACTGTGAGCTGAATGGCCATCTAAGACCACACCCCAGCCCATGATGGAGGCATGTGTCATTACCATCTTGCAATAAGGAGACACCCATAGAGTGTGGCAAAAAACTTTGAGAGACCTCCAAATTCTCAGAGTATGTAGACATCACTGTGTGACACTGATTACTCTCAGGGCTTTTGTCTGAGGAAACTCCTGACTTTTCAGCCACCACTGGAATGGTCTCATGTTCAATAGGCCCAATGCTATAATGTTGACTACTACTGCCATATGCCTAACAGTCTCTCATAGAGACTGGAGGGGATGCCCAGACCAAGCTTTATCTTGCTCAGTGTTGATAGGTTTGACCCTACATGTGTTGGGGATAGAAACACCCTCACCCTCTGCATCGGAGAAAGCATACTTTTATTGGGGTTCCACCTGTGCCTAAGCTCCTCATGTGGGTGAGAAAAACATCTCAACGTTGAATCGCCAACTCCCTGAATCGTGCTAGAATTCAGTTGTCATCCAGGTAGATTAGTACACGGATGCCCTGGAGTGGCAAGGGAGCCAGTTAATGGCCCTAACAATCGTCACCTGATACCTCCCTCCACGGCCTATCAGGCTCCATCTTTGCCTGTCTGGCATTAATTATCAATCTTAGATCAGGCCAACTAGCAGGCTGTGAATCTGGATGCCTGGACCCCCTGGCTTTCCACGGAGCAATGCGGGCCACCACACTCATCTCTGTGCATCTTTCGCACTAGTGCTCGACACGACGAGGAAGGAACTGGCTGAACGCAGCCGTTTACTGTTTTGCCTCGTGAAGCCTGTCAAAAATGGTTTTAACCATGCCGCCAAACAAGTCAGGGGTGTCCAGCAGAGAAACCTGTGTGCATGTGTGTGTGTTTAGAATGGTTATAGCTTTTGAAAAAAACTATTCTTGAATCTATTAGTCCTTTTAGAACTAATTAGTTATTAGTTCTGATGCACCTGTAACATCTCCCCGAGGGCAACAGATTAAACAGATCAGAGCCAGGGTGAGAGCTGTCCTTACTGATGGTTTTTCCTCTGCTGAGGCAACGGGAGGTGTAAATATCCATCAGGGAGGAGAGAGGGCAGCCAGTAATCTTCTGTGCTGCTCTTATTACTCTTTGAAGCCTCTCCCTGTCTGCCACGGTGCAGCTGCCGTACCATACCGTGATACAGTATGTCAGCAGGCTCAGCAGCAGATTGGGGTCCAGATTGTACTTCCTGAGAACCCTCAGGAAGTGTAGCAGCTTCTGAGCCTTCTTAATAACTGCTGTGATGTTGTCTGTCCAGGAGATGTCAGCGGAGATAAGGACACCAAGAAACCGGAAGGTGTGGACCCACTCACCATTGATGAAAGGGGGGGCTAACTCAGTGTTGTGCTTCCTGAAGTCTACAATGATCTCCTTGGTTTTCTTAGTGTTTAGAGCCAGATCGATCTCTGAACACCAGGCTGCCAAGTTCAGGACCTCCTCTCTGTAAGCTACCACATCTCCCTTTGAGATGAGTCCGACCACTGTAGTGTCGTCAGCAAACTTGACGATACGATTGTTATTGTGGACCGGACCACAGTCATAGGTGTAGAGACAGTACAGGAGGGGGCTCAGCACACAGGCCTGTGGAGAACCGGTGCTCAACGTGTGAGTGGAGGAGAGGTGGGTTAGTGAGAAAGTCCTTTATCCAGGCACATGTGACGGGGGGGAGGCCAAGAGTGACCAATTTTTGATGAGAATATCCGGAATGATTGTATTAAAAGCCGAACTGTAATCCACAAAAAGCATCCGGACGTAGCTCTGTTGCTGCTCTAGATGTCTCAACACGGAGTGGAGAGCTACGGCAATAACATCCTCTGTGGATCTGTTTGCGTGATATGCAAACTGATAAGGATCGAAGTCTGGGGAGAGGTAGTCCTTGATGTGCTGAAGAACCAATCTCTCAAAGCACTTCATGATAACTGGAGTGAGGGCCACAGGACGATAATCATTTAGGCTAGTGGTGGGAGATTTCTTTAGCTCTGGAATGATTGTGGATGACTTTAGGCAGGGCGGGATGACTGCATGGGCCAAGGAGAGATTAAAGATTCTGGTAAAGATGTGGGCAAGCTGGTGGGCACACGATCTGAGCACCTTACCAGGTACTCCGTCTGGACCAGCAGCCTTCCTGGGGTTCACTGGCAGAAAAATCTGTCTAACATCGTGTTCCCTCACAGTAAGTAGAGTGGTGCAGAAACCAGGAGGGGATGGAGGCAGGGCTAGACTGGTGCAGGAGCCACATGAGGGTGGAGGCAAGGCTGGAGCAGATGAGTGCTGTTGTTGTGATGTTTGAAAGCGAGCAAAGAAGCAATTTAGCTCTTCTGCCAGCATCGCACTCATGTCTCCTGTTGTTGCATCGTGGCCTCTGTAGTTTGTGATGTCTTGCATGCCCTGCCACACCTCTCGTTTATTTTTATTGGACCGGTGGGACTCTATGCACCTCTTATGATCCGCCTTAGCTTCCTTAATACCACCTTTCAGGTTGGCACTATACTCTATACAGAGCTCTATTACCAGACCTGAAGGCAGCGTCGCAGGCTCTGAGGAGTGTTCGGACCTATTTGGTCATCCAAGGTTTCTGGTTTGGGAAAACCCGAATGTTTTTGTCCACAGTCAGATTTCCGATATTGAATTTTATATAGTCCAGTACCGTTCCTGTTAATGTTTCTAGCTCCTGGTGTTCAAATTAATCCCAGTCTGTCTGTCCGAAGCAGTCTTGCAGTTTAGAGAATGCATCGTCAGACCAGGTGCATTGGCTCCCCCTCTGGCTCCTCGGAATCAGAGAGGGTGGTTTGACTCTCCATACAGGAAGGAGGCGTTGTGATGCAAGCTCCAAAACCCAGAAGCAGAGAGTCGGATCCGAAAGACAGAGCAAGAGCAGTGATCTATCTTCGTCTGAGAAGAGAGTGAGCTGAGAGTGGAGCTGCCTGATTCTGAAGCGTCCCCTCAAGGGCTGTCACCGCATGTTCCACTCCCAGAAACTTCACACAGAAAATGTGTCTGACCCCCTCTATAATAAAATAAAATGGGAGCAAGGAGTAATACACGTCCTGAAAATCCTCTCTGACTCATACTTTCTTTTTTTGTGCAAAAAGTGACAAAAAAACTAAAGATATATAAATAAATAAATAAATAAATAAATAAATATATATATATATATATATATATATATATATATATATATATATATATATATATATATATATATATTTACTTTTTTGTGATGATATAAGCATGATTTCACAAAGACTTCAGATATTAGTCATGCACCAGGGCACGTCCCACAGCTTGAAGCTTATTCAACGTTGGCCTCCATTTGAAAGCGAACAAGCATTTTTGGCTGCAACAATCACAAAAAAAAGCCAAATCGTATACAAACTCTGAATCAATGTGTCCTATTTATAGTTATGAAATTGCTTATCCTGACCCTTCTAAGAAAGGAATATTATGAAACAGGAACATTTAAAAAAAATTGTTGAATCCTCTTGCTGTATAGGAAAGTATCACTAAGTTCACCCTGATGTGTGCTTCCATGACAAGACTCTTAGGATGAAAAATAAAATTCCATAATCACTTTTGAGTTTATATTTCATTCCGTCACAAGGACCAGTTGAATGGTGTCGAGAAAAATATGGTAATATTGCAGAATTTTTGTCTGTTGCTGTTGTTGTATAACAAAAAGAGAAAAAAATACCCCGAGTGACTCGGGAGCATACTAGCTATTTTCCCCCACTTTACCTTTCAGAGTTTCAGGGAATCTACATCAATGTCATGACTACATCAATAGTTCAAAATACAAATTTCATGATAATTGCACAATTCTTTACATTTGTCTTTTTTTTTTTTAAAACAATGATATCCAATAGAAATACCCATTAAATTGTCTGAGTAATCAAGAGATCTATGTCTAAAGTTTTATATACATATCCCTCATGCACTAACTAATGACAATGCCTGCACAGTCAACCATTAATTTCACACAATGTCAGCTCAATAGAAATGACAACAGCTTAGCATGGAACTCACAAAAAGGTGGTTCTACCCTTTAAATTAACCCAGCATTTTATTATAATTAGCCTACAAACAGAACTCTATAGCTAAGGTAGGCATCCATTACTGAGTTAGCTCAGTAAAGGGGCAACAGAATATGCCAGGACGCCATTGACTCACGCCACACTATGAACAGAGACAACTTAAGAGAGTTGAAACCTTGAATGACTGAATGGCATAGAGACACAAAAAGAGATCAGAAAGTGTCAAGGGAAAGATAAAAGGGCTGAATTAAAAAAAAAAAATATGAGGGCTGTGTGAGAGAGAAAAAAGAACACAGGTAGGGCTGGGCGATAAAATGGTATCTGTATTTATCAATGGTAAACCTTCATTAATGAAATAAAAAATGTTCAGTATGAAGCTCGATAAAATGTAAACAGACTTGAAGTTTGGTTGCATGAACAACCCTCAAGCGTCCGCTGTCCCTGGATCATAAACAGCCTATCATATACATTGATAAAGGAGTGTGCTACGAGTGACAATCAAACAGCCAATAGCAAGTTGCGTATCTTTGGAGTTCGGTTGCCTCATTGCCACGTGACAAAAATGAGTGCTGTGCCTGCCAAGGAGATTGTGATTAAAAAAGGACATGTCAGCTCACCACTGTGGCAGTTTCTTTTCGTCTAGCAAACATCAGAACACCATTGTGTGTAAGCTTTGGCCAAAAAAAACAAACAAACAAACAAAAACCCCTCCCAGCCAAGTACGGAGAAAGAAGCTGCGATAGACTTGAAGTGCGCTTCCGCAGTGCTCATGTAGAGTGCGTGTGACTCTGAACAGCAGGCAAGGAAGAAAAGTGACACGCTGCCGCTTTTTGTGCGTTCTGTTAAAATGTCGGCTCTGGGGAGGACAGTGAGTGTCCTCAGAGCCGGAGCTCGGCAGGATTCCGAATGATATGAAACATTAAATCATGATTAATTTTTTAGCTGTAACGACCAGCCCTCAACACAGAAATATCTGAATACATGTTCCATTGCACTCCTACCTTCATAAACCGCTTTGAAGCCCTGGCCACTCACAGCATAGTCCGATAGTAGCCACAGTGTGAGTCTTGCTCCAGTGCTGACTATTGGAGGAGGAAGCCGGAAGCCTGTTAACCTACAAACACCCCGGAGAAAGAAAACAATAATTAAACCCATAGAAACACTTTTTTTTTTTTTTTTTTTAATATATCTTCACCAAATTATTGCTGAATTCTCATATCAGATTAGTCATGAGGTGTTGATTATTTTATTTTTTTATGAGAGCAGCTGACAGTAGTGCCAGCTATAATTCAAATTACAGAGTTCAAATTAATGTGTTCTTGTGAATTATTAACAATTCGATCACAGTGAGAAAAAATAGACGCCGGTGAGGGAACAACCATTTACAGCTACAGCGTACAGTAAGTGATAACTGGAACTCACTTGACTCATAGACATTCTACAACATTAAAAAGAACTGCAAAATGGACAAAAAAGCACACTATTCATTCATAAATTTAAAACAGTACCTGTTGGAAAACTGCTGTGGTATAAGAGGAATAAAACAAGTGATTTGCTGTTATGAAATATAATAAACTTTGTAGTGGTAACAGTAAAAGTAACAAGCTTTTCATCGGGCCACATCACACCATCCATCATTGATTATAACAGCAAGCCATGTCATGTTTTATAACTTACACAATGCAGAGAACATAGAGGTGAGTGGCAAAAAGACTCAATCAGCACCTCCAGAGCATTTATATTTTAAATCTGACTACTCGGAATAAAAGAAAAACAGCAAAACAGCAAAGGACTGCAAGAATAAGTGCATCAATATTTGTTTTACATGTATATCATACTGTCTTGGTGGTTATGATCAGTGCAACTCTTAAGAAGAATTATTTCAAAGGTCAGAGGTTAAACATGCCTAGAGTTGTCAATGCTATGTTATTTTCAGAGATCTACTGTATAAGCCTACAGTTACAACAGAAAGAGGCACAGCCTCATTAATGTTGTGATGAAAAGCTAATGAGCAATACACTGTATCAACTCATACTAAACTTGTAAACATTTGTCCAAACATGTGCGCTTGGTCCAAATTAACCTCCATGGTGTTCTGATGGTGACATTATGGCATTAGAATAATCGAAGCAGTTCTGACTGTAGTCACTGCTTTTATACAGCCACAACTGAGAACTCTTTAAAAAAAATTAACTCTTCAACAAACTTAAACTTATGGTATGAATGCAAATAGCATATCACATGTATTGTATCACTTCTTTTGATCAGTTAGAAGTAAAGGACAAAGTTGAACCACACTTTTTGAGACTAATTCAAATAAACAGGCTAATTTGATTTCAGCTATGTAACTTCCAGTCTAATTACACGATAAACTTTGTTTTTATAAAAAAAAAAAAAAAAATTTTGTTAAAAAAAAAAAAAGAAAAAAAAAAAAAAAAAAAAAAAAAAAAATTTTTTAATTATAAAACAATTATTGTTTTTTTTTAAAAAAATAAAAAAAAAAAAAAAAAAAAAAAAAAAAAAACAAAAAAAATTTTTTTTTTTTTTGGGGGGGGTGCTAAGGTAGACCAACTTTTTTTTTGGTTTTTTTGCAACCTAGCAAGTGACAAAGTGAAGTAAATAAGTGACATATAGGATGCATTCCATAGACAGTGACAAGTGACATGGAGACAGAGCAACAAGCGACATTTGAATTGACATCTCAATTTCATGCAAATTAGGTATCGTGAGATAAAGCAAGAAAATTCTAATAACTGGCTCCGGGCTGAATCCTACAGTTCCTATAGGCCTCTTGTGAACCAGATTCAAAATTCACGTATCACGTATTTTCCCAGATTACCTACAAAATAATATACACTGAATGAAAAAAGGAAGGTTTTACAGTAAAGTGTACATTTGTACTGTACATTTCCATATGGTCTAGAACCTGGCATAAGTATCAACTCTGTCATGTTTAGCTCTGCTTAGAAGTTGAAACATTAAAAGAGTACTTAATACTTAAACAGTCCGTGTCCAAGTCTTACCATGCTTCAGTGGATAATCTCACCGCATCCTGTAGATTTACCCATAAGAAAAAAGATATTCCTGAACTCATACCAGGTCTATTATTCACAATATTACTGGTAATACTGGACATCCTTTCAACACAATTAGTACTCTGACTTTTTATTATACCATTGTAGAAGAGAAATTGTTTATAATCCCACTATGTGGTGTTACCCAGAAGAAAATGGAGTCCCTGGAGTCTGGTTCCTCTCAAGCTTTTATTTTTTCCTTAGGGGGATTTTCCTTGCCACAGTCACTTCTAGCTTGCTCATTGGGGATTTAACTTTACATCCAGATCTCTGGAAAGCTTTACTGTGACAATATCTATTGTTAAATGTGTTATACAAATAAAATTGTATTGAACTGAATTATGTCACGTTACAAAGATGGATATGGAAGCAATCGCAGATTTCAAACATTTAATAAACAAACAGACAACAAACAAAGACACAATAACCCGAGGCAAAATACTGTGGCAAAACTAAACATTCATGCATGTACAAAAGCATGGATAGAAATAACGTGAGACAAAGAAAGCAATGCAAACAAGGGCATATACACTACTGTGCTCATTAACCAAAATGTAAATCAGGTGCAGATGGTCATGTGACACTGATGCGTGTGACAGTATGGTGCAGTTGCTACTGGGAAATGAACTCCAGAGTTCCCTCAGTGATAGATGACAAACTATAGCTGCAACAACTGAACATGAAAAATAATGCATACTTATATCCATCCATCCATCTTCAACCGCTTATTCCTACTTCAGGGTCGCGGGGAACCTGGAGCCTATCCCAGGAAGCATCGGGCACAAGGCGGGGTACACCCTGGACAGGGTGCCAGTCCATCGCAGGGCACAATCACAAACACACTCATTCATACACTACGGACAATTTACCAAGCTGCCAATCAACCTACCATGCATGTCTTTGGACTGGGGGAGGAAACCAGTGTGTCTACCCGGTATCTGAAAATGGCTGTGCAATGACGCTCCCCATCTAACCTGATTGAGCTTGAGAGGTCCTGCAAAGAAGAATGGGAGAAACTGCCCAAAAATAGGTGTACCATGCTTGTAGCATCATACTCAAAAAGACTTGAGGCTGTAATTGGTGCCAACTGTGTTTCAACAAAGTATTGAGCAAAGGCTGTGAATACTATTGAATTTTCAAAATAAATTTGCAAAGATTTCTAACAAACTTCTATCATGTTGTCATTATGGGGTATTGTTTGTAGAATTTTGAGGAAAATAATGAATTTAGTCCATTTTGGAATAAGGCTGTAACATAACAATATGAGGAAAAAGTGAAGTGCTGTGAATACTTTCCAGATGCACTGTAAGTATTTATGTATTATTTTTTTATGGATGCACAAAAGGCACAGAATTAAACTACAGTCCTAAATGAATAATATATAATATATTGTGTCTGTGTGTATAGGGTTCTTTTCTGATTTGGACAAACAGTTGTGTAAAGTTTTAGTCTGAAGTTTATATTTGTAACACTCCCCCACTCCCCAACTTTATTATGAAAATAATAAAGTTATTTGCGGCCCTAAACTTCATTTAGATATCTGACTATTTGAATGTCTGTGTGTTTCCCTAGAAAGGAATCAATGCTTCAGTTACACTGTAGATACAGATATAAGATGAAGGCCGTCCAAACATGATCAGTCAGAAACCAAATAGAGGGACTAAGAGCTGTGCTATGGTTATACTAGAGGTCTATCCGGACTCATTATCACATGGATGATTCCTGGCCATGCTCGCCATTATAAATGGATCTGTTATGCCTTTAATGATCCCAGGTGCCCATGAGGGAAGCTCATTGGGATAATGGAGAATAGAGAGCAGATAGGAACGAGAACAAAATAAAAATCGACTGAAATTTGAGGTATGGACTAGTGGTGACCTAGGCTTCATCTAGGCCTATTTGAGGGCATTTCCCTATGTATTATATATTCTGTTCATTCTTTATGATAACACAGTTTGGGTGTTATGATAACTGGGGTTAAGACATAGGGGTAATAAAGGACAAATGTCCAAAAAATGGCAACGCAAATATATTCTCTAAAAAAAAAAGGCAACATAGATATGTTCCAAGAAAGCTTTAGTGCTGTTCAGTGAGAGTTATTGAACCCTGAATTTTGGGTTGCATGTAAGCTGGTAAACTGACTTGTGAAGCACTCGTAAACTGAGGAAAACTGTAGCACTGCAGAAATGCAATGTGTTCTGGATATGTGGACTCATATTAATTCTCTGTTTTATACACAAATGTTTTAAACTAGTAATTTATATAATAATATAATAAGCTCTGTACTCTTTGTGCTTTTTATTTTTTATTTTTATGATTTATTAACCTTTTCCCCATCACCATACTGCACTTCTGACCAATGAATTAAGGATTTTTCATCTGTACACACTGCTCAGCACACATTTTTTTCTTCTTTTTGCTTTTAGATTTATTTAATTATGTACAATGTGAAAACAAACCAAATAGCAAATCAACCAAATGTATCAATTTATCTCTGATTCAGCAAATAGACTAATAGGTATGAAAGTGCCATTAGGAAGCTAAGAACCTTTTCCTATACACAGAACGTGCGAAGAACCTTTTTTCTAAGACTATACATAGACATGTCACCTCTTCTGAACAAGTGTCCTTGATAACTTGGGCATTCCTACTATCACTCTCTACCTTATAAAACATTATCATCCCTGACATTATAATCTCTGCACTAATGTATACATGTGTGTATTTGTATGCAGTAAAAAGAAAATTGTTCTGTTGCAGAAACTGATTAAACCGATCTGTAAATGTCACTCCTACCCCGTGCCCGCTGCTCTGTGAGCTTTCAGCACATCCACACAGGCATTGATTTACTGGAGGCCAGCGCAGCTCCATAATAAAATGTGATTAAATGGAGTGTCAGCATGTGAATAATGAGTCACACAGTCCATGCACCAGGTTATGCTGTCACCACACACCAGAGGTTATGACTTTACTGCCGTTGCTCACGTCAGTCCATCATGGGTTAAATCAATGCCCTCAACTGGCATGGCTAGCTGTGTTTGGGTCTCAGACGTGGCCTTTTGCCAGCAGACATGCACATGTCATGAATCTGCACAGTGCAATTTACAGCTGTAAATTCTGCACTGGGAAAGAGCAACATAAACACCCACATCCTAACTGAAAACCTTCTAGCAACTGTTTGCCACCTATGTTGCTTCTATAAATTGTCGTGGTTATGTTGAGTATTGTAAGTACGCTTAATATCTCTCCTGTCTCTTCTTTAAGGCCCATGCTGAGTTGAGACAAATTGTTTTAAATGAACAAAAGTCCCCCCCCACGCATTTGGGATATGCTTTCTCAACGTGTATACACCATGAAAGTAAATCAGGTTGTCCTCCCTCTGATCATATTCTGTAGATACACGGTAGTCTTGCTGTTTTTGTTTTTCAGCAAAAAGGGATTGGAAGAAATAAAAAACACAGCGCCATGTTTCTAACATAAGTTAGTGAGAGAATGTGAGCAAGTGTAGAGTGAAGTGTGCATTTGTGTATGCGTTAATTCTGCTGTGAGTACAATGTGTGATTCTGATTGGTGAGGTGTGTACTTTGTTTATATGTCTTTAAGGAACAAATTGGCAAAAAAACAACAACAAAATACATTTACACTATTTTCACTTTATATTAAATGTAATCAGTTGGCTAACAGTGGTGGAAAACATACAGAGAAATTGTACTTGAGTAAAGGCATGGCTATTGTGTCAAAATCGTACTTAATTAAAAGTAGAAGTACCTACATTTAAACATACAAAAAGTATCTCCATTTAAACATACTCAAGCATTCAAGTGTAAAAGTAAATAATTTTAACTCATAAATATGAACAATTCAGACACGATTTTACTCATTTTTCTTTTTTAATGAATGGGAAGATAGAAAGACGTACACCCTGTCCAGGGTGTACCCCGCCTTGTGCCCGATGCTTCCTGGGATAGGCTCCAGGTTCTCCCGCGACCCCAAAAAGGAGTAAGTGGTAGAAGATGGATGGTAAGATAGAAATTTAAAAAGCTAGCTAGCAAATAGTAACAAGAAGAAACATAAAATACTTGGTTGCTAAAGTCAGTACTGCACTGGAGCTACTAATCTAAGCTAGTTAAAAAGAAATGGAGGTGTGAAGAATGTGTGACAGACAATATTGAAAGAAGCTAACTTTACCACAGAACTTGCCCTGGCTGATTGACTTTTAACACTTTTGTTAAGATATGATGCATTATAATTTTTTTTACTTAAATGGAGCCCATTTTACATCCACTTTTGATGTTCCATCTGCTGCTGGGGGTTGGTAGAGTACCTGGCGCTGTATTCACCTGCCTGCTGTGTGTCCTTTCCCCATCAGCCTCACACTCGTTCAGCGTGCTTGGGTTGTAACCAGCATGATGTTGAAGATGCTGGTTTTTGCTCTTGGGTGTTCAACCATGCATGCTTTGAAGTTGAGTGTGTTAATTGCAGGCTTTTTTTTTTGGACTGCTCACTTTTCATCTGTTTGCTGGTTAGTCTCCTACCAAGACCTTGATGTACTCCTTAATGACTTGGGGCATTTAGCGGTCATCCTTAACTGAACTCGTGGTGTGTATGGCTGTTGTTGGGCATTGGGGGCTGTTTGATGCGTCCAGTACATTAGGCCACCCCCAGAGTGACTACAATACTACTTTCCATAAATAAAACTAGTAATAAGAACTGAAGTAGATTGTCTGTCTTTGATGGACACCTAGTAGCTATTTATTCTGTCATATATTAATTTGATGGTTTGCTTAAGTCTTCATCATCTTCTTCTTTGACTCCATCAGGATCGGCACACTCGGGTCAAATTTGGAAGTGCGTTTATGGTCATAAATTTTGACAGTGTGTCTAAAAGCCATGTTTCCTTGGATTCCCAAGGTCAAGATGAGTTCAACATTTTCCACTGTTTTTACTTTGTCAGAAAAAAAAAGAAAAAAACTCGCTATTGCTTCTACAAATTTTGTCCAATCATCACGAAATGTGGCATACATCATCTTCAGATTAAGCCTCACAAAAGTTATAAAAAAGAATTTTGAATATTCCAAATGGTTTGTCTTTAATGGGCCAATGAATCTGACTGCGAAGCTGGAAAATAGGAGTTGAGGCCCTATCTGAGCAATGACTTTACTCACTGACACAAATCTTGGTAGACATCCTCAGGACCAAGACCTGAGACTATGCAACAAATTTCATGCCAGCACTGCCTACTGGTCAAAGGTTACAATAACATGGTCTAAATGCTCAAATCTAACTACTATTTCTGTTACTCCTCCTCCATATTTTGACACATTTTCATCAAATTTGGCTCACATCATCTTGAGACCTGAATGTACATGACAGAGTGTTTAATATCAAATAGCATTTTTATAGAGCAAATTTCAATTCAAATTTTTTTTAAAGAAAAAAAAAATCATCTAAGAGCAGCAGCAACAGGCAACACGACAGGTCACAGCAGTAGTGGCAGCTGCAGCAGCAATACCACCCTGCTGCCCACTTGTTCATCTACACCTTTCCTCCTACACTCAGAGAATTCCACCACTATCTGTGGTAAAACATACACCTCATGAGTGAAACTACAAATGACTCTTGAATCACTTTACCTCATCCTTTACCGAAAGGAAAGCTCTGCTTTCCTGTGACTGCTTAGGCAACAATTGTGGAATGTCTGTGCATGTGCAGCTTACCAAGTCTGGTTGCTTGGTCCCTCGAAAATGCCGCTTGCAGCTTCAAAAATAATAATCGAAGGTAAAGGAATAATAATAATAATAATAATAATAATAATAATAATAATTATTATTATTATTATTATTATTATTATTATTATTATTATTATTATTATTATTGTTGTTATTATTATAGTTGTTATCAATAAATTCCAACTGAAGACGTTTCCCACCCATCATCCTTCCCAGCTGTTAGTTGATGAGACTGTCAGTGCAGACTGCTGCGTTTGACACAATCGTGGTTATAACTCTCTGGCTCTTCAAGGCCTCAGTGTGGGCCAGAGCAACCTCAAAGCAGCTAAAGTCCTGGGTGAATGCTACCCAATTATACTCTCCTACTCCATATATCCAGCCTTCAGCCAGCCTCTATAAATACACACTCGCACATCTCCACTTCCCACACACACTCGTTCATTCAGGTTATGCATCAGGTTATTTTTTGCCACTGTAGCTATGATGGCCTCCCAGTGAATCACAGTCTGTAATGGGCACGATAAGTGATTTTAGAGCTAGAGATTGTATTAGGGCACATACTGAGTGAAGAGATAATACACACAACCACAGAATGCCCAAGCAGAAGCCCAAACCATCCGCCTGCAGCACGCGAAACAGTAAACTCCAGACATAGACGTTGGAATAATTAAACATACTTCTTAAATTAAATGTTTAAATATTCAAAATAATAACTAGCAATTTCCTTTGGCACAATAATATGACTTACAAATGGTACATCAATATCTATCTAGATGAATATAGCGTGATGTGTTAGACATAGTTAGGTACAGTGTGATGTAATTTCCACTGAACTGTGTGAAGCCCCCTGATCAGAGTTGATCACTGATGGAACATCATTAGCCTGTTTGTATTTTGGACAGTGCCAAACAAATTGAGCCAGCAAAGGCGGCTATCCAAAAACAGCCAGAGCATGGGATTCAAAATACACTCCCCTTTCACCTTCATTTCCCTTCACAGTGGTGGATGTCAGAAATCCAGAGCACCATCTTCAGACTTAATGAGATAATTGGTCCATCTGAGAAATCAGACCAACACTTGCACAGCAAAAAGTGTCTTATTAGTAGATGCTACTAAAATTTCAGTCCAGTTCATGGCAGTTTATACGAACAATTAGACAGTGGCATCAATGTATGCTGTTTTTTTTTTGTTTTTGTTTTTTTCCATAACAGGCCTCATTTATTAAGCTGGATACAAATGTATTTGGTTGTAAATTGTCCACAGGAGCATTTATGTAAGAGATTTGTTATTAATTTGAAATAATCTGTTAGTTTGTAAAAACATTTTTATATCCTACAAGATCATTTGAGTTGGGGTAAATTTCTGTATAAGAATATACTAATCTGAACCACAGTTTATAGACTTAAAATTGTATAATTGGCATGAATGAATCACTGCAGTTTTATTTAATCGTTAAAGTTGATAAGTTTAAATAATAGTGTTGTGGTACTCGACACCAGTCTTGGAACAAAGGCTATGAAGTCTTGAAATAATTTTTGAATGCCACCGGAGACCACAACATAATTTCCTTAAACTTGTTCCTGTTGCTATGTTCTCATTACAGTACAAAATCAATCCATCAATCAATCAATCAATCAATCAATCAATCAATCAATCAATCAATCAATCAATCAATCAATCAATCAATCAATCTATCTATGCATGTGATTATGTTTCAAAATGGTGGCTTAGTGGTTAGCACATTTGCCTCACACCTCCATGGTCCGGGGTTCGATTCTGGCCAGGGAACTGTGTGTGGTTTGTATGTTCTAAATGGACTGGGGGAGGAGTTTCTGCCCAAAGACATGTATCTGGAAAATTGTCCATAGTGTATGAATGACTGTGATTGTGCCCTGTGATGGACTGGCACCCTGTCCAGCGTGTACTCCAACTTGTGCCCGATGCTCCCTGGGATAGGACTGGAATATTTTGATAGGCTCCAAGTTCCTCGTGACTCTGAAGAAGGAGTAAGCTGTTGGATGGATGTTTCAAAATACTTAATTTTTTTATGTTTAAAATAATGTATGTATAATAAAAATAAAGTATTTATAATGCACACCAATTGTATAAGCCTATGTCCTATGGATTTTGTACTTATTTGTACAAAATGATAATATTAAAGTGAATAGGGCCTCGTAAATAGGCTATTTTAGCTCTTTTATTCAAGATAATTCTCAGGTCATAACCAGCAAATTAATACATCTGAGCATACTACATATTTAAAATATTAAGTACCAATTTCCTGTGGCACATTTCTACATTGTAGGTTACAAATGGTACACATCTCTGCATAAGCTTGGGCATGTATGATGTTGGTCTCATCTCGGTCTTGTCCTGCTGTCATACTTGGTATTGACTAAGACTCCACTGACTACATTGACTATGGTCTTGGTCTCTACTCTGACTTGGCTAAGACAGTCCTGTACCCAACACTATTAAATAGCTTATTGATTCAATTGCACACACCAGTTTAATGAACATTTTGTGAAACTCAGCCATTTTATATTAATGATTTTAAAGAAATAAATCCAAAATAAATCAGTAAATTAAGACAAATAAGACTAATTATCTAGGACCAACGAAATGCCTATGTATAAAAGGTGTATGCTTATGGTAGCTGATGCACTGCAGTGGGGGAGCTGTAGCACTGGAATATTTTGTTGTTTTCCGCTTTTTTAGAGTCTTGTGGACTTCACTAAATGTAAATCAGCTATGCCGTGAATGCACTTTGCACATTAGAGGTGATCAGCATTTATCATCCCATGAGTTGTTCAAACTTTTGTAAATATGTCACGGATTTTTTGTTCGGTTTGACTTATGACAACATTTACAAATTTTAAGAACACTTGAAAGATTGACTATATGAGGCCCAGTATCCTCAGTCGCTTGTACTTTAGGATCTATTTAAATGAGGGTTGATTACTACCATTTCCATGTTGCTCTCTACTGGAACTTGTGATGGCTGGATTTAACATGGCACTTCATCTCTCAATGTTGAAAGAAAACTATACCTAAACACACCCTCCAGGTTAATGACACCTGATGCAAACTCTACCCCAGTGAGTGCAGGCATGGGCAAATTTAATAAAATAACGAAGGAAAATTCATTAACACAGAGAATGATGGAGAATGCTAGAGAGAGAGAGAGAGAGAGAGAGAGAGAGAGAGAGAGAGAGAGAGAGAGAGAGAGAGCAAGGAGGTGATGGAGGGAGATGAAGAATAGACACTGGCTTGAATTATTAAATGTAGGGAAGCAGTGATATAATACAGGGCTCATCATGCAGGGGGAGTTTTGGGCCAGAAAAAGCACTGAAGAAAGCAGGAATGATGAGTTGTCACAGAGCGACTGCAATGGCAAAATGCGTCACAAGGGGGATAGATGGTTCCAAATGGTTTCACGTTGCAGCTAATGATCCTCGGCTCTAACGCCTTCATAGCTGAAGAACTTGTGACTCCTCTCTCAACACCCACTGAGGAGATATACATTGATGCAGGATTTCTTTCTGATTAAGGACCTTTCACACCAAGCACGATTAAACGATGCAAATGTTTGATGCAACAATGCTCTTGAATCGAAACAATAGATACCTATGGAGCTTTTCAGACAGGGCGCAATCATTCAACAAAACGACTTTTTTTTTTCTACCAGTATGTAAACTTTTTACCTGTCACTCTGCAACGAAACATGCCATCCAATTAGAATTGAGATTTAGATCATAAACAGAAAGTGTAAACACTGAAGAAGATTCCAGAGTTTTTTTCAGATGGCCTCTGATAATTGCACATGAAACAGGCTGCTTTTACTATGGAATCAGGAACTGTGGGGCTGACTTCTAAATGTGAAATTTAGAAAAGTGAAACTAGTATAATGTATACATTCATTACACACAGACTGATATATTTCAAGTGTTCATTCCTTTTAATTTTGATGATTATAACTGACATATATCTCAGAAAATTAGAAAATTACTTAAGAGAAATTTTGGCCAACTGAAAAGTATGAACATGAAAAGTATGAGCATGTACAGCACTCAATACTTAGCAACGCGGATTCTTTGCCTCTCCTCTCTTCCTCCAGACTCTGGGACCTTGATTTCCAAAGGAAATGTAAAATTTACTTTCATCAGAGAACATAACTTTGGACCACTCAGCAGCAGTCCAGTCCTTTTTGCCTTTAGCCCAGGCAAGAAGCTTCTGACGCTGTGTCTTGTTCAAGAGTGCCTTGACAAGGAATGCGACAGCTGAAACCCATGTCTTGCATACGTCTGTGCGTGGTGATTCTTGAAGCACTGACTCCAGCTACAGTCCACTCTTTGTGAATTTCCCCCACATTTTTGAATGGGTTTGGTTTCACAATCCTCTCCAGGGTGCGGTTATCCCTACTGCTTGTACACTTTTTTCTACCACATCTTTTCCTTCCCTTCGCCTCTCTATTAATGTGCTTGGACACAGAGCTCTGTGAACAGCCAGCCTCTTTAGCAATGACCTTTTGTGTCTTGCCCTCCTTGTGCAAGGTGTCAATGGTCGTCTTTTGGACAGCTGTCAATTCAGCAGTCTTCCCCATGATTGTGTAGCCTACACAACTAGACTGAGAGGTCTTTGCAGGTGTTTTGAGTTAATTAGCTGATTAGAGTGTGGCACCAGGTGTTTTCAATATTGAACCTTTTCACAATATTCTAATTTTCTGAGATACTGATTTTGGGGTTTTCATTAGTTGTCAGTTATAATCATCAAAATTACAAGGAATGAACACTTGAAATATATCAGTCTGTGTGTGATGAATGTATACATTATACTAGTTTCACTTTTTGAATGGAATTATTGAAATAAATCAACTTTTTGATGATATTCTAATTATATGACCAGCTGTACATAAAATAAGAAACGTTAGTGTCACAAACTTCACAATGGGCAAAGAGGAGGCAGGAATCATAAAGTTTAGTAATCAACAGAATTCAAACATAACGTAAAACACACAAATGTAAGCCAAAATGAAAGCATTTGTGTGTGTCTCTCTCCCTCCCATTTGCTCCTTTTATCTCTCTCTCTCTCTCTCTCTCTCTCTCCCACAGATTAGTTAAATCAGTGCCAGGTATGTATTCTCACAACCTGGCTTCTCCTTCCTCCACTCAAAGTTAGTTTCTGTACTTCATAACAGTTTGTGTTGTGATGCTATGCACAAACATGTATGTGATTCTTCTTCTTTTAGTGGTCAAAGTCAATAGGCCGATCAGCTGAATAGTGGATTGCACCACCTAGTGTGCAGGCATAAAATGCAATCTTGGTCAGCGCCACCTATCATGCAAGCATAATTAGCTGAAGGCGACCAATCGTTTCATGTTTGGTGTGAAAAGACAGTTCGTTGGCGATAAACACGCACTCAGTGTGAAAGGACCTTTAGTGTTGCATCTTAAACCAGCTGAAAAGAGCACATGGTAGTTAATATTAATCATAATACACCATGAATTTGCACCTAAATATTGTCAGGGTTGCACATCAAAATGGAAATATGTCAGGAAGTATATGTTATATAAGAAATGTCATTAGTGCCTTTTTTCAGTAATTACTGTAATAGTCACGTCAGTAACAATGGATGAATCTATTCATAACTAAGTTGTAGATGGGCTTTGGCCGAGTTTCAAAATGGCTTGGTCTCTGCTTTTATCTCTCATATGAGACTTTACTGAAACTGAATACCTGTGTGGAAATGTCAGATCTGTTCTGTGTTATAGCTCTTAATTAGCATGTCTGACCAGACCTAAATACATACATTCTGCATAAGAGTGTCTGCCTTAACCTGTAAGAGTATAACAGTAGTTACGTGGAGCCAGGTGATTTTAGGGTTGTCATGTAAACATCAGGGCATTTCCAAATATCCATTCATCCATCTTCTGTACTGCTTATCCTACACATGGTCATGGGGAGCCTGCAGCCTATAAGGCATGAGACATCCTGGACAGGGTGGCAACCCATCGCATGGCACAATCGCACACACATTCACACACCAATTCACACACTATGGACAATTTAGAGATGCCAATCAGCCTACAACACATGTCTTTGGACTGGAGGAGGAAACTAGAGTACCCAGAAGAAACCCCTGAAGCATGGGGAGAACATGCAAAGTCCACACACACATGGTGGAGGAAGGAATCTATCCCAACCTCAGAGGTGGGAGGCAAAAGTGCTCATTAAAGCCACCGTGCCCCCTCCAAACATTCATATTTATGCATAATAATAGATTAGTTCATTAAATATAATATTCTCCTAGTACCTTATTATTATAGACGGATAATGAGTCAACAATCACCTAGAGAATTCTATTAAAGTGTACTTATGAATTGAATTGTTTGAATGTTTCTTACCATCAATGCATCAGCAAAATAAACAATGAACCAAACAATTAAACGCCAATAAAATGGTGTCAGTGATGTAGCATTATTGCTCCTGGGAAAGTAATTAGACTGAGCACAATCCATAGTATAAGGTGTTTGTGCCACTGTGATGAAGCAATGAGAGAGAAAATTGTTTTCCTGGGTACAAAATGCAGAGTGGTGTTGCAATTACAGCTTAAAGGAATGTAGTGATTTAAATCACTGTACAATGAGTATAAATTAGAGTTAAGTGTAAAACTGTCCACTATAATTACAAAATTGTTCCCAGAGTTAAAATAAAATAAATATCACCCATAATTGTCCATTTTGCTCTTCAGTATTATTCCTCTCACACGCTTGCTTTTATCCTTGCTTTGCTTTTTCTTTGACTTCAATCTACATTTCATTCATATTTCTTCTTGTCTCTCTCTCCCTCTTCTTACCTCCTCATTCCCCTCCTCCATTTCTCTGCTTGTGCTCGAGGCCCTGCAGAACCACAGATTAATTATTCAAATGTTGACATCCTTGCCAGAGAGAGGATCTGGGAGGAGACTGCAGGCTTTCTCCTCCTCTGCTCACTCCCTCCAAACTTATCCAGTCTGTGAGGCAAGTGCTGCACTTTTATTACTTGTACTTCAGTGTATTTATTTTTATTTCCTCTCCTTTTTATCCCTTGGCACTTTCGTAGAGTTCTAATAAACTTCAACACGTGGTTTAACTGCACATTTGACTTGATGTAAAGGGCAGCAGAGAGTGGTTGTGAAACCTCCTCATTGTTCTTCTTCATTCTTTCTCTTTCACCTGTGCACGGATGCATCACGTTAAGTTGATTGTAGAAGCGCAGAGGAAATAATTCAGGTCATTCATGGGGCATAGAGGGACACAGCTTCACATCAGTGGCTCAGTGGCTCCAGTAACACCAGCTGGGCAGTGCTGATGAAGGCACTAATATAATGTGCTTTGTAAAAAAGCATCAGTTCTCTCACTTACATCTTCATTAAAGAGTAAAACCAACTGGCCAGTGCTAATGAAAGGGCTTATATGTTGCACAATGGTGGCTCATTCTTACGGCAGGTATAGAGCCCAAAAATAATATATATCAGCCATTTAACAAGTGTTAATCTTCATAAAGTCGTCATTCACAACTTCCTCTGAAATACTAATTACTGTTTTTGCCTGACCAACAATTTTTTTAAAATGTTGCTATTTTTCAGATGTAAACCGATGTTTTACTGATTTCTAGATACTGTGCAATCTACCGCTATAGAGTTATTATTGCACCTAGTGGTCAAAAATTTAAACTACAAGCTCAAACATGGGCCCATTGGGTCAGGAATTACTTTGCCTCATAGTCGGTCTAAGAGCACTTTGTTTATGAGTAGGAGGAAGGGCAGTAGAAAGAACAGGACAGCAAATCACCTCTTCTGTGTTTTATTTTTTTCGTACACTGTGACATGAAAATGGCGACGGTTCAATTTCTTTTTAAAAATCCATTTGAACATAATCAAAATTAACCATCGTTGTAGTCCATCGTTTTCAGAAAAAATGTGATTAGTAAGTAACTATCTAGTTATGTAAATAGCTATTCTGTTAATGTGTCTTTGGAGTGCAATGATTAGCAACCAGAAACCATCATAAGCAGTAATTGCTTATAAAATGATGAAGGCTTATTTCAATAATAAATAAATAAAAAAATAAAAGTGTGCATCTGAAAGTTCACCAAGCTAAATACAATGAGGCAAATTAAACAGTGAGGTGGCACTGTGATGTCAAAAATGTTCAGGTTTAGGGAATCTTTGTTAGGCTATTCATCTGTGCTGGGGGTGCTGGCTTTTTTTTGCCCTTTTATTTTGTGTAATAGATCAAACAGAATAATAAACAAGTAACATACAACATTTGTCAATTCAGCTTCTCATGCTCATACTCCGCATCACTAGAATGAGCAAAAGAATGAACACACACTCACACACACAGTAATGAAACTACTCACTAATTATCCCCAAATTTACCCCCCATACTCCCACCCCATTAAAACCTTCGCTAAAACCATTAGAATAAAAATTCACTAGACTATAGTCTACAGCATAAGTCAAGTGAGATAGATTCGAGTTAACTTTATTTGAGGCTATATCACTATCAATTTCATCCTGCCCCACCAAAAATCTATGATCACAGGCTCCTGATGTTGCAAGCTTTATAAAAAGGCATCACAGCTCTTGCTTACATCTTCATTAAAGAGCACCTGGCCTCATCAGCACCACCAACCTAGTTTACTCGAGAGACGGTGATGCTCTTCTTAAGTTATACTGAATGGCACAGTCTCTCTAGTAAAACAAGCTGGGTAGAACTAATATGTTGCGTGCTTTATAAAACGGCATGGGGCTCTCGCTTACATCTTCATTAAAGAGCACGACTTTGTCAGCACCACCCCAACTCACCACTGCAATATGACAAGTGCTTTAATTAAAGGAGTTAATTGAAGACACTTCCTCCTGGCTCTTAATGAGCTCACTACAGAAGCCTGCATTAGCTTCCCACCCATACTCATCTCTCTCTATCTCTTCGCCTCTACCATATTGGCTTATTGACATGGCACAACCGCTTTGTGCTACATAAACAAAACAATACACAACATTAAGCAGGATAAATGGACACTTAAGGTAAATGAGGATATGAAAAGTTTTACTGGGCATCAATATCTGACTATAGCATTTTACTCTTTTCCCTCAGATGCAGCAGATGTAATTTGTTCACAAGCTAATTCCATGCATTCACTAACCACTTTGGTATCTTCAGAAAACTTATAATTTTTTTTAACTGTCTTTGCTCAACCATATAATTAGTCTATTTTAACTAATAACTCTAGGGCTTGTCTCAGAGCAAAGTTTTCTAATTATACTTCAGTCCCAGTCCCAGGGCTTTTCCATCAGAATTGTGGATCGTGGGAAATTAGTGCATCTAAGATTCATGTAAGCAGTTTGAACTACAACTCTACAACTTCATTAAGCATGGACAAACACAGATGAAAAAGTATTTGATCTCTGATTTCTACTATTCTTTTGTATATCTCATACGAAATTGTTTCAGCAATTAAAACAAACAAACAAACATATCCATGATAAAACAAAGGCAACCTGAGCAAACACAAAATACAGTTTTTAAATTATAATGTTATTTATTGAAGAAAAATGTTATCCAATACCAACTGGGCCTGTGTGAAAATGTATTTTCCCCTATAGTTAGTAATTACTCAAAACTGAGAAACTGCATTCATATTGGTGTTCAGCTGGACTAGACACAACCAGGCCTGATTATTGCAAACCCTGTTCAATCAAATCAACACTTAAATAGAACTTTTTCAACAGTATGAATTTGGTTAAAAGGTCTTACCCAGTAACACACTCTGGCAAACTTGAAAGAAATTCCAGAAATGATGAGGAAGAAGGTGATTGAAATACATCAGTCTGGGAAGGGTTACAAAGCTATTTCAAAGTCTATGGGATGCCAAAGCACCACAGTGAGAGCCATTACCTCCAAATGGAAAAACTTAGCACAGTAGTGAACCTTCCCAGAAGTTCCTTCCTGGCCAAGCTTCCAAAACTCCTCAGAGAGCACAGTAACTACTCATCTAGCAAGTCAAAAAAGAGCCAAGGACAGCATCAAAGAACCTACATGCCTCTCTTGCATCAATAAAGGTCACTGTACATGACTCCACTATCAGAAAGACACTGGGCAAAAATGACTTCTATGTTAAATGGTCTGCACTTATGTAAGGTTATACCTTTTAAGCTTAGCGGTTCTAAGTGCTTTACACTGTTTCTCATTCAGCCATTCACACACACTCAAACACCAATGGTAGCAGAGCTGCCATGCAAGGTGCTAGCCTGCCATCGTGAGCAACTTGGGGTTCAGTGTCTTGCCCAATAACACTTCGGCATATGGAGACACGTGGGCAGGAAATTGAACCGTCAACCACAGCCGCCTATGGAAGAGTAGACAGATGAAATCCACTGCTAACCCAGAAGAAAATTAAAGCTTGTGTTTGCCAAAAACACACTTTGATGATCCTCAAACCTTTTGGGAGAATGTTCTGTGGACTGACGAGTCAAAAGTGGAACTGTTTGGAAGATGTGTGTGTGTGTAAATATATATATATATATATATATATATATATATATATATATATATATATATATATATATATATATATATATATATATATATATATATATACACACACACTATTTATTTATTTTGAAAACTGACTGGAGCATTGGTTAAAGCGTCAACTTTTACTAGTGAAAGTGCAAACACTCGGATTGAAGATTTAAATTGCCAGTGGATTGTTTGACCATTTTTTGCATTCCTATTGGTTAGTGTTGGTTTACTGCAGCAAGCCAAAATTGTTCATGTTGCCTGGAGGCACTATGGTACCATAGAGGGTTAAAACATGTCCTTTTCGACTTCATCAAAATGCAAAAGCTGATTCTGATATTTTCAGTAAGCCAATCAAGTTGTCCTTCCTTGCTACACTGCTGATAAATAGTGCATCATTTTTATTCAAAGTACCAAAAAAATGCTGACTTCAGTAATGATGGCAAAATGGTCTCTCCTCCAACTGACTGAGGCACAGCACCAGCAGCCCTATAGCCCTAAACTTCAATCATCTCTAGACAACTCCTACAGGGTCTCATTACTGAAAAACCCAATCAATTAGTCCCATTATCACTTTCTGCTTAAAGAGACACTCCAGTGGAGCATCTGGAGTTGTGCACCTAATTTGTTAAAAGTATTTCACACCTTGAGACTATCTGAGGAGGAGATGGAGACGACTGAGAGAAAGAAAAAAATAACAAATCACAGGAAGGCCACAGGGATGAAGCAATATGCCACGTCTCATCACGCTCAAATGTCATCCAGGCAAACAATATGGCCATGGCCAAGCCTGTCATTATTTCTGATTACTAAATATAAACACACTTCAGCTGCCTTTTCGAACATTTTTCCCACACACATAACTAGCAAGAAGGCTATACTTATAGCTATAATGTCAGTTTTAAAATATATATATTTTATTACATCTCTCCCTCACACAAATCTTCAATATAGAAATGACACAAATAACTACAAGTACCACAATGGTATCTATCATAGGGTGATACAATGTTGTTGGTCTCAAACCATGAGATTAGCTTGATTATATCAGCTGTTTTAGATTAATGCTAATGTAATGAGTTCTCAATTTAAGGAATAAACCATTACAGAGTATGCTTTTATAGGAAAAAATCTACAATGCAGACTGTGATGTGGCCCAACATGAAACAAAGTTATTGTTATTGAAGTAGTTTATTTCCCTATAACAACATGTCTCAATGTGTTTTATTCATCTTAAACCAGTGTGATTTTACAATGATTACAATTTATAATTTATTACTGAATGCCACATCATGCTTTTTATCCATTTATAGTTACAATTAAAGTTGTATAATGTCTGCAAGTTACTTCATTTTATCACTTGTGATAATAACAGCTATAAATATTGATTTCCTCAGCAGCCTCTCTTTTTATCTCTCTATAAGTTAATAAAACAAAAAGAAACAAACAAAAAATGCAGCATCTCATGTTACCAAGAAAGTGCAATGCCCCCTGTCATAATCACTGTTACAAAGCACTAACACTGGAGCCTCCTTCCATAAATGTTAAATAACCCTCTGATTCAGGTCTACTCACTGTATAACATTTCCACTTCTCCACCATGGGTGGTAAATCGTTTGCCGTCATAGCTCCAAAACTTTGGAATTCACTTCTCCAGAACCTCCAAAATGTTAACTCTCTCTTGCCTTTTAAATCACAACTTAAAACACACGTATTTCTTCAGTACGTTGTCTCATCCTAACAGTTTGTCATTGGTAATTAGTTTTTATTTTCTTGTATTCTTCTCGTATGTCTAGTATGTATTAGTTTGGAATATAAAGTGTTTTATATTATTATAAAACACTATAATATGATGATGATGATGATGATTATTATTATTATTATTATTATTATTATTATTATTATTATTATTATTATCATAAATTCATAAGCTTCACTGTAAGTTTATTATCATGGTTAGATTATGTGCAGTGTACACCATATAGGTCCCTTTGAATGCACTGTTACTATAGAAATAATATATGTGTTCTAATATAATGCAACAGCACTGTCGTATAAGAGTCAATAATCATTCATAATACAAATCAGCAGTTATGCTGGCTCTTAAACAACTTCAGACACTGATGATTTGGGGGTTGGGGTGGAGGGTGATCATCTCTGTTCTGTTTTTACGATGCTGTCGATTTTACTGCAACCTACAAGTGGAGAGATCTCCGTCCAGGCTGTAGGACTAGGAAGGGATAAATCATTGTATGGGACATGATCGAGACAGGGATGGAGACAGGAAAGTGGGAGAAGTGATTTATGGCTAAGAGCTTAAGAAGGTTCCAGCTGTCCAGCTCCAGAATGTAGCCTTCTCTTGTTTACAATCTATCCCACAAGCTGTCATTTTGAATGCAGTGTGCGTACCACATGTTAGCTAAAAGAAAGGCCTATGCTATTGTCTCACTGGACAATTTATTTACTGCTCTAACCTATGCAGCACTTTTTTAAGAAAAAAGTGAAGCATCTTCACACATCTCTTAGTCTTGTTATATGGAATGCACATACACAGACACAGGAGAATGTAAAATTGCTAGTATCAACAGCCTCCCAGCTCATCATTGCCTGTGTGTGTTTGGTTGCTTCTTGGCGGTAGAGGATGCATGAAACCAGGCTGTTGTTTGCTTCAGTGCAGGATGTAGCTCATGAGCTAATACACTCCTCTGGGCTTACTGATTGCTGGGGGAATGCTCAGGCCTGTGTTAGTGTATTCTTCAATCAGATGTGTGAAGTAACATCTAGTTTTGTGACTCCACTTTATTGTTCATCAATATCTGAAGTAAAATAAAAAAAAAAGTGAGTAAGATATTCATAATAATTCAATATCACACATTTTGCAGCTATGAATTGAACACTCAGTGAAATATACAAAAACGCACACACATATACTGTACACAATTATGAGATGTTAAGGTTTCTTTAAAAAAAAACCTATATAAGCCCTAACCAAGGGGCATTTTAATATCTTTCAATGCAGAAATGTAAAGAATAAAAGCTGTGGAATTCTTATGAAGTGAAGCTTTTCAATCCAGTTTTTAATATCATGTGAAGCTAGCATGCTTCATTTGAATTTACAAGAATAGCAGTCTCCTGCATAGTTTAGTATTTCCCATGGTCTCACTTATTTAGCTTTTGAACTGAAATCTGATATTAGGTGACTGTCACGGTTCCCCCTTGAAGCAGCATGCTCTCGCACTGTTGCGCGACATGTTGTGTGACATTCGAACATGTGCTCTTTGTTTTCGTTTCTGTCAATGGCTGGGAGGGCACGTGAGTTTTGTTTATGTTCGTCATGACCCCGCCCCGTGTCTGTCATAGGTTGTATCCCCACGTGTGTCTGTATTACTCCAGCTGAATTCTGTTTAAGTTGATTCATGCCGGTTTATATACTACGCGCCGTACTACACACGGCGCGGTTAATTAAACATATTAAACACAGTAAACTTAGTCCCTTGTTAGTTATAGTTCACGCTGGGTTATCCACTCCCAGATCTTAGTCCTAGTTCATGTTTAGGTTTATGTTTGTTTCTCGACCCTGTTTTCCGTGCCTCGTTATTGATATCTGCCTTGCCCCAAGTCTATGCCTGTTTGCCGTTCGCCTGACCTTCGCCTGTTTTCTGGATTATGCCTTTGGATTACGTTTTGGATTTGTCTGCCTCTTGTAAATAAACTACACTCATTCTTAAGTGCGCTTACCTCCTTCCTTCTTCCGCTCCGTCACGACTTGTGACAGTGACTTAATTCTTACAATGCTACAAAATTACACTTCATGGCCCACTAACCAGTTTACTCACTGTTTTTCAAGCATTTCGTGTATTTAGTTTTTTTTAAATAATATTTTAACCACATACATTTATACTTGTATAAACTTGATTTGCACTTGCATCTCTCATTGGCTGGACTGAAATATGATTTGAGGGCTAAAAATCTGTCAACAATAGTATTAGGGTTGAGAAAAGTTTTATGTTACAAGGTCTCATCAATGGCATAATATGAATGATGTGCAGCAAACTGTTATATACTTTCAGGCAGATAAGCAGATGCATTCATGTTTCACAAACTCTTTATTACCCTACTCGATTCATACAGTGTTTCCTTCTAATGCCAAACATGGTAAACAGAAAAGTTTTCATTCAAAGAAAAAAAAATTGTAATTTGTTCTTTGACTGAAAAATATGTGCTTAGACTAGCTACATTTAACTCATCCACCAAAGGCATTTTGGGGAAAAAAGTGAATAATCCACCTTGGTCATGTTCATTACACCCTTGATAATATTTCCCATATGCCTTCATAATCACTGATGATGATGTGCTATAGAGGTGTCATGGACATGGGCTAGAAAGCAATCAGTGTCACTATCCCAGAACAATCTGTGTATTTTCATTACACCCATTTATGTAGCTCTCGCACTTGGTTCCACCAAATTCCAGAATAATTTTTGCTAAAAGCAAATAATCTTATATGGATGGCAAAAATCTTTATATTGATGGATTTTTGTCTTTGATAGACAGGCAGGTTTTGCCATGCTAGCCCATTTATACAAACCTTGATACTAGCCACCCCTGCTTTTAACCAACAACTAAGGAAAATCACTCAACTAAACAGTTTATAACTGATTAAAAATCATGCACGAATTCACCATGATTTGTTGACACTGATATACTGACAAACAAAATACAGAAACCAATGAACACAATAAGCAAACCAACCGATGACATGATGAGGATGAAGAACACAGTAAACAAAACCAAACAGAAGCATGTGCTGCTGTTGCCATGGGAACCTCAATGTAAATTGGCAGTGCATGACGATAGCCAATCAACTTATAAAACTTGACCATACACTTCCTGTGTTGTTCTTTTCTTGTAGTTGAATTTCGCAAAAAGTTTGGCATTTAGATGTCATGAAACAAATGCATAATTGAGGAATGTGCTCTGATTAGAGCCTTGGTTGAAATGTGGTTTTGAGAGATGCCTGCTTTTTTTCTAATATTTGTAAAACACCTGACAGAAATACATCACACACCTCTTGAAGAGCCTTTAGTGATCAGCTTTCTGTCAGTTTTATATGTGGATAATGCTATCTGTATATAATGGTAATATACATGAGGTATGAAAGGCTCAAGTGTAAACAGTGTCGGGGAGAAAAAGAGAGATAAAGAGAAAGATGGACAAAAAGAGAAGGTGGGGGTGGTGGAAAAGTGGATGACACAGTGTGATTTAATGGGATTGGATGGTCCTGGTCCAAGCTATTTTCCTGTGGCTGCTTCAGTAAAAGCTGGCTGAGGAGCAGCTATATATCACCAAGAGACCTGTTCCTAGGGTTAAACAAATAAATATGAGCAATTAAACAGAGTGGGGGGGGGGTTTTCTCTTCCTTTTTTTTTTCCCTCTCCCCCCACATATATATACACACACACACACACACACACACACACACACACACACACACACACACACACACACACACACACACGCACACACACACATGCACACACACACACACACACGCAGTAGGCCTCATCACTATTTATTCGAAAAGGTTTCCATGACACTTAGTGGCTACCATGTTTTCAAGGTGCACATATACTGAACAAACAATGGAATTATGTATCAATAAAACTGTTCTAATCTTTTTAATTGATATGATACATTTTAGGAAATTCTGCAGCAAATGCAAGTGAAAGCCCATGTCGTTGCACGTGTGCATCTCATGAACCCAGCACTGAGGCACAGCTATGTAGTGATGGTCCATTGGATCCTCATTTGGTCTAGTTCCTCAGGATAAAAATCTGCCAGCACTGATCTGGCTAGGCACTTGCAATTCAAAAGCCATTTCCACAAACAGCACATATATTTCAGGATCATAACTCTGCAAGTGCCACCAAAAGCTGCAGGGATCTCATGTAATCAGTGTTCTTGTCTCATGCCAAAATGTTGAGCATCAACATCAAAGGTTGTGACACATAGCTAGTGTACCACAGAGCATACCACACTCGCTCACTCAGAAAATGCCTTCTGGCCTGCTACAGAGTTGAAACTTAAAGACAAAAGGCATATAAAAGAGAGCAGCCATTTTAACGTGACCTGAGTGCTAAAGATTAAAACAACTGAGAGTTCAATAGACATGATAAGGTGTAAACAAATAAAATCAATGAAAACATGCACATGACCTCTCTTTCCTGAAAACACAAACACCTACACACACACACACTCACATTCTGTCTTTGAGGGCTTTTCATTAACTTGCGTGTAACAATAGCTAAATAATACTATGCATACAATAATAATAATAATAACAATCCATCTTCAAGACTTCTTATCCTTACTGGGTAGTGGGGAACCTGGAGCCTATCCCAGGGAGCAGCGGTCAAAAGGCAGGGGTACACCATTGTAAAGGTGCCAATCCATCGCAGGGCACAATCACAAACTCACATTTTTGTAAATATTTGCTTATATCTTTTCATGTGACACTTTGCTACAATGTAAAGTAGTAGTGTACAGCTTGTGTAACAGTGTAAATTTGCTGTTCCGTCAAAATAACTCAACACACATCCATTAATGTCTAAACCGTTGGCAACAAAAGTGAGTAAGTGAAAATGTCTAGATTGGGCCCAATTAGCCATTTTCCCTCCCTAGTGTCATGTGACTTGTTAGTGTTACAAGGTCTCAGGTGTGAATGGGGAGCAGGTGTGTTAAATTTGGTGTCATCGCTCTCACACTCCCTCATACTGGTCACTGGAAGTTCAACATGGCACCTCATTTCAAAGAACTCTCTGAGGATCTGAAAAAAAGAATTGTTGCTCTACATAAAGATGGCCTAGGCTATAAGAAGATTGCCAAGACCCTGACACTGAGCAGCAGCATGGTGGCCAAGCATGGTGGCCAACAGGACAGGTTCCACTCAGAAAAGGCCTCACCATGGTTGGCCAAAGAAGTTGAGTGCACGTGCTCAGCGTCATATCCAGAGGTTGTCTTTGGGAAATAGACGTTTGAGTGCTGCCATCATTGCTGCAGAGGTTGAAGGGGTGGGGGTCAGCCTGTCAGTGCTCAGACTATATGCCGCACACTGCATCAAATTGGTCTGCGTGGCTGTTGTCCCAGAAGGAAGCCTCTTCTAAAGATGATGCACAAGAAAGCCCGCAAACAGTTTGCTGAAGACTAGCTGACTAAGGACATGGATTACTGGAACCATGTCCTGTGGTCTTATGAGACCAAGATAAAGTTAGCTGTGGATGAAGGTGATGGAATGGCCAAGCATGTCTCCAGACCTAAACCCTATTGAGTATCTGTGGGGCATCCTCAAATGGAAGGTGGAGGAGCACAAGGTCTCTTACATCCACCAGCTCTGTGATGTCGTCATAGAGGAGTGGAAGAGGACTCCAGTGGCAACCTGTGAAGCTCTGGTGAACTCCATGCCCAAGAGGGTTAAGGCAGTGCTGGAAACCAATGGTGGCCACACAAAATATAGACATTTTGGGCCCAATCTGGACATTTTTACTTAGGGGTGTACTCACTTTTGTTGCCAGTGGTTTAAACATTAATGGATGTGTGTTGAATTATTTTGAGCGGACAGCAAATTTACACTGTTACACGAGCTGCACACTCACTTCTTTACATTGTAGCAAAGTGTCATTTTTTCAGTGTTGTCACATGAAAAGTTATAATCAAATATTAAAAAAATGTGAGGGGTGTACTCACTTTTGTGAGATACTGTACCTGCAAGCAGCAATGGTGGATTCCTCCTCAAGTTTGCAGACCATTTCAAAATTTACACGGTAGGGAAATGTGTCCCACAGGTACAACATTACATGCATTTGGATCAATGGCAGATGTTAAGTTAATTTGTGTAGTGTTCCACAAATTATCATTGTACAGAAAAATCAGGAGTCAGTGAGAATTTTGAACAATTACTTCATGCTGCTACAACGCTACTTTATCATTATTTTTAATTTATTCCTGCTGCTATAACATTCAATTGATTTACTCTGTGCTGCTATAACACTATTTTGAATGACTTCATGTTGCTATAACCCTATATGGCAACACTGAGAACACATAATACAAATAATATTTTTTTTCCTGAACAGGGCTACAACCCTGTTTAGATTTACTCAATTCTGCATTTAGCAGACTGCTATACTTACACAAAAGGCAAAACATTCGTGGGAGAACAGCGAGTCAAAAGTCCCCCCTCCTCTCCACCACACACACACACACACACTGAGAGTGAAAGACAGAGAGAGGAGACTGCTCTTTGTATGAAAAATTGGGTGGCTCTTAAAAGAGCCGCTGGGTTTATGAAAATGGCGGTAGCACATTGAGCCATTCACAATAATCACAAACAGCTAAACTCACCAAATACAATCACAAAAGATTACAAGCTAGAAATATGAATAACAAACTCACAAGCAAAGCTTCAATTCAATGATTCTTCACTCTGTCTAACTAAAATGGCTGCTACATAAACACTACAAATGAAGTTTACTTTGGCTTGATCCAAGACAAACAGCACCATCTAGCAGATGATAAAGATATTGTTAAACATATTATAACATATTATCAAAGATAACATGACACTTCCTGTTATTGGTTTTGGAGATATGAGGTTGCCATGGTAACATATGTAGTGTCCACTTTGTGTGTAGGACAGATCAAGTCTATAGGTTAATGTTCCACTGATTTATGGACACAAGAAATATGTGCAACAGTTGTTAATTCTACATAACAACTAAATAACTTATTGGAAATTCTACATAACAATATTGGAAAATCAATCATGGCAGACTTTATGGCTCAAAATGGCTTTTTTGTTCCCCATGAGAAATAAGACATGTACCAATGTTCAGATATTTTGGACTTATGGGGTAGAGGGACATTCATGTAGACTTTGGCCATGACCTGTAACACCACCAATGGGTTCATGTGGGCCAGTTGGGAGTTACTTTAGCCTCAATTTGTAAATGTGCCAAATTTCAAAACTTTCTACCCTTCAGATCTTGAGTTATTGGGCACTTTAGGGAGATAATAATAATAATAATAATAATAATAATAATAATAATAATAATAATAGCTGTAAGCAGCAATACTGGGGTCAAGCCAATTATCTGCACCATGAGCAGCAAAAAAAGCTTTGTGACATGTTTTTTGGTTATAGTCCAATGAACAGTGTATGAGGTGTTAGAAAAAGTAAACTTTCAGTCATAAAAAACATTTATTTTAAAAGTAACTAAAATATCTACTTATTAGAATTTTTGTCCAGTATGTGTCACTGTTCTGAAACTGCTCAGGTAGCATCTGGGCATGATAGTTATCATGCAGGAAAGCGTTCAAAAGTTATAAGCCAAAAAAGCCATTTTTACTACCTCCTGCAGTGCACCAATACGCTGCAGGTATTCTCAGGGTCCAATGGTGATGACACATACCAAGTTTCGTCACAATCGCTCAAAGCGAGGACAGTATGGTTTATCAAATTCTATGAAGATCTATTTGTCATGACTATCTCTAGATAACAAATTGGACAAACTATCTAGGACATGTTTGAAAAAGTATGTTTTTCAGAAAATTCTAAATGGCAGAAAAATTTTCATGACAAAAAATGACATAATAGGGCTGCAAACAGCAATACACACATTTTGAAAAAAGACGCAGTATACTCAAGCATTTTTGGCTGCAACGATCAGACCAATTTTCCTCCATCTATTCTGAGAAACAGTTGATTGTCAGTGCCTATTTATTTATGTAAAATAATGCTTCAGGTATAAGCTTTTTGCTCTAAGCATAGCCTATTTCAGAAAAAGATCATCTGTGTTCTGTACTACAGGGTGTAATGTAATCTGTGAAGAAGAATGTATTGAAATCATTTTCATGGCTAGATTAGGAAGCTGGACATGAAATTACATGCATAACGCCAGATGTGTTAACACAAGTTCATCATGAGTGGGAGAGATGACTCTGTGTGTGTTGTGACTCTGTGCAAAGAAATGGATGTTTTGTAAGAGGATGTTTTGTAAATTTGTAATGGAGACTTTTGGGATATCCTAGTAGTAATACCATTGCTGTCAGACAATTATAACAAAATAATAGCATTAAATGTTTATGTAGTTAACCATTTCCAGCAGGCACTATCAACATCATGCTTCTGTCACTATACTATGGCTGTACTCTGCCCATATAAAATATGGTCAATTCCAGAATAACTATATATGCTCACTGAACGGGGTATAAAATGATGGTGTCTATGGCAATGACAAAATCTAAATAATGCATTTTATGTTCAATAGAACATGATTTTAACATTTACCAACTGTAGAAGAGTGAATATCGACTGAATATGTGGAAGATCAATATTTGAAAATGCCTCACATACCACAAATGCAAAAATAACACACATATATTCCGAGACCTTTCTGTAAATGACAAGAGTGATCTGCTCAAAAGGTTCACAACATATCTGTCAATAAACCTGCATTTAGTGAGAATTTAGAGTATGGGATCATATACATTCATGTGTGAATTAATTTGCCTTTGAGCAGCCTCCATGCTCACAGAAAAATATGGATGCAGAAAAAATAAAGAAACCAATAACGTTAAGGAGGTTCTTCTTTGCATTCAGGTATAATCAACACGTCCTCTCTGTGTTTTATAAATAATGCAAAATAATAAAATACACAAATTATATCTAGATAACCATTAGCTTTATAGCTGTATAACAAATTTCCCAGTCTCTAAACAATGCCTTCCTCTGCACACACCCAATTACTGGCACACATAGACACATTCACCTCCGCCTCCTGTCAAAGATATCAGCCCACCACATTACACATATTTATGGAAATATGTTAGCTCAATGAATATTGAGCAACACAATCCATTTATGTCGGTGCAAAGTAAAATGTCTGAAATTTGTACAATGATTTTCTGAGATAGTACAGAGAAGATCAGATTGTGTTTCAGTAATCCAATCAAGCTCTTAAAGCTCTACAGGATGTAGGAGGGAGGGTTCCCTAAAAGAGCAGACAGCTGACAAGAGGCTTTATAAATACATCTAATGCTTCTCCTGACACTCAACAGATGAATAAATGTCAACTAGCAGATACGGCTCAGTCTTAGAGTCAAAGCACTTCATGTAGAACCCGTGCAGCTCTTTCTTATTCTGCTTTATGAACTAAACCTCTGCATGGCAACAAACAAGCAACTATATAAAATAAACAATCATTTAAACCATTGGAGATTTACAAACGTAAAGTAAATGTGTAATATCTCACAAGGAGTGTATTTACAGTGAAGAAATAACACACCAAGACAATGGTTCTGTTACAAAACAGGAGGTGTTGCAGAAGCAGGTGCAGATCAACGTCTTTATTTACTGAACAGCAGACAAAACACAGGAAACGCAGTCTATACTGGACGAGATTAACTAGGTAAAACAGAACTAAAATCTAGGCATGGTATGAGAGCCGGACATGGAAATAAGACCACTTAGCATGTGTACCGTATTCACCACTACATTCCGTGGTTCAAATACTCATTCAAGATAAATACTGCTCGAAGTGCACAGCAACATGAGGGGTTTAAATAACCAACAAAAGTTGGGGCAAATTAAAGACACATCCTCGAATGTCAACCAATGCTTAAACAAGGGGAAAACCAAAAAAAACAAAGGTGCATATCCATATACAAAAGTCTCATGCATGTGCGCTCTAGAAAGAATTATCTGCTGTTATTAGATAAATTGACCTATATTAAAAATATTTTCACTTGCTAAGATATCATTTAACAAATAAACATCTTGCACATTTTAGGAAGTAGATAAAAACATACACAAGCAGTTAGAAATGCCAATAATTACAATCAGCATTATTATAAAACTCTGAACATTTTGTCAGTAAGTGAGGATTCAGCATACTGAATATAAACTGATTGCCTCTGCCGGGAGGTTATGATATAACCAAAGATACCATATTTCTTTATTAGGTGTCAGGTTATACCTAAAACAAGTACCAGGAATATATGTATAAAGGATGCAGAGTATTCAGTTGTTTGGCAGATTCTCATAGTGGGTGTATACAAGCCAATTTTTCCCCACCCACTGTAAGAAACAGCTGACAGTCAGAAACTATTTATGCATGCAAATTAATTATGCCACTGGCACCAGGGCAGCTGTGACTCAATTGGTAGAGCGGGTTGTCCACTAATCATTGGCGTTTCGATTCCCGGCCCACATGACTCCACATGCCGAAGTGTCCTTGAGCAAGACACTGAACCCCAAGTTGATCCCGATGGCAAGTTAGCGCCTTGCATGGTAGCTCTGCTACTGTGTATGTGAATGGGTGAATGAGACACAGTGTAAAGCGCTCTAGATAAACGCGCTATATAAATGTACCATTTAGCATTTTAGATCTCCTACTCGCTTGAGAGATGTCAGGGCCAGCAGAAGAGCAACCTTTAGAGTCAGAAGCTTCTTTGAGGCTGACTCTATGGCCTCATATGGAGTGCCTGACAAACCTTCCAGGACCACAGACGAGTCCCAGGAAAGCATGAACCTCAATGTTGGAGCATGTGGCCCCACAGAGGCTCCATCAGTAGGGGCCCTGATTGTAGAAGGAGCCAACCCTACTGAGATATGTCCCTGTAAGAACTCCAGGACTGTAGCTATTGCACAGTTTACTGGGTCTAACTGACGTTCCACACACCTCGAGACAAAAAGTTCAAAAGTTCTGCTTGACCACATACAATTTTCTCAGGGATGGTGATCTAGTGTTCAACATGGTCTCTACAACCTCAGTTTGGAGACCAGAATCTATAAGCTGGTGCCCCTCAGGGGCCAGACCCACAGTTTTCATAGTTCTGGTCAAGCATGATAAATCAACCCTCAGACTTAGAGACCTCTGACTTAGAGAAAGTAGGGCCCTGCAAATGGGAATCTCACAGCGAGTGCAGTCTAGTAGCGATATTATCTCTGAGAACCATATTCAAGCTGGCCAATAAGGTGCTGTAAGCAGCAGACGTATACGGTCATGGCAAACTCTCTCTAGAATTTGTGGGAGTGGAGCGATCAGGGGAAAAGTGGGCATCACCTTGGCCACATGTAAACCATGGTGTCCAGCCCAAATGGTGTGGGAGGAGAGAGGATGAACCACAGCAGGCAGTGTGTTGTCTCCTCAGAAGTAAACACATCAACTTTCACTTGGACAAAGTTCCACCCTACAGACTCCACCACTTGTCCTATGCCGAGTCACTGCCTCAACAGGATGTCTGCCCCCACAATCCGGTTGCCCGGAATGTATATTGCACTCCCTGACAAAACTTTCCCTCTACACAGAAAATACTTAGTTGCACCTGCCTGAACAGGGGGTGTGAAGTAACCCTCCCTGGTGTTTGATTTATGAGACCACCGATGTGTTGTCTGTCACAATTAACACATGGTGACCTCTCAATTGAGGAAGAAAGAATTTCAGTGCTAGAAATATGGACCGCATTTCTAGGCGATTTATATGCCACTCCTGATTAGTGCCCCTGAGCTGGACAGCTGTCTATGACGGTGCCCCAACCCATGAGGGAGGTGTCTGTCATTACCGTCTTGCAATAAGGAGACGCCTCTAGAGTGTGACCCAAGGCTAGAAACTGGGGACACCTTCACATTTTCAGAGCACGTAGGCGTCTGCTCTCAGCATATTTTCAGCCACCACTGAAACGGTCTCGTGCAATAAGCCAAACATTATGATATTGGCTGCTGCTGCCATAAGTCCCAACAGTCTTGTAGAGACTGGAGGGGATGCACAGACCCAGGCTCAATGTTGACAGGATTGAACCTATGCGTTTTGGGGATAGGAGCAGCCACATCGTAGTACAATCCCATATAACCCCTCAAAAATTGTACTCTGCAGAAGAGAAAGCATACTTTTCTTGGGGTTCCTGCATACCATGTTCCTCATGTGTGCAAGTATAACACTTTGATGTTGAATCTCCAGTTCCCTGGATCCTGGCAGAATTAACCAATCCTCCAGGTTTATTACACAGATGCACTGGAGTTGCAAGGGAGCCAGAGCAACATTCATGCACTTTGTGAAGGTGTGAGGGGATAAAGTTAGACCAAATGGAAGAGCCTGATACTGGTATGTATGTGGAAATCACAAACCAGTCCTCAAACAGAATCTGTGGATCGATAAGTTTGAACGTCAAGATCTTGAACCTGTATGTCCGAAGAGTACAGTTCAGATGGTGCAGATCTAAAATTGGCTGCATACTCCCATCCTTTTTGTGGACCACAAAATAACAGTTGTAAAAGCCTCCCTCCCTTAGGAAATGGGGTATATGTTGTATGGCATCTTTGTCCAAGAAGGATCTTACTTCCTGCGCTAACATTGGGCTCTGCTCTGTATTGACTACTGTAGTGAGCACACCTCTGAACCGGGGGTTCGAGCTATGAACTGGACCCGGTAACACTTTTCTATGGTGGACAGAACCCATGGAGACCAATTTGGCAGTAGTTTCCATGCTGCCAGATGGTCTTTTAGTGGCATTAACTCTTCCTCCTTCTGTTGGATGGAAAGCCTCAGATGTTCATTGCCCTGTGACAGCTCGCTGACCATAGAAGACTGAAAAAGTGGGATGACGTTGGCTAGGGGAGGCTCTATAGTAATAAGGCTCTGTGCCTCCCTTGCACTAGTCCTAGCCCGGAATACACTTATGGAAAAACTGGCTGAATGTCTCCATTTGTTGTCTGACCTTGTAAAATCTATTAGTGATGGTGCTAACTGTGCTGCCGAACAGGCTGGAAGGTTCAACGGTTCCTTCGAGCAGTTGAACCTTATCCTCATCCCCCATCCCTGAGAGGTTGAGCCATTGGTGCCTCTCTGCCACAACCAAGCTACCCAGTGAACGGCCAATACAATGGACCGTTTGCTTGGTCGCCCAGAGAGACAAATCCATTGCACAGTGAAGCTCCACCACTGCCTTGGGCCCAATTCCCTCCCTGCTGTTGAGCTCACTCAGCAGTAGACCTGCAACACTGCCACTGTGTGCAGTGACCCACAAGCAAGACCAGCTGCCTCATAGGAATGTCAACCAACAGCAAGGTGGCCTTACATGGCTTGGAAGGCAAAGCTGCCTCCCCTAAATTTCCTGCCATTGATGGAGAGAGGTAGCTTGCAAGTGCCTCCTCCACCTTCGGCATAGACAAATACCCCTGCTGTTCATTCCACATATAATAAGCCGACACAGTGTGGTTATAAATACGGCTAGTGTATGTTTTTTTAAGGGGAGTTTTCTGTGGTGTGAGTGAGATTTATATTCACTGGGGAGATAGTGCTCATTATCATGATTTCCCCTTGAAGCAGCATGCTTTAAGCGCGAATGCGTGAGCACCTGCTTTTCCAATCTTGACAGCAGTGAAATTTCAACATGTGCTTTTGTTATTGTTTATGTCATGTCTCTTCCCAGTCCTGTCATTGGTTGTCATGTCACGTGTGTCTGGATTACCCTCAGCTGTTAGCTGTTACAAGGGTAATCATGTCAGCATATATACCGCTTGCCTCGCAACACTCAATGCGGAATATTAGACTTAGATTAGCATAGGGATAGATTAGGTTTTTGTTTCGAATAGATGTAGACTTAGTCACAGTCATAGTTATAGCCTTAGTCTCATTCTTAGTTTGTTAGATTAGTTTATACTGGTTACTCATCTGTCACAGTCAAGTTCTGCTCACGCCCGAGTCTGCTGACATGCACAGCCAAGTTTTGCTTACGCCTGAGTCTACCGACACGGCCGCCCAAGTTCTGCCCATGCCCAAGGTTCATCTGGTGACCTCAGAGCCCCAGCCTGAGACCTACGAGGAGATCTCAACTCCAGAGCTGCAGCCTTCCTGTTCAGCTGAGGTCGTCGCTCAGCCTCCCTGTCCGGCTGAGGTCGTTGCTCTGCCTCCCTGCTCAGCTGAGGTTGTCGCTCTGCCTCCCTGCTCCACCGAGGACGTCTCTTCGCTTTCATGCTCCGCCGAGGACTTTGCTCCGCTGTCCTGCTTCGCCGAGGACTTCGCTCCGCTTCCCTGCTCCGCCAAGAACACTGGGCGGTGGCTTGGATCTGCTTGGGACATTCTTCCCAGGGGGCCGGGGCCGTCAAAGAACTTGGATGTCCCGTGGCACTCCAGGAGGAGTGCCTTTTTTTTTGGGGGGGGGGTGGTGTTCTCTCATGATTACCCCTTGAAGCAGCGTGCTCTAGGCGCGAATGCGTGAGCACCTGCTTTTCCAATGTTGACAGCAGTGACATTTCAACACATGCTTTTGTTATTGTTTATGTCATGTCTCCTCCCCGTACTGTCATTGGTTGTCATGCCACGTGTGTCTGGATTACCCTCAGCTGTAAGCTGTTACGAGGGTAATCATGTCAGCATATATACCGCTTGCCTTGCAACACTCAATGCGGAATATTAGACTTAGATTAGCATAGAAATGTATTAGGTTTTTGTTTCGAATAGTTATAGCATAATTATAGCCTTAGTCTCATTCTTAGTTTGTTAGATTAGTTTAATCTGGTTACTTCGCTACCAGTCCCTCACTGTTGTTCGTTTCATGTTTGGTATATCGACCCTGTATCCCATGGCCGCTACTTTGATCTCTGTCTAGCCCTAGTGTATGCCTGTTTGCCGATCGTCTGCCATTGCCTGTTCTGGATTATGTGTTTGGATAACGATTTGGATTTGTCTGCTCATCTCTCTTTTAATAAAACAACTGTTCATACTGCTTTTGCATCCGGCTTATCTTACACTACGTCACGGAACGTGACAATCGTGACATCGTCCAGCCTGCTATGAGCCACTTCCTCTTCCCTGGGCCAGTCAAGATTAAGTGTCTCTAAAGCCCTAGTAATCACTTCAAACACTATTTATATGCTTGAGAGCTGCTGTCCATTTTTGGTGTAATGGCTCCCCGTCTGGATGCTGGGAGTCAGATATGGTGGGTTAAATTTCCATACTGGAAAAAGGAGTCGCAACATGAGCTCCAATATCTGTCAGAGAGCTGGACATGGAAGATAGAGCAAGAGATAGAGCTGTGCTCATCTCTGGCTCCTCTTCCAGATCCATATGGGATCCACAGGACCTGAGCCAACTGGCCAGTGATCATCCCAGTTCCGCGAGGCTCTGAAACCCAACTCCCTTTGGCCAAGACGAGAGTGAGGTGCAAGTGAAGTTGCCTGATCGGAAAGTTCTCACTATGTGTGCAGTCTGCCCCCTTAAGGGCCACTGTGGCATGCTCCAATCCAAGACACATCACACAGAAAATGTGGGGGCAGATATCGTGTTGAGGCAGGTGCTGAGGCACAGGGATTGGAGGCTCCGTCCGTAAGGCAGAGGTTCGGCCAAGCGTAAGCGGACATGTTTGCCTCCAAGGAGACAACACACGTTGTGGTTCTCACTCACTCCTCCCACACCAAAAGGAAAAAGGTTAGGACTGGACCTCACGGTGCACATGTGGCCGAAGTCACATCTGTGTGCCTTTCCCTGATCGCTCTGCTCCCACACACTCTATCGAGATGTTCATTAAGACCATGCTACATCTGTTAGTAGCACCTTATAGGCCAGCTCAAATATGGGAGATAATATCTCTGCTGGATGGCACTCTCTGGGAAATTGCTGGGCAGTTGCTGGTCTGCTTGGCAGTGACAGGTGATGCTGTGTTAAAGCAATGAATCTCTATTTGGATAGTGGAAGCAATTCTATTGCTTATGAGGCGCATGGTCTCACTACGCCTCTGGGCAAAAGGGCTCATTCCACTAGGGTGGTTGCCTCCTCAAAATCTTTATCTAAGGGGTACCCTTACAGGATGTGTGTGCTGCGGCGGAGTGGTCTAAGCCACACACATTCGTACAGTATTACAGTTTGGTTGAGGATCTTACAGTGACCCTCAGTCACAGACCTTTTGGATAGACCATATCCTCAGTATGATGGAGTGGGTATACTCATTCCCACAGCGTGAAGCTCACACAACACTGAGTTTCCTTTGAAAGGGAACGTCTGGGTTATGCACGTAATCCTGTTCCCTGAGAAAGGAACGAGATGTTGCATAGCTTTGTCATACTGGGCTATGCTTGTAATTGCATCTTCTCTTCAGGCAAAGAGAACCTTATGAAGTGGTTTACAAGCACTTTTTTTATGGTCATGCAACGTGCAAAATCTCCTGACCAGGGCAAATCAATAAATTTGTGTGATTTTACACAGACTTCAGATAACGGTCATGCACAAAAGCATTCTCCCCACAACGTGAAGCTCATGCAACATCTGGTTCCCTTCTCAGGAAACAGGGGTATATGTTTAACACATGTTTTGCACTTACAAGGACAGTCAAATTAATTCAATATCTTGGAATCATGTGACAATCAAGGGGCTATCATAGCATAATATAATTTTTCAAATGTTTCTTGTTTCCCCATTCACATTAATGCACAAACACTGTTTTATTAGTTTCTTTTTAGCAAACCCAGAGCATGTATGTATAGTTTTCTAGTAATATGAATGTGAAATAATTCAACTGTAAGCCCTTATATAACACCCACTTAACTGTTAATGAGAAATTGCACTACTCACCGGGTTCGTAGGTTTCCAGGACTTGGCTGCCCATCGTAGACAGACAGTATATCAAAGTCCTCTTCTAAAGCAAACCCTTGGAAAACCAGCTGTATCCGGTTGTGTTCTTGTGCCACAACCACCCATGTGCAATTGGCATAGTTCGGGTATCCGTAAGGGTATCCAGGGCTTTCTATCGTCCCATTTGGACTATATAATGTATAACTGCAGTTCTGAGCTGAGAAACAAAGACAGAAAAAGAGAGATAATCAGATAGAGGCTTCTTAACATTGAAATAAACCTCCTTATGTCAACCAAAACAAGCATTTCAGAAGTCTTCTTCCAGAGATAATATACAGCAGCATACAGTGTAATATACGGCTGCTATTTAGACCACCAACAGACACACAGCCTACATGCTTAATGGAATTATCTTCACTGCTTTCTTAAAAACTAATTACTGAGAACTAATTTTTGTGTGAAGTCATTAGACAGGATGAGCCCTCCAAAATTAAGCAAGCCTGTGTGTGTGAAATGCCCATATTGTTGGCTGCCTGTGCTTCGCTGGTCAATAAACTGTTTCCACAGTAACACATGGAGAAGGGGGAGGGGTGCTGGTTATTAATGCCAGTAATTTTAATAACTTCCTATTGCCCACAGCTCTGACTCCCCTCCATGGCGTTAATTGCACTTCTCTTTTGCGTACTTGTCAATGGCCACTCATAAGTTATCGTTCTGCGTGTGGAATTTTAATAACTGCATGTCACTCCATTCATCAAAGAAAAGCTTCCATTAAATGATTTGTTCTGGTCAGATTTACACCCAAATATTTAATTAATTGCTATTAAATTCAATCATATGCTATGGTCTCCTATTTATATTACATATATTATCTTTTCTTTAAATCTAATATTCAGAAGAAGTCTTATTGTACTAATTTATTTATTTCATCATATATCATTCTGATGTAGAATAAGTGACATAATTGAAGTGAAAATATTCAGCTTTAATTCAATGGGTTTAATTAAAAAATATAACAGTTTGGGAATTACACCACCAGCAGCAGCAGCACAATGCATAAAATCATGCAGATACAGGTCAAGAGCTTCAGCTAATATTCACATTGATCATCAGGATGGGGACAGGGTGTGACTTTAACTGTGGCATGTTTGTTGGTACCAGATGGGCTGGTTGAGTATTTCAGAACTGCTGATGTCCTTAATTTTTCATGCACAACTGTCTCTAAGGTTTATGCAAAATTGTGTGAAAATAATAAAACACTGAGTGTGTGCGGAATTGGCAATGCCTTGTTGATAGTAGTCAGAGGAAAATGGCCAGATTGGGTTGAGCTGGCAGGAAGGATAAAATAACTCATATAATCACTCTTTACAACCATGGTGAGCAGAAAAGCATCACAGCATGCACAAAACATCGAACCTTGAGGTGGATTGGCTACAAGAGTAGAAGTTCACATTGGGTTTCTCTCAGGTTATCAAGAACAGGTTATCATGGGCACAGACTCATCAAACCTAGACAGCTGAAGATTAGAAAAAAAATGCCTCAGATTCTTGTTCTTGGATGACAAGAGTGGAAGCTGATGTGGTCTTCTGATGTAGGTAGGTAGGTAGGTAGGTAGCTAGCTAAATAGCTAGCTAGCTAGCTAGATAGATAGATAGATAGATAGATAGATACTTACTTTATCCCCAAGGGGAAATTCAAGGTCCCAGTAGCTCAAAACATCACACACAATACAACATACAATAAAATAAAATATAAGCAGAATGCTAACAAAAATGGCTCATAAAAGAACAGCAAAATATACCAATCACGGATTCCCAGACTGAAAATTAAAGGTATGGGTTATACATGTGGGCTAATATAGTCCATAAACAGTAGAACAATCACACAGTGAGCCAATACACAACATTGTTGTAAGAGATCATGGAAGTGTATGAGGATGTATGAAAAGGTGAAGAGGCAGATAGACTATGCAGAGAAGTCTATCTCACCTCTTCCTTTAAGTGAAGCATTGAATAGTTGTATAGCCCTAGGGACAAAAGACTTCCTCAGCCTGTCAGTGAGCGTAGCCTCCAACTGATCGAGCTCTTTCGCTTTATGATATTGTTATGGAGTGGATGACAGTCATTGTCCAGAATATTCATAAATTTGCTCAGGGTCCTTTTGTCTGACACTGAAGTGATACACTCCAGTTCCACTCCCACAACAGAGCCAGCTTTCCTTACCAGCCTGTCCAGTCATCCAGCGTCCTTCTTCTTAGTGCTTCCTCCCCAGCATACCACAGCATAGAAGAGGATGCAGGCAACAACAGACTCGTAAAACATCCAGAGGAGCTTGCTGCAGACATTGAAGGATGCAGCCTCCTCAGGAAGTGCAGCCTGCTCTGTATTTTCTTGTACAGTGCCTCAGTGTTGACTGACCAGTCCAGTTTATTGTCCAAATGTATTCCCAGATACTTGTAAGTGTTTACCACCTCTACCTTAACCCCCTCAATAGTGACAGGCAGCAGAGCGGGCTTAGATTTCTGAATATCTACCACCATCTCCTTGGTCTTAGCAGTGTTGAGTTGTAGGTGGTTGAGTTTGCACCATTGCTCAAGTCCTCCACCTGGCTCCTATACTCCTCCTCCTGCCCATCCCTGATGTACCCCACAATTGCGGAATCATCCGAAAACTTCTGCATGTGGCATGACTCTGTGTTATAGCAAAAGTCAAACATGTACAGTGTGAACAGGACTGGAGAGAGCACTGTTCCCTGTGGAGCTCCGGTGCCACTAATCACAGTGTCCGAGAGGCAGTTCTTCAGTCTTACGTACTGTGGCCGTTCTGTCAGATAGTCTGCAATCCACGATACAAGGTGAGCATCCACACCCATCTGCAGGAGCTTGTCACCTAGTCTGAGGGGTTGAATGGTATTAAAAGCACTGGAGAAATCAAAGAACATGATTCTCACAGCACTTTTCCCCTTGTCCAGGTAAGCATGCATCCTGTGCAGGAGATATGTGATGGTATCATCCACACCCACTCTTCCCGGTATGCAAACTGTAGTGGATCTAGTGTAAGAGTAGTACCGGGTCAGTACGTCCCAAAACCAGCCGCTCCATGGTCTTCATCACATGTGATGTTAGAGCAACTGGTCTGTAATCATTGGGCTCACTTGGATGTGACTTCTTTGGGACAGGGATAAGACATGGTGTCTTCCACAATGTTGGAGTTCTTCCAAGACGAAGACTCAGGTTGAAGATGTGCTTCAGTGGATCTCCCAGTTCAGAACCACAGACCCTGAGCAGCCTTGGACACAGTCTGTCAGGCCCGGCTGCTTTCCTAGGGCAGAGTTTCCTCAGCTGTCCTCTAACTTGATCAGCCGTGATTTTATGGGAGGAGAGGAGAGGGAGAGAGAAGGGGGGAGGGGATGGGTGCGCCTGCAGGAGGTGTCTGGTGTCTGAAGACTGGTGACTAGTGACCAACGTTGGTGTAGTCACATTCATTGTCACCTTGTGAGGGTGGAATACATCAGCCTTTAATGGTGGGGCTACATAGTGCACCGAAAGTGAGAGGGGAGGTGTGAGTTAATCAGGCAAACAAGCACGAGCAGTGTCTACATCAGCAGAGGGTAGTGGACAGTCCACTGCCATTGGTGCTGGAACAGGGCAGTCGACCCTATTGTAAAAGTGGTTCCAGGTCTGCCTCCACAGAGCTACCACTCTTCCTCAGTCCAGTCTTCATTCCATCCCAGACCTCCTTCATATTGTTCTCCTGCAACTTCTGTTCCACCTTCTTTCTGTATTCCTCATGTATGTAGTTATTTGAGGTACTATATACTTCCTGGGAGTTTGCATGTTCTCCCCGTGCTGTGGGGGTTTCCTCCGGGTACTCCGCTTTCCTCCCCCAGTCCAAAGACATGCATGGTAGGTTGATTGGTGTGTCTAAATTGTCCATAGTGTAGGAATGAGTGTGTATGTGATTGTGCCCTGCGATGGACTGGCACCCTGTCCAGGATGTACCCCGCCTTGTGCCCGATGCTTCCTGGGATAGGCTCCAGGTTCCCTGAAGAAGGAATAATCGGTTGAAGATGGATGGATGGATATACAGTGCCTTGCGAAAGTATTCGGCCCCCTTGAACTTTTCAACCTTTTGCCACATTTCAGGCTTCAAACATAAAGATATAAAATTTTAATTTTTTGTGAAGAATCACCAACAAGTGGGACACAATTGTGAAGTGGAACGAAAGGGGAAGAAAGAAGAAAGCCATTTCTCAACGTTTGGTGTGACGTTTGGTGTGTCTCCCAGGTGGCTTGTGGCAAACTTTAGACGAGACTTTTTATGGATATCTTTGAGAAATGGCTTTCTTCTTGCCACTCTTCCATAAAGGCCAGATTTGTGCATTGTACGACAGATTGTTGTCCTATGGACAGACTCTCCCACCTCAGCTGTAGTTCTCTGCAGTTCATCCAGAGTGATCATGGGCCTCTTGGCTGCATCTCTGATCAGTCTTCTCCTTGTCTGAGCTGAAAGTTTAGAGGGACGGCCAGGTCTTGGTAGATTTGCAGTGGTCTGATTTTCCTTCCATTTCAAAATGATCACTTGCACAGTGCTCCTTGGGATGTTCCTTGGGAAATCTTTTTGTATCCAAATCCGTCTTTAAACTTCTCCACAACAGTATTACGGACCTGCCTGGTGTGTTCCTTGGTCTTCATGATGCTCTCTGCGCTTTCAGAGCAGGTGCATTTATACAGAGACTTGATTACACACAGGTGGATTCTATTTATCACCATCAGTCATTTAGGACAACATTGGATCATTCAGAGATCCTCGCTGAACTTCTGGAGTGAGTTTGCTGCACTGAAAGTAAAGAGGCCGAATAATTTTGCACGCACCACTTTTCAGTTTTTTATTTGCTAAAAAAGTTTAAAATATCCAATAGATTTCGTTCCACTTCACAATTTTGTCCCACTTGTTGGTGATTCTTCACAAAAAATTAATTTTTTAAAACTTTATGTTTGAAGCCTGAAATGTGTCAAAAGGTTGAAAAGTTCAAGGGGGCCGAATACTTTCGCAAGGCACTGTACTTCCTGTCAGCTCAGACCAGGTCATTCTCCTCTGATCTCTCTCATCAACAAGCAGACCCTCTGCTCACAGGATGTTTTTTATTTTTCACACCATTCTGTGTAAACTCTAAAGACTCTTGTCTGTGAAAATCCCAGGAGATCAGCAGTTTCGGAAAAACTCAAATCAACCCAGCTGGTACCAACAATAACATTACGGTTAAAGTCACAGAGATCACACTCTTTCCTTATTCTGATGTTTGATGTGAACATTAATTGAAACTCTTGACTTGTATCTGCATGATTGTTATGCATTATCTGCTGCCACATGATTGGCTGATTAGATAATTGCATGAATGTGTAGGTGTACAGGTATACCAAATAAAGTGGGTGGTGAGTATAGATGAATGTTTTACATTGTAGTAACTTTTAGTGTGTTTTTAATCTCAAACCTCATTATTGTTAGTCTTTTGAAATACAGTTTCACAGTGTAATTGACGAACTCCTCAACAGAGCCACAACACAGCACATCAATGAATGGTAAAGGCGTTCACATGTATAACATTGATTAAAATGTTCCAGCTTTGTAAGTATTTGTATCTAAACAGACGGGATTTGTAAATGCATGAATAAAAAATACATGGTGCAGAATAACACCCTCAAAACAGGTGTCAGGGGAAATAATACAAATAAGTTGCCTGTGAACTTACTGATGTATATGAATTAGTCTACTTTTGGAACAAAAATGACTTAACAAATTGTTGTCACACATTACAGACCAAATATATTAACTTTTTCATTTAGAATACTGCTTTTGTTTTTATTTTTATGAAAATTACATGTAAATTAAAGCATGACAAGGTCAGTGGACCTATCACAACATGCCATGTTAAAAGAATATTCAGAACCTTTGTTGGAGTTGATAGGTATCACAAGAGTTACCGTGATGGGAATATTCCTGTGACAAGATGAGATACTTTGTAATGTGTATGACTGTATTATTTTTATTGCAAGTTTTCATGGGGAGCCCCAGTTGAAGACATCAAGGACTTACATATGTTGGCCTTAACCTGTCAGCCAGCACAGACGTGTATTCCAGTCCTACCTACACCACATCAGACTTCTCTCTGACTTGTCTGGATGGCTGATTAGCACCAAGTTCTCATCAGAATTAGATGTATTTAAACATAAAAAGGGACATAACCAACTGAATATTGCATAAGTGAAGAACTTGCCTTACTTCACAAATAAATGTTAATTGCAAAGGAAAACTATTTATCCACTATATTTCTCTGTTTTAAAGGGTAATATTTCTTTATGAAGTGCCTACTGTGTGAGATATAGTTTTAAAAATCTACAGTATGTCATCTATGAACACTAATGTTGTCCAGACCTCTATGTCTTTCTTTTATGGAACATAAAAGGAGACAGAGTATTTATTCTCACTCACCATTCATTTATTTTATAGAAAACAGATGCAGTGATGGTGAATGGTAACTGAGGGTATCGGTCTCTTCTGTCGTTCTGCCTTACATCTCCTTTTGTGTCCCACTGAAGAAAAGTCATACAGGTTTGGAACAATTCATACAGGTTTATTCAATTCAGTTCACTGTTTTTGTAGCGTGGGCATTGTTACAAATGATAATTTTATAATTAAAAGCCCAGTATGAATTAAATTCAGTTAAAAACATTTAGTAAATATAGAACATTTGTTTTGTTAAAATATACTCTCATTTTCTGTTACATCTACATAGCTTTTCAATTATATCTAGGTACTTATTTTTTGTGGTTTTCATTTCAGGTTACTATTGTACTGACTTAGGATTTTAATTATATTAACTCAATTTTATGTGTGATGGTACTAAATGTAGTTATTCAGATCTACTAACAGTTTTTAGAGTGTGGCGTTATGGCGAATCTTCAGGAGCGTCTTACACCTACACCAGGCACAGCGACTTCTTTAGAAACAGCCACACCATTGCCATCGGTAAGGTCTGAAATAATGAGTTTTTAAAAATGCAGGGGTCTTACAATTAATGCTATATCAGCAGCGATGGTGAACTGGCTAGCTAGCTAGTATCATGTGCTAGTATTATAGTTAACTAGTTAGCCATTGCCTCTCCATTTTTTAAAACTCATTATTTCACAACTTATAAATGGCAATGGAGTGGTGGCTGTTTCTAAAGAAATCTTTGTGTCTGGTGTAAGTGTAGGACACTCCTGAAGAGCCTCCCTAATGCCAGCTGCAACTGCTCTTTCTATTACTTGGGCCAATTCGTCCGGTATGTTTTAGTTAACTGCCTGATGTGGCTGTGTGTGAGAGGGCCCTTCTGCATGTGAGACTGATGTTGGCATGACCAATTACTGTATTTTCTGTAAGATTCAGTTTCAATGTGGAACATTTTGATTAAACATTTAACATTTAGATTTACATTTAACATTTATATTTAACATTTACATTTAACATTTTGAATGTACATTTAGATTTACCACTTATTTATACAAAATTTTATAGTTTTGCATTACGGCATTAATTTATACAAATTTCTATCTAAATGTTTTTGAATGTCACAGTTAAAAATTGTATAGCATTGTTTTTTTAATTTGGCAATGCTAAATGTGTAAAACTGAGCAGAATATTAGAATGTGTAACATTTTACAAACGGCGCCCTATAAAAGAAGGCATAATTTGATGCACAGTGCTAGTGATGTAGGAGAAAATAACCGACAATAATACATCAACACATCAAAGTCAGCAAACCCTCAATGCAAAGGTGCTATGTAATTGTTTTAAAACAAAAGTTGTTTTGTTTTTTTTCAAAAAAGAAAAGAATTAAATACATGTTTTGAAATAATATACGTTTCATTAAATTCACATAATAAGCTTAGCAAAAAAACATCATAATTTATCCAGCACATAAAGTGAATACATGAATAACTTGGACAATAGAACCATGAAGAAGCCCTTCAAATCTGAGATTAATGATAATAATTCAGTCCTTAATGCTGCCAAATCTAAAATAGCTTATTTTTTGTTTGAAATTAGGTTTTAAATGGTTTTAGATGCATGACACAATATGGAGTGAAGAATAAAATAATAGATCCAGAAGGTTAAGCCCCATTTATAATATAACGAAACCTTTTGTTTAGCCCTAAAGTGGATTGGAATCTGAATTTCAATAGGGGTTGATTTATAGGAATTAGAAATACAAAATTTGAGGACAAACCAGGGACAAAATGGAGGAGAATGTCTATACATATCAAATGTTGAGATTGTAGAAGAGTTTAAAGTGCAACTGCTGTCAGTGAAAAAAAGGAATCTCTAAGTGTATAGCGTGCTTTCATAAATGTTGCATGAATATTTAGTAGATCCAACAGCTCACCAAACAATTTAGAGTAATTAGGTTTGTGCATGTTTTAAAGACAATGACAGCATGGAAGAAACATGCAGATTTGTCTGCTGCCATTTACACATTTATATCCTACAAATTACACCATTCACATCCTAGGATTCACATCCTGGGATTCAGACTTCTAAATCATCACATGTCCATCCTCAACAACCTATTAATTAAGTAAAAAAAATGTGACCAAATAGAAAACCTCAAGCATTTTTCTCACAAAATATTTATAGTCAAAAGAAAAGGCCCACGGATGGTTTTAGGTTTAGATAATTCTCTTCTGGCTGCCAGCGAAATGTTGTGCACTTTTCAAAACTATAAACAAACAGATTATGAGTTAAATAATCACACTTGTAAATTTTTCAGAAGTCATGGTGGCTATGATAAAACATAAACAAATGTAGTTTTACTCAAGCATTCTATGAAAGACTAAAATGCTATTCAGCAGAGGAGACTAGTACTTGTTAAAAGGAAAATAGGAAAACTTTAAGCAGAATTAACTGAAGCTATGAGCCAGTTTCTCTCATCTCAGTCCTACAGACACAGATTGCAGCTGATCTCTGACCAGAGCAAAAGGGGGAACCTTTTCCAGGGCCAGAAAATGTGTGCTAGCACCAAACAATCCATCATGTCTTCACCTGATCCTGGGAGACAGCCTATCTGGAGTAAAGTGAGCATGGACCAGCACCAAAAGAGCATTTGACCTCTGCACACGGACTTCTTTATGAGTGTATGGAGCTTTGTGGTGGCTATTTTCTCACTACACCAACAGAGACTACAGCTTAGCTGAAAAGCAGAAAAATAAGGTCACCTCAGAAGACATTGATGAAATTGCATTAACTGAAAGAGGACACAAACACGAACTTCCTTTTTTGATGTTGGAATTCAAGAGTATATATTTTATAATTCATTTAGATTTTGGAGAGTTTATATTTTGGAAGCTGCTTATCCAAAGCAACTTTCATTTTGGACAATGTTAAAGCTATATAAAAAATATTATATATAAAAGATCGTTCACATCTAGTTAAAAGAAAGGCTTGGAGGTGTTTATGTCTAGGTACATTTACATAAAACTTGATATAATATATTAATAAATTCCTTTTATTAGTCTAATCACATCACATAAAATTATGATTTTATGCCATTTTTATTGGAAATGTAAATTTGTTAAGGAAAACACACACACACACACACACACACACACACACACACACACACACACACACACACAAGGATGCAAAGCAGATTTAATATTTCTATGCCTAGGGTGATTGTTTTCCAATAGTGTTTTTATTTACTAACTACACAGCAATTTGCCAACATTTAAAATCTTTACATTTGTAATGGATGACATCATACATTTTATTAATTTATAAGACAAAAAAATGCAGCTGGTCATTTTACTGAGCAACTGTAAACTGTAAACTCTTCTGTGGCAGCTGACACTGGAGAGTCCTTCCATAATAAAATATTAAATATACAAATAATAATTGCTAGATACAGTAAATATCAACATTATCCATTTTTCGTTATTAAATATTAATATTAATTTTCTGTTTTATTAGTCTCAGACTATGTGGAGCATCTGCTACACACGTCCCTGTTAATGAATTATTATAGAAAGAACTTATAGAAATGATAATGTATTGGAATGAACATACTGATGTAAACCTTTGATTTGAAATATAGCCAATATGGCTGTCAGAGTTGTTACAGAAATTGAATCAACACCTTCAGACCAATCAGATATTAGAATTCAATAGCACTATGGTATAATAATATAATATATGGCAGATAATTCTACTCAAGCAGTGCCTATCAATGCAAGAAATTCTCACATGTTTTTATAATAGTGTGAGATCAATATTTGGCTGATGAGAGAGGTCTGCTCACCTGCAACTGTTATTTAGAAGCTTCTTCACATGTGCAAAACTATAACGTGAATAAATAACGGAATTATGCCGTCTGCTGCTCACTACAGGATGCCCTCACAAAGCCTTTACACTTCTGTCTTTATCTTATCAAATATGTCTAATTTACTGCAGAGCTGACATTTTCTTTGATGACTTATATGCAACATTTTCCACAGGAGCTCATATTAACAGTGTTTATTTACAAATTGGAGTTGGACAGATAACAACACATAGTCCCAGTGTGAACAATAAAAGGGAATCAATGGCAATGGTCAGTCTCAGGAACGTAAACAGCCAAATAAGAAAAAAGAATATAAAATAAGATGAAAGAAGCCTGTTCAAAATGAAGCTTGATGGACCTAAGCAAATTAATTTGTAGTAAATATGGAACACATTCACTACTTTCTGTATACTCATTATTCTACCTTACCATCAGGGTACAAAAATAACCAAGTTTATTTAATTGGCAGATTCTTCTATCCAAAGCAAGGTACAATTCAGACAGAATATAGTTGACTAGTTCAGGATTAAGGAAAGCCTTTTTCCCAGACTTAACAATGGCTCTCTGTAAGCCATGAGATTTGGATTTACAGCATTACAATCATTAGCACAGAATCAGAGATGAAAAGAAAAAGTACTGACTTTAACAATTTCCATTGGCAAGTGCCTAACAAAGGCCTTCCTTTAATTCTATCAATTTTATTTGTATATTTTATATAGTGCCTTTAACAATAGCCATTATCACAAAGATTTACAGAATTCCAGATGTAGATTTCGATTTCTGTGGGATTTAGATTTACACCAGAGGAGACAGTAGCAATGAAAAACTCAAAAGGGAACCTCTTCTATTTGACACTGGATAGTGCCATTCTAAATCAGCACTCTGTACACTGTTCAATTTATATAGCACCGAGTTTGGTGAAGCACTATGGTCTTTATCATTACAGCAGAGGTTTTTAGGTACAAGTCTACACTGCACTGAAGAATGGGTGAATTTTGGGAATTAAGTGTTTTTATTATGAACTTTAGGTTATCCACATTTATTCACATTAGATATTTGGCTGTATTGTTGTGTCCTTGCACATATTTTGCTTTGTGTGCCACAAATATTTTGTTTTGAATTGCACTGGTTTATCTCTGAATAACAAGAAGAACTTTTGTCCTTATGACCCAAGTTTCTTCTGCATTTAACATGCCAGCTGATGAAACTGCGAACCAAAAATAAACTCTCATACGCCAACACATTTATTGATTTTCCTTTTACATTCATGTGTCAAAGTGTTTGCAGCCATGATTCAAAAGATGCTCCTTACTGTGGTGTTCACTCAGAAATAAAGGCTAAAGAAAGTTTGTTGATGCCTAATTATTGACACCTAAATTGCTCTGATATATATATATATATATATATATATATATATATATATATATATATATATATATATATATATATTTAGAATAGTAGGATCTAATTTATTTGACATCTTATGATCATGCATAGTATTTGCAGAACAATTTTACGCATGAAATAGCCATTCAAGTGATGTACATTATGTTTTCTTGATAATGGTGCCCTTGTGCCCAGAGTTCCTGGAATAGGCTCCAGACCCATTGTCATCTTGGCCAGGATAATGCGGTTTCCAAAGATGAATGAATGACTAAAATGAACTGTGTACATCCTCCTTTTATCATTATCCATCAACTTTTATTTTTCACTTTCTCCTTATATTTAAGTTTTTCATTACTTTTTTGACTTCAGCACATGTTTAGTCATTTCTTCATACAGAAGCTATTTATCAGAGGTTCTGAGGTTCTGAAGGTCCTTGGGGATCCACCCTACTCAACATTGTTCTTTGTGTTCGAGTTTGTAACACACACACACACAGGGTCATCTGCATTCTAAAGTGGTTACTTACCCTGGTCCGGTAGTACATTTCAATGCTTTCATACATCACCTTGACTCAAGAAAGGGACCAATTATAGGATTAGTTGGATCACGCATATTAGTTCAGGGAATGTGTTCTTGAAAAATACATTTTTTAATGTAAAGGCATGGAATGTTACATGGAATGGATGTTTTTATTTGCATGATCTTAAAGCATTTTCAGATCATCCCACTTTGTCTGTTATCTTTATTGTCACTTGTAATTACCCATTAAAAGTTTTATATAATGCAACATTAGATATATGGTCATACTGTTGTCAGCATAGAGTCATACTGCACTTTTCCCCTAACAGTTCTTTAATAGTTATTGGTCATTAGCTTCATAAAGGATTTCTATTAGAATAGGCAAAGCCTCTATTGTTCTCTATTATACATAGTCTTTAAGGGTCCTCCAGAGAAACAAACCAAACAACCCTTAAGAGTGCTAGATGGAGCCTTGTGCATGACCTTGGAGCACGTTCAATATATTCCAGTTTTCTAAGACTCTAAGATTCTCCTTACACATTTTCACCCACACAAGCTTTACATAATGCATTATGTTAGCCACATGACCATATTGTTGTGCACACTTACACTTTATTGTCACGTGGCGTGACGGGAAGGAAATAGGCAGGATGCAATCGCAGTGAAACGGTGAGTTTTATTTACAGTGCCGAGTGCAAAGCAAAACAATAGAAACAGAACTCCTAAACTAAGCCATGCTCACTGACTATGGCTAAGGCTAAAGCTAACTTGGCTATGGCTATGACTATGACTAGAACTATGACTGTGACTAGGACTAAGGCTAGAACAAGGCGTGAAAACAAGGTCGCTCCGTATAAGTCGTTATATTAGTCATTATACAAAAATCGTTTTTCATTGAACCGCGCCATGCGAAGTACGGTTCATATATAGATATATGTATAAGTACGGTTCATATATAGTATATATAGCTGTCCCAGTCATTAGCCGGCAACCGCTAACAGCTGTGCGCACTTCCGTGTACGCACATCTGACGCGACGGGGCGAAGACATGACGTCACCACGGAAGAAGTCCGCGCATGTGCAACAGAGAACCGTGACAATTATATTCTTAATATACCGTTATCGTCTTAATATCATGCTGCTGCAACACTTTAATTTCCCCATGAGGGATCAATAAAAGCAAATAATCCTTAAGGGTGTTATACAGAACCTAGCACTTATTACAGCAATTTTCTTGGAAATATACTAAAATATACCATTTCATGTGACCATGTTCTCTTACCGTCCCCTTTCTCTGTCTTTTACATAAAATGAATTCAGTACTCAAAAGTACCCAGCACACCGGTGGGGCCTGGTCTTTATCTTTATGCTTATATAAAAATCTGTGAGCCTAGTGGGCTGGTTTACCAGTCTACCACTCATCTTTCTTTACTGTGTGTTGCTATCAGCATCAATTACACTTTTAAAGTTCTTAATCACTGGTCCACACAACAATACACCAGTCATAGCTGTGCCCTGACAATGGCTTTGAGCTGCCTGTAAAATATGTCTATTACCATGGTTCCAGCTAGCTTCACTGATAATAGCTGGGGCAAAAGATGCTGAAAGATTTGAAAAGTTAATTGTATTGTAATTCATCTAGAGTCTCCATGATGATGGATGCTGCCTGGGTTTCAGCAATAGCAGACTCTTCAAAGGACTTGCCCCATCAATATCTCAGCTAGTGAAAGCCCTAGGCCAGTCGCAGTTGTATTTCTGAAAGTTAGGAGTGACTGTGAGGATTCTTTCTCAATCTGTGAATAGCTGCATTTTGCCTTAGTCAGGAGTAAAACTGAAGCAAACATGCACAGAGGAATTACTTGGATATGTCAGCCTGTAGGACTACTGGTACCTGTAGGACTCCAACAGAACTATTATGACACAATTCATAGTCATTTGGCCAAATCATTCCATGTGTTTCAGTAGCAATTGTTTCAAATTTGCTGTACCTGCTGATTAATTTGGTAGGTACTGTGACAGATATTTAATTATCCCGTTGTCTGCGTGCACATCTTTCCATGATACTATCCAACTCATATGCTTCACGATTTTACCTTGGACTGTGCCCTAAAACATTGAATTTCACATTCATCTCGCCTGCCCTCTATATCACCTTGCTAACAATCTCTGCATTATTCTTCTCATCTGAAGCAGAAATGATCATGTTCTGTGCTTTGACTGCATACTCTGAATGTATCCACCTGTTCTTTTGTTAGAAGACTGCTGGCACATTCTGTGCTAAATTTCAACCCATAGATGAGTGGTGCTGTGTTAAGCTTAATCTGCTAGTTCCCATTTTTTTAATCACCTTTATCTGAACACAATCAATTTTTGGTATTGAGTAATGCTAACCTCTTATTTGTTTAACTCACATGAATCAAGACAGAGGCTGACTTTAGTTGTTAATAAACTACTAATTGATCTAGTTTGCTTTGTAAATGTTGTGATAACATCTACCTGCTCTGTGTTAATCTGTTATAGCCATCTTGAATCATCTCACTTTATTGGTAGTGACATTTTTTGTTTCAGTTCAGTGTAATCTTACCATTGTACAGTAGATGTGCTCCAGTATCATGGAGGACCTCTCAAACACTATGTTTATATGGGCTGTAGTAATTTCTGAATGTCACTAATATTTGCTTTATAGTTGGCTTAATGGCCAGAGAAATGTTAATCCCAAGTGTGTTGTACAATTGCATGTTTAGCAAAATGGTAAATTGATCATTTTTATGCTCAGCTGAGGTCATGTACAACAGATTTGCTCCCACTTGCTTCAATAGTCTCTAGTATCCCCTATTTGGTACGAACAGCAAAAGATTTCTGTCAAAGCAATTAACTTTACATTCACATTGCAAATCTATGCTGTTATGCCACACAAGAATTAGCTGTAGCAGAGTTAGATCCCTCAACACCAGCTCCATAACAAAGGAAGCCCACCAGTGTATCTACTTTCTGCGAAGGCTGAGAAAATCCTCCCCATCCTCACCAGTCTACAGATGGATTATCGAGAGCATCCTGAGCAGCTGCATCACTGCCTAGTTTGGAAATTGCACCATTTCGCAAGACCCTGTAGTGGATATTGAGAACAGCTGAGAAGATCATTGAGGTTTCTCTTCCTCCACCTTAGCATCATAGATATTTAGACCACACGCTGCATCCGGAAAGCCAACAGCAATGTGTATGACCCCGTGTACCCAATACACAAACTCTTCACCCTCCTGCTGTCTGGCAAAAGGTACCAAAGCATTCAGCACTCATGGCCAGACTCCTCAATACTCAGAGAACTGAAACACAACACACAACACAGTATTGCATTTTTTTTTTTTTTTTTAAAAAAAAAAATTATTTTTTTTTTTTTTTTTTTTTATTTTTTTTTTTTTTTTTTTTTTTTTTTATTTTTTGTGTTTTTATTTTTTTTTTTTTTTTGTGTTGTGTTTTTTTTTTTTTTTTTTTGTTTTTTTTTTTGTATATTATATAAACATTCATAGTATGAATGTTTACATTGACAGCATTTTTATTATATCTTGCATATCTTGACATATCTGACACTTCCACACTAGAACTTTGTACTGGTGGGCACTACAATGTCTCTTATTGTGCCTATTGTTCTCTTTTAGTAGTAGTGTTGTCTTGTATTGCTTGCACATGCACTTTGTGTAGAAATGTGTAGGTTTTATTTAGTTTTGTGTAATCTCATGTAGTTTTGTGTTGTTTCAAGTAGCACCATGGGTCGTTCAGTGGTTAGCATGTACACCTCACACCTCCACGGTTGGAGGGTCGATTCCCGCTGCAGCCCTGTGTGTGCAGAGTTTGCATGTTCTCCCCGTGCTGCGAGGGTTTTCTCCAGGTACCCCGGTTTCCTCCCCCAGTCCAAAGACATGCATGGTAGGCTGATTGGCATACCCAAAGTGTCCATAGTGTATGAATGGGTGTGTGAATGTGATTGTGCCCTGCGATGGACTGGTACCAGGATGTACCCCGCCTTGTGTCCCATGCTCCCTGGGATAGGCTCCAGGTTCCCTCCAACCCTGTAGGATAAGCAGTATAGAAAATGGATGGATGGATGGATGGATGTAGCACCCTGGCCTAACATTGTTTTGTTTCACTGTGTACTGTACCTACTGGATATGGTTGAAATGACAATAAAGATACCTGACTTCACTTGAGATGCTAAAGCAGTGCCAGTAGTTACAAGTCCTCTTTTATCAGTCCTTGTATACAAAATCTCACTGCTCAAACCTTCCTGACAAGATGTTGTGTCTTCCTGGTGTTAGACATGCAATGAAGAAGCAGTTACATTCATACTTAAAACTAAGACTTTTATTCAGGTGTATATCATCCATTCACATGTGTCTTCGTTCGGCAAAAGATAAAAAAATAACCTGTATTGCTCATCAACAAGAAGACTTTCTCAACTGTTTCAGGATTTAAAGGCTTCCAGGAGTAATACTATTCTGTAATCTATGTCATGTTTTATCAGGTATCTGAATGTGTGTATTAAAATATACACAATATACATAACATTTAAATAACAATATACATAACAAATACATTTTAAAATAAACTCTACCTCCAAAGGGGTGAGTAGTGAGTAGTGAGATGATGTCTGTGGTAACATTAGACATCCCATAAAATGCTAATACATATATTGTATACATATTACACAGTGGAATCAATAGCTGCGTTTACATGGACAACAATAATCCACTCTTAATTCGATTAAAACCATACTCTAATTAAGAAACTACCATGTAAACAGCAATTTTTACTTACCTTAATCTAATTAAGGTCATACTCGAATTAAGCTCAAATCAAATTAAGACAGGTGGAGTACTCCGTTTTAGTCGCATTATGGACGTGTAGTACAGACATGCTAACACCTTAATCACTTTATGAACGTCGTGTGAGAGTTTTCACCGCATTTTGCGACAGAACACGATCACACACAGCAGTTTTACGTTTTATGGTGAACAAGAGCTCAGCCGCGCACCAAATTGCATACTTTCCTACTATAGCCTGTAGTAAGGAAAAAGCAGTTGTCTTTTAACACGTATAGCACGAATATATAGCACGTATAGGAAAAAGCAGTTGTCTTTTAGCACGTATAGCACGTATGACAAATAATTAACTGCACTTAAAGCGTTCGTAATTTTTTTCTAGAAAAACACCCAAAACTGTATATGGTACCATAATGAAGACGAACTGTATGTTGATACGTGAAATTCTGGAAGGACGTCGGACGGCATGGCGCGGTGACGTAATGACGCGGGCTGTTAATCTAACTATGATCTATAACATGTAAAACCGGAACATGACAGGAGTATTCTAAAAGCAACTCATGTAAACACCTTAATCACATTATTATCTTAATCAGAGTAAGGTCAATAATTAGAATTATGCTGTCCATGTAAACGTAGTCAATGTCATTGTACTGGAGAAATAACAAAGTGTATTTTCTGTGAATTACATGCAAGGATCATATAGCCCAATACCAAGTACTATTTGGTATAAAACAAGTTAAAGCATTATGTAAAATACAGCCATCTCATAAAGCTAATAGAGTCAAACAAAGCTTGCATTAACATCTGATTAAGTTCCCTCTGCCAGGCAACCAAAACTGAGGCATTATAAAATGAGATGATGTATTAACGTGATCTGTGCAGAAAATAATAAATCCAAAATGGTGTTACAGTTCTCCCCTAGCTCAGGTGTCTGTAAAATGTTGTGTGAATTAAGTGAAGGCTGTGTGAAGCACAAAATTGTACCATGAATAGAAAATAGAAGAGTGGTGAGTGCTTGCTGCCTACTCATGCGTTTGGATTTCACGCATCGTGTTAGAGCTTTAGAACTGAAAGTGCATGCCTACACGGAAACTGATGAAATGCTTTGACCTTGTTTAGTGGGACTACAGAGAGAACCTCGACAACCTAGCCATGCTTGTTTTGCCTCTGCTGTTGTTTTGTTGCTACAGGGCCGCTGCGCTTTGGCATGACACTTTGATGAATTGATCGCTGCTGTTCCATACACCGGCAGGACAGCAATCCTACAGAGTGTCCACAAGCAGGACTCAGCAGAGACAAAGAGAAGAGACAAACAGAGAGAGAGTGAAATGAAGTGAAATGAAACTAGATGAAATGGACCCAACAGTGTTGGACTACGTGAAATATCCATCAGTGTGTATGTTTCCCGTTTGTAGTAAAACATGGTCATCCAATACGTTGACATTCACTGTAGGAGAATGCCGATCCATAATGATGGCATCTTTGTTTGTTGACGAGGATAAACCTTTAAATCCCTGTGTACATACACCAGAATAATCGATTTGTAAAACACAGCACTACGGATGTTGACTCAGAATGTGTGCATTCTGCTGTGAGAATCTGAGAGATTTTTTTTTAGTAATAAGATTCATAAGACAAAATGACATTTTTATCCATGCAGTTCTCTCACTGAGGCACTATATTAAAGTCATTCTCTCCCTGCCTCTCTGTCTGTAGTCTGTTCAGATCCCTCTCTGTAATTTCATGTTCCTTTCACTCAGGCTAGACATAAAGAACCAGCATGATCAAGAGAATGGACTGACTCTGGCAGACTTTCATGGTTGCTAGTAATTCGAGTCCAGTTATTGCGCAGAGGGGAGAGGTAAACACAGAATGCTGCTGCTTCCAGTAAGCCAAGATTGCTGTCAAAACATTCCATCATCAAGAGATTTGTTGTGTGTATAGTGGACTAAACCCAGCTAAAAGATAAAGCAATATCAAATGCTTATAATCAGTGGACATTATAAGCAGTTCTGGAATTTACTCCTTTTTTATTTATTATTAATTCTCTACATGCAGAAGGGTTTTGTATGTCTCTCTACGAACTAAAGATTGTGGTTTCTCCTGTCTATAACAGGAGACGAAGGTAAATACTTCCAAAATGTCCAGCATTTTTCCTCAAATGTTTTTTTTTCTTATGCAATGATTTTGTGCATTACTTCATTACTTTATTATCATTATCCATTTAAGTTCATGAGCTACCTTTCGTCTACAAGTTTTCAGCTTGTAAAACATACATGACATTTACAGGCATAAGAATCATGGTCTTAACTGTAAGACTAACTGTTAAGGCAGAACAATATCCTTATGACTTTTATCCTTGATGAAAAACCAATACAAATAGTTTAGTATGTTTCTGTTGGTCTGTTAGAGGTGTTTTGCTGCTGCGTTTAAAAAATAAATGCCCCCCCCCAACCCCCACCCCCATGAGTTTGCTTGATTTTGCATTCATTTCCGTGATCGCAAAATCCTCAAGACGCTGACTTAGGGGTTGCAGACTGAGCCCATTTACACCAGAACTGACACGGCACACGTGACATGTCTCAACCTCTCCATAGACCTTTCCATTTTACACTGCTGTCACCTGGGGCATTCATTTTAATGTAATCGTTCATTGGTTTAGCACATACAACATGCAAATAGTATCTGTGACCTTAAGATTGTAACAAACATGTGTTGCCAAAGTTTTCACAGGAGCACTACAAATTCTTTAATCCAATGAGATTTTCAAACATTCCACAAATGTCAAAGTGTCTGTAGCCTTTTAAGTTCAGTGACAGTTTTTACTTACATGACGTTTAAATTTAACTGACTCAAATAAGGCTACAGGCTAAAATATTGAGCTGACATTTACTAATAGGGTTTATGTTAGTATTTCTCAGTATTATGTCTGTCAAACATAGGGCTGGGCAGTACAGCTAAAATAATAATCACGATATTAAGTTTCATATCATTCGGTATCGATAATTATTGATAAATTACTTTTTAAAAAAAAAAACAAAGACCAGTAGAAAAAAGGTTTGAATTTAACCACTGTATTTTTAATGTATTACTGTATTTTTTACCCACTTTATTAAGGCAAACAACAAATAATTTTACTTTTAATGGTGAAAAACAAAATAAAATTTAAATAAATATCTTCTCTTACATCTTATATGAAAATTAAATAAATAAGTGTTAAAGAAACTCTTGAACTTTATAAACAAAATGTTACAAAATGTGTAAACATAGAACAATCAAGGCAAACTTTAAGGGAGATCAACATCACATTATAACACAGAATGTGATTCCTGGTGCTCTGTTTTGTGCTCAGCCTGTTAGCATACTTAGCCTAGCCTCGTATAAAACTTCCACATTAACACTTACTTCCGGATAACACTTTCCTGAGGTCCGCGCTTGACGAGACAAGCTCCTGCTCTGAGGACACTCACTGTCCTCCCCAGAGCTGACATTTTAACAGAAAACACAAAAAGCGGCAAAATGTCACATTTCTTCCTCACCCGCTGTTCAGAGTCACACGCACTGTACATGTGTGGAGCACTACAAGCCTCTTGCAGCTTCTTTCTCCGTACTTGGCCAGGACGGTTTTTTGGCCCTTTTCTTTTGCAAAGCTTACACACAATGGTGTTCTAATGTTGTTCAGATGAAAAGAAATGACATGTCCTTTTTTATACTTATTCTCCCATGTGTTCGTGTGTTTTGATGTCATATGAAGATGGTGCAACCGAACCCCTCAGATACGCAACTTGTTATTGGCTGTTTATGTGTTTGTAGCACAATCCTTTATCAAGGCATATGATAGGCTGTTTATAATCCAGGGACAGCACACTCTTGAAGGTTGGTCATGCAACCAAACTTCATATCTATTTACATTTTATCTTTACCGATAAAGGTGTACAGTTGATAAATACCGAGTTTTATCGCCCAGCCATAGTCAAACACATAAACATGTGTGCGAACACTGGCAAGAGAAACATTTAATTGAAGTGATGCTTGATTACACCATGTTAAACACAACATTACTCTCTCCTAGTGGTTTTCCAAATATCTGTTCATATAATTAGGCCAGTTTTATTCAAACGGTTGTCATCTACTCAAGCAAAAGGGCACATTCACTTTTTTGAGTTCTAGCTGTATTTACTAGTAATCAGAAAATTTCTAATGCAAACCTACATAAATGATGAAAATCATCAAGCCATGAAGGTCCATTACATGTTACATGTTTTTTTGGTAGTTCTTTGTTAGTTTTTTCCATTGCATAGTTAGTGTAACTCATTAGATCAGCTTGCTTAGTTAGCAATAACTAACAATCATTTTTCCTATAGTTAGTTAACATAGTTAGATTATGTAGTTTTACCAAAAGCATTGCATTATCTCATTACATTATCAACTGATTAAGTGGTATGAGTTTTCCATACAGTAAAGTAGCCATTGATCCAAATTGTTTATAACATCATGTTACTAGCCATGAGTAATGAGGAGGAATTGGGGTGCAACTTTGATCCTTTTTGTGCTCTAGATCAGTGGTTTTCGATCAGTGGCTTTGCACATTTTGTATTTATCAGATGTATTTATCACACCTGATTCAGATCATCAGCTCTCATACAGCAAAGCCTCCACTGATGTATAGATGTATAGACAACAGATATAATAGTTACCATATTTCAAAGCCAAGGCAGCCTTTTATAGTTCTGTGACTTGTAGCTTAAAAAATATTAGTTTAATAAGAGGACTATAGAGAAAGTTGGCCATTTACAAATTGGACATTGAGCAAAGTGTGCTTCTTTAACTACAGTAAAGAGCAGCAGTAATTATGTTTGTATGATAGTCTGGACTTGCTTATTCAGTACATCACCTTCCTGCACTGTGCATTTAATGAAAGCAGTGGAAAATTTAAATACCATGACCATGACAATACCATGACAAACTTTGCTTGTATTTTTCTAATTTGTAAGTCGCTTTGGAGAATTAATGTTAATGTAAATGACAACTCATTTCCCATGACATATAGCATGAAGCATGATTTGTTTGTCTATGATAAATACTTTGGTGCATTCACAAATTCCTCTCTCTATATTGATTGCCCCTGTGGGATTTCTCCAGTGGTCTCCAGTGGTACTGCATTAATGGGGAGGTGACTGCACTTACAACTCAACAATCATTGAAATGCTTCCACAACCAATATAATACCTTTTTAAAAACTCATTGTTATTAAATATATCAAACACAGGAACCTGGCTGAGCTGCTAATTCATCAGCAGCCATCAGCAGCAGCCATTTAAAATTGTATTGGTTTTAGTAACTCAGGAGTGATCTGGACCAAGCAAAAAATAAAACATTTTATCAGAGTCTTAACATTAGAATTAGGAGTTTTTCCAAACTGGCTCAGTTAGGAGCTATTTTTAGCCTTGTTTAGACTTTTTCCCCTAATAATGTGCACTGTGTTTATCTTTTTTTTTACACTTTTGGATTATGTCAGTACCAGAATTCACCAAACACCCACAGAAATGTATTTTGAAAAAAAAAAAAAAGATGCAAAGCACAATGTGTTTTTTAAAGTGCTCATTTGCGTTTTGCATCCGTACTTTTCAAGAACAGGTCAAACAAGCATGATTGAAATATGCCAACCCAAAAGGGAAAAAATGACCTACTCTGAGCCACAAATCTCTCTTGGCACAATTTTTTTCCAGTCTAATGTGCCAGATAATGTGCCTCCAAACTACATCATAGCAGGATTAACCTAAGAATGTCCACCATTAGAATGGAAATCAGCAACCTCAGCTTTCAGGAGTGATGCTATACATTAGCTTAATGTCTGTGTGGGGTGATGCTGTTGGCCATTAATAGCATGGCAAATGCAGTGGAAAGACAAGAAGATTGGCCCTACTTTAGCGAGGTGATATCTTTTTTTTCTCCAGTGGATTGGGTGGTTAATAACGCAAACAAGCAGAGGAGACAAAACAATCTAAGCATTTGTGCTGTAGCTAATATGGTTTAACATATCATGTGAAAAATTTTAAACTGCATATTATACACACGCATTCATACACATACACACATATCAACTCAGGCACTTCTGTAGCAGGTTCACATTAATTATGCATCCACAATGTCGGGTGACTAATCAGATATGCCGTAACTGACTGAGGTGAATGCTTTAAATCAGATTGCATCTCAAACACAAATGATGTCAGTCATATCAAAGTGAATCTGATATGAACATGAATTGATTTAGTCAAGCAGAGGTAGCTTAAAACAGCTTGGCCTTACTGGTTATCCAATTTCAGCAAGGGATGGATCTGTGTGGGAGTGCAAAGGATGCGGTATATTTTAGACAGGATTTTGTGCACTATCAGCCCCATTACCAAGCCACAATGACCTAGTGTTCAGCTCTGTAGTATGGGCTTTCAGAGAAACCGATTCATCAGGCTCTATGCTAACATAAAATTAGCTGCCTTATGCTTACGTTTCTGCACACCAATGAAATGTTCAATCACTGAGAATTAATTTGCTTAATAACTGACCAGCATCATTCTTATAGACCTCTACAGCTCAGCCTCTTTTTTCCCAGTCTTTTGGAGCAAGGTCATGTTTGTGACAGAGTTTATTTAGCTTCTCTCTAAATAATACTCTTTGAAACGGCAATCTGAAAGGTTGGGCCAGAGGAGGAGAGAAGAGATGTCGAATGACCCATGTAGCCTGTTTGTTTATTGTTCACTGCTCAGGCCAAAGCAGTTTTCATGCCATCCCCATGACAACAAGGATGGAACGAGGGAGTGAAAGGACAGAATCTCAATAAGAGGATCCCCTCTCTACTTCGACCTTACCAGTCATGCAGCTCTAACTCTACTCTCTTCTCCTCTACAGATATTCTGTAATTTTATCTTCAGGAAAAGATGAAAACAGAATAAAGGAAGGCTTAACAACTAAAAACAGATCTGAGAGTTCTTTATCCACCTACTGTGTTGAATTTACCTTGTTTTGTTTACTTCCATTTCTTGTTTCTTGAAATTTTCATTTCTACATTTGTTTTACAAGCATATCCAGAAGCAGTACCTTCTTGTTCATCTGCTAATCTGCAGTGGAGGTGATCATTTTCAGGAAGAAAATCCTTCTTTGGAAATTCTGAATGTAATAATGTGCTGCAATTATATTTCTTTTTAACTGACAATATATTCAGTAAAGTAAACTCTCATTATAACAGGTAGTAAAACAGACAGTAAACCGAGCTCAGGACCGAACCTGGGCCCCTGGAGCTGCATCATAGTGCAGCCCACCAAATTATTCTATTGATTCTACACTTATTCCAGAGTTGACATACTCTCAGTTATGGAGCCTGCTCTAGTAGCTTCTGTTTCAAAACAGAAAAGTGGTGTGTCCTCTGTTCTCTAGCTCTGTGTCATGCCACTCATGATGATCCATTGAGTTCACTGAATAAAACACATCAGCAACAAACCTGATGCACAAACAGTTTCCAAGGAAAAAGGCATTTGGTAAAACAAAACAACAAAAATAAAATATGAACGGTATCAATATTTTGCATTTAAGTAAACATCATGTTTGTTTTATTTAATAAACATTGAGGGGGAAATGCACTCAGAGATTTGACGTCTTTATCTGTTTACTGATCTTTGTTTTATGATTTGTACTGAATGCTTCTTGATATTCAGGGTTGTCTCTTTTCCCTGGCTGACTCAGGCACAATTAGTTTTATCCTGGGGCCTACAGGTATTGAACCAGTGTCCGTAAATCACTGGACCAACATCAATGAGCTTGGCTTTATATCACACTCACTCATTCACTCATTCTGTTCAGAAAGCTGAAGATTCTCCAATAGGCACTACTGATACTCAACCATGCTTTGTTTGGATCTATCATTGAATATATGATGACAGACAAAGCACCAGAAGAGGCGTCTACCATGATGCTTTGCATAAATTGCAGTTTTTAATACCTCATACACTATGTTGAAAAATGTTCTATTTAACTTAATTTAAACTGTTGTATACTGAAATAAGTGATCATATCAGATTTCATTACTTTATTCAATCATAACTTACTGTATTGTAGTGTCAACCACAAAACATGACTTATCTATACTTATACTTATCCATACAGATGTGCCATTTGGATATAACTCATTACAGATAAAATTAACTCTGACTTTTGTTATTGTGCATGTACTGTATATTAATAGGCTTCAGTTTTGTGCTTCTTGTCTAAAATTAGCAAATTTTTAACCGAGATGTCCTGAGTTGGTCTAATTCATAAAGAAATGTCAAATGTGATCTATATGATCTCACTGATTTCTGAAACACCATTCGATTGTTGGATATCAAGTGGTTATGATGAAATCACAGGTGAAATAATCTACTAGTCTGCTCTCTTTTCTTTCATTCATTCATCTTCAATAACCGCTTTATAATGGTCAGGGTTGCTGTGAACCCAGAGCCTATCCTGGGAACATTTGCCGTTAGGTGGAAACATACTGGGTGGGATGCCAGTCCATCACAAGGCACCATGCACACAAGCACTTGCACTCTCAATTACACCTTGGGACAATTTAGTGCCGCCAATGCACCCAGCAAGTTTTTGAGCAGTGGGAGGAAACTGGAGATCACGTAATACACCCACATGAAGAGAAGGAAAACATGCGAAAGTCTGTACAGACCTGATGCCAGGATCAAACCAGAAGTAACACTACCTGCTGCCCCACTCTGCTGCCCCTATCATTATTATTATTATTATTATTATTATTATTACTACTACTATTATTATTATTATTATCATCTATCCATCCATTTTCTGTACTGCTTATCTTACACAAGGTCACGGGGAGCCTGGAGCCTATCCCTTGGGACTTGGCAGCACAAGGCAGCGACACCCTGGATATGGTGCCAACACATTGCAAAGAACAATTGTATACACACACCCATTCACACACTACAAACAAATTTGAGATGCCAACCAGCCTACAATGAATCTCTTTGCGTTGTGCAACAGGAAACCTGTTGAAGCATGTGGAGAACATGCAAGCTCCGTGCATACAGAGCGGAGGAAGAAATTGAAACCCCAACCATGAAGGTACGAGGCAACCGGGCGAACTACGAAGCCATTATTATTATTATTATTACTACTAGTAGTAGTACTACTACTATTACCTTGCTGTAATTTCATTCAAGCAATATGAATACAAGAATTAGTTGAATGCACAAATCTGACTGGACAAACACCATTCCAAGACCGAATATATTTAGTTTAAAAGCACAGAGACATTTCACATTTCACGTTTGTATCACTCCACTTCTCTGTGTTTGATATGTAGAATTCCAATTCTGGCAATAGCTCATTACACTGAAACCGTAATTACACTTACTGTACTATAGTCTGTCTATGCATTGCATGGCAACACACAAGGCTATATCCTGTTGTGGCTTCTTTGGGAGCTATTTCTGTTGACTGAACAAAATATGTGGCCAAATTGTGTCTGAAATGTCAGTTAGTCCATTTTTATGTACTGAATATTACGACAGCTGTGATTAATTACAGCTGAATCACAGCCATGATGATATTATATTCAGTACAACAACATTCCTGCTCATGTTATATTGCTTATTTAATAATAATTCCAGTAAATTCTGTAATGAAAAATTATAGTGAACTCATAAACCTGTTACATTTAAAACTTTTGTACATTAAAAACATTTTTTAGCATATACTGTAGCTATACCCCAGCGATTTCAGCATGTAGCCAAATGCATGAAATGAAACTTGTTTATCTGTGTTGCCTAGATGTAGTCTATAGTCTCAGTAGGGTTCTTTGGTACAAACCAGAGAATGATAGACACCTGTGCTTAAGTATAACAGCTGTGACAGATCCTCGCCATCGACAGAGGTTAGAGCAGCTAACAACCTCCTGCCGTCAGTGCACTAAAACATGATGGCTGCCCCTCTCCTGCTGGCTTTTTCTTCACTCCATTTCTCTATGAACTACTGTTTCTTATATATATATATATATATATATATATATATATATATATATATATATATATATATATATTTATATATATATATATATATATATATATATATATATATATATATATATATATATATATATATATATATATATTAGAGATGAACCTATGTATCAGCAGATAAAGGCTATTTTCCCGCTATCGGCCGATGATATATATAGAGAGGCATGAAATATCGGTATCAGCCGATATCACTCTGAATAATTGGTTATCGTATCGACTGAGAAATTGTGTGTGTGTGTGTATATATATATATATACCATTTGAGTAAAAGAAAGAAAGAAAAAAACAATGTGTCTCTGGTGTAATAGTTTCAAAAATAACTGCCCATTTTTAAACGATGCAGTAACTAATAGAGCCAATTAGCAAGGAGAGAGCTTTCCGGCATTAAGAGAAAGGCAGGAACAACAAAGCAGCTCTGGTGCCGGAGCCATGAATGGAATAAATATTTTTGTCTAATCTAATAACAAAGATCAAAAATAATAATAATAAAAAAGCAGTAAATCAGAAGCTTGAAGACGCTGCAGGGCTAGTACAATCTTTCCTAATAATCTTTCTTAGATGTAGGCCTATCAAGTACTTGTCATATTATAAGACCAAGATGTGCTTGTCCAGTATTCAATCATTGATACACAACGCAAGTAACAAAAGGTCTAGAGTTGAGTCTCTTTACCAAATAAGTACTAATACCAGTACTACTGAAACTAACTGAACTGATTTACAATAAACAACTGTCTTGCTGTGGTTGGCTGTGAACTGGCGCATCGAATATAACATCACTATATCAAGATATTTTCATTTTCCCTGATTCTAATGTTGATGGAAATATCACAAGATCCCAAGTTAACACGTAAAAGACATGTCATGCAGGTAGCGAGACATACCTTTTATTCTCTTGTCAAGAAAAGCAAACACCTGAATCATAGCTATGAACTGCCTCATGGGAATAAAATAAGCTTAAATTATTTTCTTCTTCTTAGACACTCTAAAGAAATGCCATTAAGCAGGTGAATTTGTGTATGTAGCTGACTCAGACCTCCTACTCCTTATGCCATTATGCAATCTGAGAGAGCTGACTGCAATGCGAAATGACAGGAAGAAACATAAACCCGAAAAGGGAAAGAACAAGCTGAGACTATGATGCTATTATCATTACGGATCTGCTATGGGGTCTGGAAAGGAATGCCCATTGCTTCGAAAGGACCATGCTTGTGTTCACTTCTTGCCATTATAAACCCACTTTGGTATAATGACCATATCATCAGCATTTACCTGAAACCACCACCGCAATTACTACAGAATCATCAGCATATCCTGTTACCTCATTATGTTAAAACAGGGCTATGATGTCTGATGTTTTTACAACCTGTATGAAACTGAACTAGCACACGGTTCACTCAGTGTCTTTCTCAATTTAATTAACATTTATGACCACATAGTCATTCTGTAAAATGAAAATCAAAATAATGGATTTAGTGTGTAATGGTTAATGCAACACTACACTGTTGGGATTTCCAGGTAGACAATGCTTCACCTGAAGCAATGATGGTCTTCCAGTATTAGTTTTCCATACCAACAGAAGGCCAGATGTAAAATTTTTCAGTAAAGACAACCATTTGGGCATGTCAGGACATATCTCTACTGCAGTTTCATGGGATGGTGTGAAGCTCAAACAGCTCCCGCTTAAACCTGCTGGCATTTAATGACTTCAAACACTCAGGAGCTGTCCATGGTCCGTTATGCACTGCTGCTACAGATTGTGGCAGAAAAACCTGCGCTGTCTTCTAAAGCACGTACCTACCATTTGCTCTTTGTACCTCTGTAAATGGAATTCTGAACAAGAGCTACAGTAAGCTCTTCACTGTTGCACTTGACTGAGCTTGTTGTCTACCATTGGTGCTTAATGTCGAACATTACACTATACAATGGGCTGTCTTTTCCTATTTCTTGGGTATAATGACAACATAGGCATCCACAAAGTTGTGCTTGATTTTCTTTAAACAGGTTTCCACCAAGTTAAAGTCTTTTTGTTTTATTAACTTCAAAAACAAGGAAAAAAGAGAGGTTTGTGAAGGAATGGCAGTTAATAGCTGTTAAAATATAAGTAATAACTGGAACTAACTAAATGAAACTCTAAATAGATAAACAGTATAATTTATTGCTCTTTAATTAAATAAATATTTGGCAAATTGAGGATAAGAGGACTAAAAGACATCAGGATGTGTTGTTATTGGAAAATAATCAACTTTCTGGCTGTAAAGGGCACATAACACCACCACAATGTTGATTCTATTGGTTTAACAGTGTATAATTGTTTATTCCTTACATATCATGTAAAGTGTCTAGTCATTTATCATTATTTATAATATCCTGATAATCATTACAGCATCACATTTATTACTCATTCAGAGCAGACAAGTCAGTTCACTTGCCTGCGTTTTTTGGCTTCATATTATATCGAAAATAAGGCATCTCAAAAGTTTGCTCTCCTTAGACTTCCTTCTGAATGCAACAAAGGAATATGGGCAATATTTCAAACTCTCTATCAGCATTTACCTCCATGTAGATGCCAACGTGATACAAGACGGCATGTTGCATTATTGTTTTTTCAAACACATCACATTAGATATGCAAGTATGATTTAGTCTCCAGTGAAATCTCTGCAGGATATATTTTAAGCTTTCTTTATACACCTGTCACTGCAGGGCTGAACTTAGGTGATGCATGATAACGAGGAAGCTGTAAAAAGAAACAAGCCCTTTTCTAGACGCAAATCAAATATGTTATGCTTCCTGCTTTCGCCATCAGTTAAAGTTTATACGCTATAAGCCAGCAAATATGCACACTCATGCTGCCATTTCACATTGTTAGATGCAACAGCATAAAAGTAACTCCTTACTCAAAGACTTCTCCAACATGATGAAGAAAGACTGAACAGAGCCTTACAGTAAGTTGCATCATGGAGATGCTACTGATTTTATTAAGCCGTCTATTATCTATGAGGTCTGCAAGATATCCTGATTCAACCAAACTTAAAAAGTATGATCAAGTCTAAATGAACCAGTGTTGAAATAACCCCTAAAGCATTGAATTCAATCTCGATTAGTAACCAGATAATCAATAAACCATAGTGGGAACTTAATGACATGGATGAGTGCTTTACGAAATCCTGACTACGTACACATCATTTCACAACCACCAGAAGACATCTAGAGGTCGTCATTCAACACCGTGAACATGTCTTCAGAATGATCTGTGGTCCTATAGTGGGGAAATAAAATCCCCCGCAAACATTGTGCTTATCCTGAAGAAGCTGTATGTGGTACTGCATATCGATTTGCTTTGATCTTCCTCTCCAACTCGTGAATTAGCGGCCGTCAATTCAAAAGTCACCTTAAACATTCCTTCGCATGAAGTATAGCCTAACGCACACTACCTTTAGCAATAAGGGTTTAATTATATAAACTTCCTCGCATGTGGATTTATTTCTGTTTTTGCTGAGATATGGTGAAGCTTTGGTGCCGCTTAATGGGAAAAAAGGGCAACTGCTTGGGGGGTGGGGGGACGTTTAACCGGAGCTGTGCAAACGAGGAAAATCAAACACAAACAGTCATGCAGTAAGTAAACTACCTATCGCACCTTAACACAATAAACACACCACGCTTTTGTTTGGAATAAATTATGAAAGAGGGGAATAAACAGGCAGCGCGACATCCTGTTAGAGATCAGTAATGAAAATAAAACTCTTAGACTCAATCTAGAGCATATCAGTCCAAAAGATTATTATCTGGAGAGTGCACGGATTCATAGCTAAATTGCAGTGAAGGTGACAGAGAGAACTCATCAGAAACGTACAGCTATCTGACTTCATGTATTTAGGAAAATGTGCTTTTTAAATTTGATGATCTGTTGCTATTCGTTAAGCCTTTAAGCCAATAGACCGTAAGTCAGTTGTAAAAGTTCGACCTGGTGCAAAACTCCAATCTAACGATACGTGATGCAATATTGTTTCGTGTATAGTAAAGTCCATTTTCAGAACTGCCCTGTGGTGAAGGATACCGCCAAAATAACGTTTTGTACGCGCGTAACGCTCGGCCACCCCCGCACACATGCCCCCGTCCTAATAAAAACCCTTATTCTTTCTCGCCCCCTCAAGCGCACGCACGCACACACACACACACGCACACACACACAACCCTCTCAGGTCGAGCATTTCTTTAAGGTATTTTAGGTACGTGTTCGAGTTTGGAATAAAGTGCCATGGAGGATGTTTTAGTGGGAAACGTGACGTTTCGTTTTACACAGCATGACGGCATGGTGCGTTTATACCTACAAATATCCGCATAGAAACGGCTTGTGCGCTCATCGATGATACAACATAAAGCAGTCGTGTCGCAATATTTAGACTGCGAGGAAACTAAACGTGAAGATCATTCCAGTACTCGGCTTATCATGTAAGCTGCATTCGTGTGGGCTGCTCACATTCTAAGGAAGAATAACACAGAGCGGACACACAGCCTGTTCCAAAAAGCATCAGTCTGTGCACCATATTTCTGAGACATTTAACGTGCATAAGGTGTGAAAAGAGTACACGGCAGGTGGTCCATAGTGGATACAGTGTATAATAGTGAGCCAGGGTGCGCATGCATCCCCGCGCACCAACCGCCGCTCCGCGCGCGCCAACTGCAGAAACTTACCGTTGCCGTGAACCGAGGCGGCGAGCAGCATCATGCACAAGAGCAGAAGCCGGTTCCAGGGCTGCGAGGGTACTCCCGCCTTCATTAGCGCGAAAAGCCTTATTCTCCCCGATTTCCCTGCACATTCACGGGCAGTCCGTACAAGTCCCGCTCCATCCACTTTCAAAGTGGCGCCCATGGCAGGGATTTGCTGGTTTGTTTGCTGTTTTTTTTTCTTTCTTTATTTGTGTGTGCGTTCGTTTCGGCGGCGGATCACTATTATCACACGGTTTTCACGGGAAGATTCGCTTCGCGTCGGTGCTGAGAAAAATCCCTACGCGTCGGGAGCGGGCTCGCGCAGGCGGACTGAACCATCTCGCGCAGACTGCGGGGTTCGCGGATGCTTCACAGCAAAGCCAACGAATGGAAGATTATGATAACGTCTTTTTTTTCAGTACAGAGTCCAGACAAATAGTACACGCTGAATAGAAGAGAATGATGTGGTTTAGGTTTAAAAGCCTCTAGCAGGCTGCTGAAACCCGCTCCACGCGCTTCCTCTATTCCGACTCGGCGTCCGTGCGTTTTGTTCCCAATTAATTAGTGGCACTTTTACGTTTCAGCCTCTCTCCATATGAATCATAGGAGACACACACACAACCTCCGCTCAAAAGTTTGCAGCCTCCGTTTCTGTCTGAATCACTGTGAGGTGTGGACGTGGTCGATAAGGCATCCCCTGGACCGCAGCTCCTTTAGGCGCACTGCATTAGTAGTCTCTCAACGACACCGAAAGTCCGACTGCAGAGAGCGCATCTCTCTCTCTCTCTCTCTCTCTCTCTCTCTCTCTCTCTCTCTCTCTCACACACACACACACACACACACACACACACACACACACACACACACACACACTCTGGCACTGTGGCCCACAGTCTGATGCTTTGAAGATTTTGTAGTAGACTAGTAGTATAGACAGTAGTAGTAGTAGTAGTAGTATCATAATAATAATAATAATAATAATAATAATAATAATAATAATCGGATTCATGTTATGAATTGTTTCCAACTGCACGCTCCCCTGTGTGTCTTTGCGTGTGTGTCAGAACTAAATATAGGTAGTCTATATAACTACTAAATTTCTCATAAAAATAAATAAATATTTACATTTACATTTATTCACTTAGGAGACACTTTTATCCAAAGTGACTTACAAATAAGCAAAGCGATATATCAAGCAGGGAACAATACAAGTAGTGCTACTATACAAGATCCAAATGTATATGTAATCCAAAGGTTACATGTAAATGTAAATGTAAATAAATATCTAAATAAAATTGCACTAACGAGTACAGTGGGGGAAATGAGTACTGAATGTGTCAAGTAAATATATTTCCAATTAGGCTATTCACATGCAATTTTCACCAGACATCAGTATTAACTGAAAAAATCTGGAAATATAAAAAATTCACAACGTTAAAGTAAATTAAAAAAAAGTTCTGTGTAATAAAGTGGAATGGCACAGGGAAAAAAAAGTGTTGCACACGCTATGAAAAAGCAGTTCTCCAAGGTAAGGTAAGACAAGGAACCAGCTGAAATCCGTAAGTAGTTAGAAAGTAATAATACCTCCTATCTGTGCAAATTAATATCAGCTGGGTTAGTAAATTGTTGGTCTATAAAAAGGCTTTTTGTTACCAAGGTGTCACACAAGAAACATTTTATGATGGGTAAAAGCAAAGAGCTCTTCCAAGATTTTTGCAATCTTGTTGTTGCAAAAACATATTGATGGAATCGAATACAGGCGTATTTCAAAACTTCTGAATCTTCCAGTAAGCACCACTGGGGCCACTATCTGCAAGTCGAAGCTTCAGGAGCTTCTCTCAAGACTTCTGACCAGGGAGTCAGAAGAATAGTCAGAAGAGAAGCCCAAGAGCCAAGGTCCACTCGGAAAGAGCTCCAGAAACACTTGGAGGCAGCAGGTACCATCGTCACACCATAGGCAATGCCCTCCACCGCCATGGCCTCTATGTATGCTCATGTCGCAAGACTCCCTAACTAAAGAAAAATCATGTTGAAGCTCATTTAAAGTTTGCTACAACTAATTTGAAAAAGTCTATTAAATACTGGGAGAGCGTAGTCTGGTCAGACGAGACCAAAGTTGACCTTTTTGACTGTTATACTACACAACATGTTTGGAGAAGAAATGACAATGCACATCACATGCCAAACACTATGCCAACAGTGAACTTTGGAGGTGGTAGCATCATGGTGTGGGGCTGTTTTTCATCACATGATATAGGCAGACTTCATATAATTGAAGGAACAATGAATGCTCTTTAACCAGGAGATTCTTGAGAAGAATCTGCTGCCATCCACCAGGATGATAAAGATAAGATGTGGTTGGACCTTCCAGCAGGACAACGATCCGAAACATACAGCAAAGGAAACTCTCAACTGGTTTCAGAGAAAAAAAATTCAAGGTGTTAGAATGGCTCAGTCAATCACCTGACTTGACCCCAATTGAACAAGATTTAAAGACAAAATGTTTAGAAGAACGGGCTAAAATCACACCTGAATATTGTGGCTGATTAATTTCTTCATACAGGAAACGACTTGAATCTGTCATTACAAACAAAGGCTTCTCCACTAAGTATTAAATAAATTTCAGTTAGTGTGTTCAATACTTTTTCTCTATGTCATTCCTCTTTATTACACATAATTTCATTTATGGACTTAAATGTTGAGAATTCTTAAGATTTCCAGATTTCTTGAGTTAATACCAAAGTCTGGTAAAATATTTCATGTGAATAGGCTCATTGGAAATATATTTACTGAAAAAAATGTTGATGCGTTCAATGCTTCTTTCCCCCACTGTATGTAGCTTTGTTGTATACAGGCACTGTAATCTGTTATGGGTAATGTATGGGTAATGTAATAGCTTTCTTGTATTTCTAAGTCAGTTGTACAGGGAAAAAAACAGATATACTGACAACATGCAAGTTTAGTCGGATTCTTAGTTGTCAAGCACGTCATTTTTGTTTACTTTCGAATGAATTACATCGTCCATCTCAATCCAGACATTACAAACCCTAAGGCTCAATTGTGCAAGACTAATCTACAGTTATTGAGCGTTTTATATTAAATCACAATCCGTGCTGTCACTCTGTATAAAATGTTCATACCCTCTGCTGTGGAGAGACCGGGAGAAAGCCCTAAGCATGCTTTGTGTTCCGCCCTCGGGCCTTTCCCGTGATCAGCATGGATCCATGCAGACATTCCCGAGGACAAGCTGGATAGAGTGTGCTTTAGAATATGGAGACGTTTGGTTTTGACCCAGAGGGGCATAAGGCCACACTTAGCAAAAAATGTTTACAGGTTTATGTACGACCCATTAGTGATGGACATCAGCAGCATCAGCGTGCAAAAGCAACCTGAGGAGATCTTATCTGGAATATGAGTAGCCAGGCTGTGCTTGTCAGAGGTCAATGTCTTGGACACAAAAATGACTAGGTCCAATTCCTTAAAAGTGAATTTAATTAATCCATTCACCTATTTTCTGTACCCGTTATCCTACGTAGGGTAGTGGGGAAGCCTTGAACCAATCGCAAAGAACTCGGGGCACAAGACAGGAGACACTATGGACGGGGTTCCAACCCATCCCAGGGCACAATCACACAAAGTCACACACCACAGACAATTTGGAAATGTCATTCAGCCTAGAACACATGTCTTTGGACCGGTGGAAGGAAGCTGGAGTACCTGGAGGAAACCCCTGAAGCAGAGGGTGAATTTGCAAGCTCAGTGCACACAGAATGGAAGTGGGATTCGAACCCCCAAGCCTGTAGGTACAAGGCAAATGTGCTAACCTCTAAGCCACTGTGCCAAAAGTGAAATCATGTTTATTTTTTAATTGAATTGATTTATTTTAAAGCTCCTTAGCCAACCCTTGTGCAAATTGTGCCCTCAGCAGGGCAGGTGTAGGTATAGGTGGCAATATTGCAAGCATTCCTTAGCAGATAGCATAATGGATAGGTCTAGAGAATGATTTTAGTCTACAGATGCAGCATCGTGTAATATTCATGTGGATTAAGCAGACCTTAGCACTTTAGCAGGCTGTATGTTAAGTGGTGATGCAGTGGTGTCATGGCTTCTCCATGAGATTTGATTTGCCCCATCAGCAGCTGGACGGCTGAACATTTTAGCCATGCATGTTAGTGTTGTTTAGAGTATGGAGCACCAGCCATGGATGTTCTTCAGAACATTTACTTTGCAGATGGATTTTGAAGCCCCTGTCTGGGAACCACTGCTTTGTCCTGCTCTGGTAAAAACGACAGGAGCTTTTTATTTTATTATTTCTATTTATTTTATTATTTCCATGTGATACTAACTTGCTTGTTGTTTTGTCTATTTATTACATTGGTAATGTAATAATGACCCGGTTTTAGCACTGTATTGGCAAATTATTGGCACTCATCTTGTATTCAGTCTCAGGCACTGCATGTGACGTTAATGACTCTTCAAGATTTAGCAGCACCAGCTCTGAATTAACCCAGGCCACTATATTAGCTGACTGATTTAGGATAATTAGTAAATGCTTTAATTGGATACAAAAAGTCTCAGTTCCACATCTCTTCTTTGGGTGCTTTGGAAACTATGACGCTTCTAAGTAGTTTGTCAAAATTAGTCCACTAGGGCTTTATCTGGACTGGTGCATTGTTCTTATTATTTGGACAAACACTTTGATGCAATTGTTTCACGTGGACCGAGTTATTGTCTGCATCCATCACTTGTTTTGAGAATGCAGTGATATACACTCACTGTCCACTTTAATAGGAACACCTGTACACCTGTTAATATACGCCATAATAGACTCAGATTCCTATTCTTGGCTGACAGGAGTGGAACCCAATGTGGTCTTCTGCTACTATCAACCAGACATTTCCATCCACAGAACTGTTGCTCAGTCTATGTTTTTTTGTTTTTCAAACAATCCGGTGTAAACTTTATAGACTGTTGTGTGTGAAAATCCCTGGAGATCAGCAGCTTATGAAATACTCAAACCAACCCATCTGGCACCAACAACCACGCCATGATTAAAGTCAAAGAGATCACATTTATCCTTATTCTAATTTTTGATGTGAACATTGACTTAAGCTCTTGACCTGTATCTGAATGGCCTTCTGCATTCTGCTGCTATCACATGATTGTCTGATTGAAACTGTGGTAAGCAGCTCTTGTTAATTTGAGCATAATTCTCTTAAAATTTTGGCTAATGCCTGTCATCCTGCATCATGCACCTGTCCTTTGGATACAGCAGCTTGTATCACTCTTTATCTGTGGACTGTAGTACTGAAGGAGTAGAAAAGCAGAGATAACAGACTTCAGTTTGCCCACTGTTCTTTGGTTGTGCTGGCAGCCATTTGCCATACTGCACTGTTTCTTGTCTAAGTGATGCAGTGAGCTCTACTTCTTGTACTGGGATGAGAAGTGTGACAAGCCCTGTAAATGCTGTAATTATTAATATTATGATTTGTTTGTGGGAAGGGCATCTCTATCATGGCAGATAATATATTTGTGTCAGGTCTGGTACCATCTCCATTATATATATGTCTATTTTGACCTCAGACACCATGCATAACATTTTGTCATTTTTTAATTTTTTTTTACTTTGGGCCTGACCATTAAACTCTAATGATTATGACTTATGGAACAGCTATTGTTCCAGGAAAATCGCCAAAGTTTGGAGAGTTTATTTGTTGAAATACCTCACTGGCTGACTTGATACTGAAGGGAAAGCAGAGGAATCTGCCCCATGGTTAAATGTGCATAGGTCAGCACATTCACAGATAACCTTTTTCAGCTAAACTGGTGAATATTTTATACCAGTTGTTTCGGAAATCTGGTGTGTGCCTTGTTAAAGTATCTAGGAAATACTGTAGAAGCCATCCTTCTTTTTAGTAATGACTATTCAGTCATGATATTTACTTTATATATAACCCCTCTCTGTTTCTAAGTAATGCAGTGTCTCCTTCAGCTTGTCTCAAACTGCAGATGTAATCTTTCTGCAGCAATGGATTACTGGACTCATACTGGGAACTTCTTACTTATTAGATGATTAGATTGCATAGATTACTCATTAGCTTCAGTGGACAATGCCTTGTTTTGGGGATTCATGACACCTCTACCTCAGGACAAATGATATGTCTAATATGAGGTTTGATAAGAATTTCTCTCTGAGACTGTTGTCTGCGATGATAAAAAAAAAAAAAATTTTTGTCCCTTTGCATTAAATCAGGGATGTCACGCCAGCCCACAGAGAGCCAAAACCCTGAAGAATTGTGTTTCCCTTTATTTAACTCACAAAATTAAATTGAGGCTTTGGTAATTAAATGGTCATGTCCTGTCATAAAACGCAACCCTGCTATCCTTGTACTGCCATTGTACCAGTCCAGCCAAGTGGTGATGGCAGTCTAAACTATTTACTAAGACAAACAGTTACAATGCTGGGTTGATTAATGGATTAAACTTAATGCACCCTACACTGGCAGACTATTTTTACATAGATTAAACAACAGGAGATTTTTTTGACCTCATATTGTGTTTTCTCTCTGTCAAATTTTACTAATCAGTGCTAATATAAGAACATTTATTTTTATAACTCAAGATCATCTTCAGGTCATATCCCCTAGTCTTTTATTTTGTCCCCCATTTCTTCATTATACTTTAATGACTTTGAGTATACACTGGCAGTATTTATGAAGGGAAGAAATATGTACTTGAGCAGGGGGAAAAAACATACACCCGTAATATACTGTATATATGACCCACTTGCCCACAGCCCTGATGTTTTATATACTTAGACAATTTAATGCTTTGATTTGATCCAAACCATTTCCATCTATTAAAGAACAACATGGGTGTTTACATTTAGGTTTCATGTTGTGGACCATACGCGAAAAAAGTTAGTTCCTGTTATCGCTTACAGTAGGTTAAAACAGCTATAATCTGTTGTTCCTTCACAAGCCTCTCATTTTTTCATCTCTTGATGTTAAGATGGCCAGTGTCTTCCCATACTCAATATTTTTCTGTGTTGCAGGAAGATAGACTTAAAGTTATAGCTTCACCTATGACTATTACAAAACACTGACTCTAGAGACAAAATTTCTAACTATTCATCTATAGGTGTAAAATACAAGGATATTGGATATAAGGAAAATAGGACTTTTACCTCATTGTGCCAGATCGTTCAACACTGTAGACATGCACTAGCTTATTGCGTTTATATATCCAAAACATTACATATTTTACATGCAGTATATGCAAATGAATATAATTCATTAGAGTGAAAAATTCTACATACCGCATTGTTTTAAACAAAAATGTCTGTGCCTCATTATAATCTATCTAAAATAAAAATCAAGAAGTTGAACATGAAACGTACAGGGTGTATCCTATATGGTTGTAATAAGACAATAATCTAAAGCATTAGACAAAATTTGAAGAAGACCGTATATCTGGCAGAATACAAACTATTATAGAAAATGTAGCCTATATCACATATAGCTAGGGAAATACAAGCTTTTAAACTGACATCATATTATTTATGTTACTACTGATACTCTACTATTAATAATGTACAGTATTAAAATATTTTGAATAATAAAGGAACATCTGTCAAATCTTACACAGTGCATTGCTGAAATAAACGAGCCTAAGGGTATGCAAACTTTTCGACCTGCTTGTAATAACGTTGCATGAGCAGAACATTGCAAACATGTACAGTAGAAAGTTATTCACATGGTTGGATTTCACTCTGGTAGTTGTTCCTGTATGCAGGCCATGGCTCATTGACCAGTGTGTCTCTATTAGCTTATGATGCATCTCTGTGAGATAAATACAGCGTGGTCTCTATTCTCAGGCTACTGAGGCAGTATGAGTTGGAGGATTGGATTAATCAAGAGAGAAAAGGGCCACACCAGCATCAGCATGACACCATGGCTCCTGACCCTGACAATCTACATGCGACCATAGGGGTTACAGAGGCAAAAAAAAAAGGTTTCTAAAGTTTCCTTATTCCTGATCATGACAATAAGGAAACTAGCTTTGATGGGCTATCCAGGGAGGATTTCCTCCCACTGCCCAGCGCTGCTGGAATCGCCCTATGAGGGATCCTGCCAAAAAAGACAAGAACAAGGAGTCTAGCTTTGATGGTATCTCAGTAGAGGATTCCCCCCAACTACTCAGCACTGCCCCACCATAGAATCATGCTCAGAGATATCATGCTAAAAAAAGAGGTTTCCTCTGTACAAGCGTCATCTTCTAAAAGCCAGGCATTTAATCACATGACAGATCCAAATGCAAGAAGGAAAAAAAGGATACTAAAGAATGAGAAGTTCATGCCCATGGTGCCCACCAAATGAGCAATAATGGAGGATATTCAAGAACCCCAGATTTCAAACAACCTTAATGATATGTGCATCTAGCTGCCAGATCCAAGCCACAGAGGAGATGTTACAGAGCCAGCAGAAATGAAAATGTCTGCTGAAGAAGCTGTGTCTGATGGTGAGCATAATAAAATGCATGTCTATTTAAACTTACCAGTGCTTGTTGACTTCCAAACTTGTGTTGGAAGCTGACTAACCGCAGACTAATTGTACTTGGAAAATGATACACAATACCAGATTCTTATTTTTGACATTATTATGTTGACATAATATGTTTTTGCTAAGAGTACACAGATACTGTATTAAATATGTTAATGGTCACTGATGAGAAAGTACTAGGTGTGTTCAATGATTTTTTAAGTGAATGTGCGTAGTAGGGATTTTTCAGTGGCAGTTTATTTAGCTTTGCAAGATGCAGTGTTTTTTAATGGCACACATTATTATGAGCTCCTTTTTTGTGAATACTGGATCGGTTTTGTGCAGAGATTTGCATGTTCTACCTTTGTCTGTATGGGTCTCTTCTGGGTCTCTTCAGATGAATTGGCTCAGCTAAATTACCCTAGGTGTGAATGAGCATGTGAAGGTGTCATTGCATGGTGTCTTGCTGCCTCATGGCCAGTGTTTCTGGGATAGGCTCTGGATCCAGCATAACCTGACCAGTAGAATGCAATTACTGAAAATCAATAAATGGATGAATTAATTCTATTTAAGCAATATTGCATGAGCAAGAGTGCAGTTCTACTGATTATTGACACAGCTGTGATTAGGTGTATTTAGATCGAATGCACAATTGCGAGTGCAGTATTGTTTTAAAGTTTTAGAAACATGAAATTAATATTGAGTAAGTGACATTTCAGACATAATATGGTCAAGTTCTGCTTATTTTTGCTCCACTAGTAGAAATATATCTCGAAGATGCTAAACACACACTATATAGCATGTTGGATAGCTCGCTAGCTAACGCACATGGATTTGTGTATTTCTGTTAAAGGAATTCTTGACCTTTTTTTTCCTCATTTATGATTATAGATTGTCCTGTATTAAGCCTGCCTGTCAGTGTTCTGACCTTTTCTATGAACCCTGATATTGATTCTTGGGTTGCCCAATAAACTTCATACTGAATTTACACACTTGCCTCATTCTATACTCACCACAAGTTACAGATAATGTAGATAAGCATAATTTTATCTGTTGTTGAGAATCAATTGATAGGCTGGTTCTTGACAGTGTACAGATGGGCTACCCAAATAAAGTGTTACTGTATATTTTGTCTGTGATAATAAAAGCTACAAACCATACATATCACATCATTTGTACTGTTTAATATGTTTTTGCTAAGAGTACACAGATACTGTATTAAATATGTTAATGGTCACTGATGAGAAAGTACTAGGTGTGTTCAATGATTTTTTAAGTGAATGTGCGTAGTAGGGATTTTTCGGTGGCAGTTTATTTAGCTTTGCAAGATGCAGTGTTTTTTAATGGCACACAGCTGTATAAAGATCCCCACTGGCTGCAGATTCAAGCTAATCTGCTGTAGAAGGGCTGCATTTACACAGCTTCATCATATCACACACATTAACAGCACACCCATTCATATTACCATATAATGTTCATACTTTTTTATTCTATAGATTGATTTAAAAAAAAATTGTGAACACAATTCACAAAATTGTGAATGCTCTTTCAGCTTACCACAGAATAGGAAATTGGCTCTGACAACCAATTCTGACAATCATTCAGATTAAATATTGAATTTAATTTCATTTCATTTTATTTACAAAAGAAACAAAAAACATTCATGAAATAGGGATTATCAGAACAAAGCAGTATAGCTATTTTCCTTTTAGTAATAGACGTTTTAATAGAATTTGAGTCTAAAAGAATCAATTGCTCTGTTACTAGGTAATGTATTCCAACATCCTAAAGCCTAAGAGCTGCATTGATAGCTGAAGATGGCTGAGGAGAAATACTAAAGTAGTAACTAGAGAAGCTGTACACGCTCACTAAGAACATCATCTCTTATATTTATGTTAATCACTACTGTGTGCCACAGGGGTAAACAGTGTCACATAAAGAAAGAGCATAGGAAAAGGAAATGCTCCCTGAAAGTGGAGTTTTTGAACTTATAGTATAGTTGTAAACTGGCATGTTGGTACAGTCATTACCTCAGTATAATCAGTGTAACAGTCTGTGTAATTTTACATTATTCACATTCTTCTGTTGTTCAACCTATACTGCTGTATCTTCTTCAAGGTGGATGTGGACTGCAGGGCATGAGTGCAGATGGTGCCCATGCACCATACATCCCAGCTGGCGCTGATACTGAGAGCATGAGGAAGGCAGCTGGCACTGTTAAAAATGCCAAAAACCACCCCTTTCAGGAGGATACCACAGTGCCATGGTGGAAGACCCCAGGTTCAGCCAGTCATAAAGGTGAAATAGCACTTTCCGCCCTCCTGCTATCTCTCTCCCTTTCTTTCACTGCGTAATAACTTTTATGACCTTTCAATGAGTTTCTTCCTCTATCTTTGTGTTATTATGTGTGCCAAAAGGACATATGGCAAGGGTCCAGGAAGTTGATTTGGGGAACAGCAGCAGGTCTATCCCACAGAATGTGACATTTCCAGTGCCACAGGCTTATGTTCCTGTCCCTTGCATACCTTAACCCAAGTTATCCTGCTCCCTGGATGCCCATGCATTACCCACCTGGATTCATATTAAAAACCCAAACCATGCTCTAGTTTGAGTCATAGAGTTGAGTTACATGTGCCCATTGGCAATCTTACATTTAAAGGTAGCACAGGAGTTGAACATGCAGGGCAGAGTTTGCCAAAAACTAAGCCATGTCTCAGTTTGGTGCGACTCTGACCGTGAATTTACGGTGCGTTGATTTGTTTGTTCAACATTGTCTAAGCAAGGATCAGTCAGATAGTTTTTTTTTCCAACACCATATAGTTATATATGAAATATGTTATAAGGTGACATATAAGTCATTATTTGGCCTTAAATACATAAATCAGACACTATTAATTAATTAAGTAATTTATAGTATTATCTGTTTAAAGTCTATACAAATTTTATTCGTTTGTTTTTGCCTTCATAGAGCACATTGGAAAAGACAGCATCTTAAACAGAAATATTGCTATCTAAACCTTTTATAGATATAAATATGAACTACACTAACTTAACCTTAGCTATAACCATGGCAAATGAGTGCTTGGTCAGCTTATGTTTAAAATCATAAGCATGTTTTCTTTCACACACACATTGGCATTATTATTTTTTAATTCAAAAGCTCAAAATCATGAAATAAATGAATGAATGTGCACACATTACAATTTCATGATCTTCATTTAGTATATCATGAAGTGCCTTGAAACATCCAGCATTATTCGAAGTGTTGATGTAATTTCAACTGAAACAGGAAGTCATGAGAGTAGGAGTTGCCCCCCTTTTTTTATGTAAACTTGACATTCTGGATCAAGTGCTATTTTGCATGCTTATGAAAATTTTGTAGTAAACTAGTAGTATTTCAGATAGCAATACTGTATTTTGGCAATATACTAGCCTCCTCTTAGATGTTTATGTAATTGATTTTCTGTCTTTTCATTAAATACAGTAGACTTTATTTATTTTAATTTAGTTTCTTATATGTGACATCATATTGCAGGCTTTCTTCAATTTAATAAAGATGTTTGGGCTTAAAGTCAAGTTCTTCTGTTTATAGGCAATGTTCCTGGCCATATAATTTCTACACTGTTTCCTTTCCATCTGCCATGTAATGGAGGCTGAGACGGAACCATGTGCAAGCATAGTAGTTTAATAAAATAATAATTCCAAGAGATCAGGCAAAAATCAATAAGTATAGACAGGCAGATGTCAGGCGGTCAGGCAAACAGTCCAAACAAGGCAAGGCAAGGCAAAAAGATGACATCTAAAACAAGAACAAAGTAAAAACCAGAATAAACAAACAATGTATCAAGACTTGGTAACGGCAAAGAATAAATGTAACTGAGCATATACTACGCAATGGCTGTGTGTGTGAAAGTCTCTTAAGTAGTTTGGTGTCATTGAGATTGTAATTGGGAACAGGCGTGTCTGATTAGTTCACAAGTGGAGGTGAGGTGACAGTGTATAGAATTTGGAATTGTAGTTGGGCATGTTTGTAGTTCGTGGTGCATTCTGGGAAATGGAATTGGTTTGCCGTGACATGATACCATTGGGCAATTTTTGAATGGGTCAAATGAGGATAGTTTTATTTATTTATTTACTTGTGAGTGGTAAAGTAAGTGAAAAATGACAAGACACTGAGCCAACACCAAGGAGACCTTATAAAAGATTTATTTGTGGCAGGAAACAGCTGATACAAGTGCTTTAAATAAAAGTTAATCATCTGTTCCTCTGAGTGAGCTGTTCTTCCTCTTTTTCTGGATCTCATATTTATATTATTTACACCTTCACCCCATGCCCGTCTTAGCTTGCACCTTTATGTAAAGTTTGACCAGCTTATAAAACATTAACGACCAGGCATCAGCAAGAATAAGTGGCAGGCTGTTTTGAGAGTAGTGCTATACAGTAACTTACATTTTGTACAAGGGTTTGCTGGAAAGCAGTACTTATGCATCAGCAATTGTCCATTTATTATCCTGTGAATCACTTCTCTTTTGCTCTCAAGCTTTTAGAAGATGTGACATTATATGTGTAGCAAATACTACACATCATTATGCACATCATTCAATAAGTAAAACTATGAAAAAGTATGCAATTGAGAGTTAACAGGGTCAAACGACCAGCAAAATTCAGCTCAGATATAGCATGACTAATTTAGGAAAGAAATGGGAGGGATAGAGGGAGACATCAGAGTTTCCATGCAACAGTTTAATCAAACCCTTTAGCACATGTATATAGCTGGCTGTTGTTGCTAGGCTACACACGTTCCTTATTCTGCAACAATTAACATTTTCATTTGCAGCCATTATGTGAGCATAATCTCAATCTGGACAATCGGTGTAGAAATTACTGTATCATGAATTATTTATTTGCTATGGGGTTAAGTAACTTGAAAAAAAAAATCTGAATTGAAGCGTATGATTCCTTGGTAATATTTCATAAGTAACAAAGAGAAAGACTTGCAGTCTGTGCACTAAAATCACTCATCTTTCCAGCAGTTATTCAAAAGTGGATGGCAGTAAGGGTTCATTCATTCAGTTGCTAAAGGTGCTGAGTAAGACTTTGGTGGATTGTGTTGTTTTTTTTTTTTTGTTTTTGTTTTTTGCAAAGCATTTCCTGCCAGGAATACATTAAGTTTCGATTAAGTGAAAATTTTAGGCCAGTGTGTATTTGCACTGTTCCTTTATGTAAACAGACAGACTTTTGTGGACTGAATACATTAATTTGTTTCAGCCATTAGATTTTGTCACATTTTCCATTTATGAGAGTGCAGGGCAATTTGAGATATCAAGTCCTGAAAGCCATGCACAAAAGGAAAGGCCACCTCACAAGAGCTTTATTGAGCATTTACTTTACCAGGTGAATAAAAACACAAGGTAAAAAGAGTAGTGTGCAATGATCTAAAAATTTTATTCATATATCTGTTTGGTCATGCACAGCAGTCTTCCCTCGCCAAATAATTTGCTTCCTTCATAACTGTCATCTTGCCCTCTTCCTTTCACTCCTAACCCTTAGAAAAGCCTGTTAGCTCTGAACAATTTTTTAATCCCATTAGCTATATTGTGATTGGTATTAACGCTTTTTCTCAACTTGTACAAATCTCTAAGGAAACCCATTTTACCAGCACACATTTTGCTGGAGATCCTGAACATGTACAGTAGACACTAACTTTATCTTGATAATCACTAGTAGAACAACATGTTTGTATCTGTATACATTAGCAAGCCTTTGCTGCTGCACTGAGTCTGTTTGCTAAGTGCATTTACTACACAGTTATTCAAAGCTATAGGATGTAACAGTTAAAAATTTTACTCCCTCAAGTAGAAAAATGCTATTCGGAGCTCCTTGTGGGAGAATATTTTGTTTCATTATGCTGGGAGTGCAAAGTAGTACAGATTCAGTAGTTTACACACTCATTTTTTCTCACCCACACTCTCTGATTAGCTGCAACTCCTGACAATTGTCATGAATTTATATTTATTTAATGGATAATATTTAATTAGGACATGATGATGTATCTGATCTGCAGTATGATGTAGGCATACAAATTTCTCACCAATTCCAGTGAAACACCCCTATTACTGGATTGTCCACGTGATTCTTAACACCTTCAAATAGAGTCCATACAGGATTTTGAGTTGTTATTTTGTAATTGTTTTTGGCCAAAAATGCTTCATTTTGCTGTGGCTTAAAAAAAATTGCTATGCAATTTGTGGAATGTTTTGTGTGTTTTTTTTTTAAAGAAATCTACTTGAATTGGAAAATTGTAATTGCACAAAACTGTCTTTTGCAGTGATGCTTGTTGGTAAATGAGAGCTTTTAGCTGTAATCATGTTCAACGCATGTGAATCGAAGAGGGCTTTGGCTGAATGGGCAATTTTATGATGTCACATGACACGTATTGACCCAAATCTGTAAAAAATTTGGGGTAAGTAGTGAAAAATTTTTAACTTTTTTTTTCTTTTTATTGATGAATTTTCTTGAATCGAAGAGGGCTTTGGCTGAATGGGCAATTTTATGATGTCACATGACACGTATTGACCCAAATCTGTACAAAATTTGGGGTAAGTAGTGAAAAATTTTTAACTTTTTTTTTCTTTTTATTGATGAATTTTCTTGATTTTGTGTTAAATTTTGCACTTGCAAAATTGCTAAATCCTGCAGGGACTGATATTATGAAGAGTTTTCTTCCCAGACTGAATAATCATGTTTTATATGTGGTACCTATAAATTGCAGGTTTCAATATCTAACAAAAGCACCTCTCAAGTATTATGTTCAGGTCTCAGAATTGATGTTTATGTTGTTCAACACAAGGTATTTCCTTCTGAATATCTCAGCCTACAGGCTTATTGGCACTTTTTTGGCCTTTCTACCCAGGTTTGGATGAAGTGTGTGTGTGTGTGTGTGTGTGTGTGTGCGTGCGCACACACTTGAGGCTGAGAGTCCTGCTGACTCTGTAGGCTAGCTGCTTGCCCAACTCTCTCCCACGCTCAAATGACTCTTTCAGCCCTTGTTCATCCTCACATTCACGTGCCATTAGACTCCCATTAGAGTCTCTAGCAGGCAGATGGGTGCTTATCTATTTCTCCACCATGATGTGGGCTTTTTGTTTCATTTGCTTCCTCAATACACTGCCGTCATAAAGAACTGCAATTTAACACTTGTGGTTTTCGACTGTATTGCTTATTGGTCTTGTGGTTGAATAATGTGGAGATAAAAAATATGAAGAAATTGAAGGCCAGATCTCTGTGTGTATGTGTGTGCACGTGCGTGCGTGTGTGCACACCAGAAATACACAGGTTGACGAGCATGTACATACCCTGCAGGGAGAACTAATTGAATATCGGGGATGCTATTTGTTTGGCTGTCTCTTGTGATGGATGCCCCTCATAAGTGCATGAAAATTTTGGATCATTCTTTAGTCTTCTGTTATCTGTTCTCACTGTCTGCTTCATTCCCTCCATTTGGTGTCATTTGTTTTCACTCTATATTCAGCATGCTTTTTCCTGTTATCTCCTGATCATAGATCAACCAGGCAGTGTCATGGTGAGTGAGTAGATGCATGCATCTCTGTCCGGCCATGATGCATCCTTGAAATGGAAGTAAAGTAGAAAATTCCGGGAGACGTGCCCTTGAGGCACCAAATCTGTGTCCTTGAAATGAATGCAAAGACACCGAATTCCACAAACATAAGCAATTAAGTAGGTATGTGTTTTAACATGACCTTGGAGTCTCATGGCTATAGGGATGAATCAGCACTTGGCTATAGTCTGGCTGTGTTATTTAGCGAGGTACTTAGTCTCAGTGAGTAGGTGTTTAAGGCATGCTGGTTATTGTGAATTATGAGTCCTCTTCTTTCACTCGCACATGGTCATTTGTATTCATAATTTGCATCCATTTATCATACTGAGCACTTAGTGGATTGTGTGTATGTGCTGTGTGTGTTTTTAATAATGTGTGTATGCGAATCTGTCCAATAAATTAGGAATGTAACTGAGCTTAAGAGAAGTGGGCGAGGCAGGTGTAGAAAAGCAATTTAGACACAACCAAGCTCTGGTTACCTTACTTGATTAATTTTGTTATTCACTCCATTCATAAAAGTTGTGCTACGGTTAAAATATAATGCTATGTAGAAAACATGAATATTTGTATAAATTTGCTAGCTACAAATTTTCTAATTCGTGAACCTCTCCATCAAATAACAGCACATCCCAGAGTTTTTATATTTTTCAATCCAGCAGGCTTTAGTAGGCTTACATTATACTGAGCATCTTCCATATGTGTCCCTGTGAATTACTTTAGAAATTATAACATACAGTATTGGAACAAGGACACTGATATAACTCAAAGCTGCCACTATTGTCAGAGCTGCTGTTATTGAACTACTGTATAGACTTGAGAATTCAGAGTTCTGTGGAATAATGACAAACAAGAAACATTTCTGAAACATCAAATTAGCATATTTTCAGGCTTTAGAGAGGTAAAATATATTGGTATGCACTTTGCATTGTTTTACCTGAGTGGTTACAGCTGAATTATTAATGAACAAATTAAACCAGAGTGATGTCCTTTATGTAGTAAACAAGTGAAAACATTTTTGGCACTTGAGCACAGCTAAAAGTTCACAGCTGGACTGTCCAGCTTGTCAAAAAATGAAGCAATATGAAGTACATGTATTATGTCTGTGCTAGTGAGTCCTTTGTATGGATGAAGTAAAATCTGCAATTCTGTTGCATGATTGATGTGAAAGCAAAAACACAGAGAGTAGAAGGGAAGATTGCCTCCGATCATGCCGCTTTGATGTCATGTCACACATCTATGGCCTTTCATATAAAAAAACGAGGCAAAGAAAATGAATGTGCCACAGCATGAAGAACAGAGGGGCACACCATCCTTTTTTCTGGCTAAGAAACTGTTTGCATGAAAAAGAACCAAAGTGGAAGTAGAGAATGCTTCTGTTGGGAGTGAAAATAGATACTGGTCTGAAATATGTGATTTTGTTCACTGTTATATGAACATTTTATTACATTTTTATATTGTAGTGGTCAAAATAATTCTCTGGTTGTACACATTTTCTCAACACATTTTGTCATTATGTGTTTCCTCTGTTGTATGTTAAATAAATGTTCGTCAGGTTCTCCACAAGTTTTATGCAATCTTCACAAATGAAATGCTATATTTTAAACCCTGATATAAACAGTGATGGCCTATGCTCTACTCATCTATGGCATGTTGCCACTGTTGTCCCCCTATCTATATAAAGGAGAAATAAGTCACAATTATGACGGTCGGTGTTACTTCCACGAGAGCTTTACTCAAATGGAAAAAAAAGCAAATTTTTCACCAGGTATGTGGGCGGAGACTAAAGTATTTGATCACAGAGTGCAGGGATCAGACCATCGTAATGGATGACTGAGCAGCATTATACCCACTCGAATTATCAATGTATTAACACATTAAAATGGAACACCAATGAAAAATAAACACTCCACTCTTTTTTACACATTTGACTATTTACCTTATTACACCACCATTGCCTCTTGAGATAGATGCTTTTTTCCATTTACATGTGTAAAAAATATTGCATTTACAAGATGTGTTCTTTATAATACAGCAAATGTATTGAAAAATATCTGATCTGGATTCTTCCAAGATCTCAATAAAGCACTGAATAAGTTGCTTTATAACACAGTGCTGCTGAATTCTTCAATCTGACTAACAGCAGCTCAGACAGTAGTGCTGGCTGTCATTCAACTCAAAGGTTTATATTAATGCATGCTTTCTAATATATTATCATTTCTATAGTAACAGCTCATTCAGAAGGACCTTTATGACATATGCTCCACATAAGTTAAGTTTAATGTAGATGGATGGATGGATGGATGGTTGGATAGATGGCTGGATAGATGGATGGACGGATGAACTGTTTGATCCCCAAAGGGTAAATTTCGGAAATAGAAATAAACAAATTCCAAAAGTGGACAAAGAAAAAAGTATTAGGTTTTCTGCTAGGAGATTCGTTCTACATTTATAGAAGGAGCCACTAGTGTCAGCACTTTCCGAGAAGAAAGTTTCTGACACAGGAGAGTCTTTGTGCTTTGTGCTTTTTAGTTCCTCTTTAACATGACACGCTGCAATTTTATTGTTGCTGTTGTTGCTTAACATTAAGAGGGAGAAGAGGCTGGTGGGAGAACAACTGTTTAAAAAAGTATGGGATATTACCAAGTAACATGTTTCCTGGGTGTTCCACAACATAAAATGTAACTATAAATGGTCAAAAAGCATTAATTAATGCTGTGGGACATTTTGGGACATGCTGTTATTAGAGAATAATTTTTTTTCCCCCCTAGAGCAGCAACCGCCTGTGTTGCCCTGCTCTCAAATAAAAGACTGATGTTAACCCAAACGAAGTCGATTCAGTTGATTGTTTAATAATAATAAAAATAATTGTGCATTTTTGTACTCTAATGGAAGCCATAAAGGTTATTTTACAATGAACCTCACATGACTGCACAAAACATTGACTTAAACAGACAATTAGTAATTTGATCCTTTGTTTGCCTTATGTTTCCTTTTTCATGTGATTAGCACACATCTCTTTCTCAATAATTTTTCTTTCTTCTTATTTTATTTCTTCTTTTTTACTCTTTATACTTGCTTTTGTTCTTCCTCCTATGGGCAATTTCCCAGGTTTGTGACTTCACAGGCAGTGGAGAGACAGCATTTCCCCCGGTCACAAAACAGGAACATTCATTAGCCTTCTTCTTTGAGGAAAATATTGGATCTAGGCTTTTGTCACCAAGAAGGTGAGTGTGAGGTGAACTTTGCCCCTTCATGCTTCTCAAGTCACTCGGTTCTACCAAGGAGAAAAAAAATTATGTTTTAAAAGGCTGCAAGTGGTTGACATGGTTCAAATTTACACTGAGCAAAACAGAGTTGCTGCATTTTTAATTCTTCTACTTCAGGGAAAACCAGAGCGCATTAAAAAAATGTATTTTAGAGAGTGAGAGCAAGGCTTGTAATTAGCCATAATGGAACAAAATAATAACTGAATTGTGCACATCATGTAGCAAAATACATTTGGTGAAAGGTCAAATTGTCATCTCTAACCAAAGGAAATGAAATAAGGCGAGCTAAATAAGCTAAAATGGAGGTCACTGCATATGTTGCAGGTTGCATACATTCTCTGCCTGGGTGCAGTCTTAGATATTGTATATAATATTGAATATGAAATTTTCACATTCAGTGTGATGATTCACCCTGACAAACATCCCTTAGACAGTTACTAGCTACACTATTTTATGTTTCGGACTCGAAACGGAAGCAAGTGTAGAAGAATGTCTTTATGTACAACCACAGTCAATAAGCATGAATCGGGAAAACAAGGTGTAAACGTGAAACGAGGTCAAAACATTAAACTAGAACCAAGGCATGGAACTACAACGGGACATGGAAACACTACTGCTTAGTATCTAGGTAGCTAACACATATGGAGTCGACCATTTGACTAGAACCGAGGGATGAAACATGAAACTAGAACAGGGCATGGAAACAATACCGCGTGGCACAATTACACATTTAATACTGCGTGAAGTGCGCAGCAACACAAGGGCTTTAAATAAAAAATATAATTTACCTTAAACGCTGATAGCTGGTAACAATTAATACACACCCTAGAAAAACAGCCAATGACTAAACAAGGAGGAGACAGAACAGAAACAAACGCACGTGTCCATTGTAAACAAAGTCTCCATGGTTCCTATGTCTCCATGGTTCCCGCGAGCATGTGCTTTCATTGGTTCGTGCATGAGCGCGCCCTCCAGCTCGCCGTGCACATCGCCGCCGCAGTGCCATCTGAGAGTGAGATCGTGACACACTAACAATTTATATCTAATAATTTGTTATCACTTGAGCTTGCTATCTAAATCAAACCCACTGTTTTATTAAAATTGATAGCCAACTTCAATATGCAATTATCATGGTTTCTTTTAGACTGAAAACCTGTTACTAAATGCACTCACATGCCATACTTGCAACCTATATAGTTTTCTAAGTAGCTAAATGACAATGTAGACTAAACTGGCAAATCAAATTCAACAGACGCAGAGGTGTAGTGGGGGGTACAAGGCGTGTGACATGGGGTGGCCATCTGTGGTAGGGGCGCCCAAGTGTAAGACCTAAAATAATTAAATTTATTTATCTGGAATATGGACATTAGTAAGAAGAAGAATCCGCTCTTTTGGTAACAGTTAATGATAATAGTATTTCATGTATTGTTAATCATTTTCCAGACATCTGAGTAATAAAAGAAGCCTTCATTTAACTGTTGAGCCACCGCTGGCCCATTATTAATGCAGAGCCTCCATGAAAAAAAGAAGACTCTGTCAAAGCAAACTATCAAACTATCTACAGAGAAACTGTAAATTCGAACAGGCACTAGTAGCCTATACAGTATATAGTACATTTCCCCCATGTTCCATTTCCATACACTTCAGGCTATATAGAAACCTCAATGTAGTCTCTGATCTGAGATGAATTTGCTACTTCTGTTACTGAACTGAGCCTAAATGAGAATTAAAAACATAAATCTGCTGCACTGAGCTGTCCTGAAGGGTGTATGAGAAAAGGGGGAAAGGAGGGAATAAACATGCCATTCCAGTATGCAGTACAATAAAAGGAATATATAAGTAAGATATGAGAAAAGTTAGATATCAGTGGAAGCTTTGAGCCATTTCCTAGACTAGGATTTTTTCATTCCTCATATGAATGATGTTCTCCTGCTGTACTCTTGTGTGTGGTGTCATAAGAACATGGACACTTTTGTTTTTGTTATGAAATATACTTCCAATCCATATAACCACTTAAAATGTACACACATCATCTCATTTGACTTGTACTAACAACAAAAAAAAGTATTTAAAAGCTTAAACATATGTCCAGAAATATAGCTCCATTCATGTTTCAAGATATGGTGCCCTTCCTTCTCCAAACATGACGACCTGAATTACTGGTTATAAGACTTATTGTATGTGTTTGTGTATATCGATTTATATGTATCTGTTTTAGTATATTGTCACAAAAGAGCTCTATTTTATTCTAATTTCATCTCTGTGCCTCTTTTCTAGCAGAGGAGTTTGGGATGTAGGACAAGAGATGAATGACTGTGATGCAGTTCATTGCTTATTGTACTGTGTGTAACTGTTGGTACTGCTGCTTTCAGGTCTTCCTTCAACTTTTTTTTTTCCAGAGGCTTCTTTCTTACTTGCTTTATCATCATTCTGAGAGCAGGTTGTGAAATCTTGTGTGGTGTACCTGTTCGTGGACGATTACTTAGTTTTCCACCTTTTCACCTGCATAGTATCAAAACAATTGTACTGACGGGACTGTTTAAGACTCTGTAGCTTTTCCATTCGAGTGTTGTTTAATAATGTCACTGAGAACTTTAGGAAGCTCCTTTCTCTTCACTACACTTGCTAATTGTTGCATGAAATCTTCCCCAAAATGGGCAATATCTATTATAATAACACCAGGTGCAATTTGTCTGAATAATTCAAAAAAAATAATTATTATATTTATGTAACATTTACATGCATATATACTTTAATATAGTGTCTGAATATGTGTTCCTTTTTTCATATCTTTCTTTATGTTTATGATTGTCACGTAGATGCAGGTTCATAATCGAGAAACAGGCAAGGGTCAGGCGATCGTTCAAACAAACCAAACCAAACAAAACCAAACAAAACCAAACAAAACCAAACGGGGCAAGGCAGAAATCGAGGTCAGGAACGTAAAAAATGGTCAAAGTCACTTAGCAATAAACACAGTGGATGAAGATTGGCTATCGACAGAGAAACAAGTCAACTGAACGTTTACTTCGCAAGGTTTGTAAGCATCCAAAGTCTCTTATAAGCTGTGGTGAGAGGGCGAAGTGATTGGCTGCAGGTGTGTGTGATCAGAACTCCGGGGAAGGTGAGCGCATGGTGTGTTGGAAGTGAGGTCCTCAGCGGCCATGTTAGAAGTAGGTGTTGCTTCTCGGGAAACCGAGTCATGGCTGTGTTGAGATATGACAATGATTATAAACTTTTTATGCATGTTTATAAGTAGAAAGTAAAATACATTCTGTGTATAAATGTTGAGTGGATACGTGCACTGTAAATATATTAAATAACAAAAACAAAACTGTCTGATTACTTATTTCCCCTTACTGTACAGTAGCACTTTATAATTGCTACCTTATGTGTTTGAATGCAGTATGTAGGTGGGCAAAGTACCTTTTCAATGCACTCCAACTTTAACCCTTTTAAGCAATATTTCAATGCTTCATTTGTTATTATCTTTACATAGTGCTGAAAAAAAAAATCTGTAACATTTTGTATAATTTATGACTGTGCTCATAAGTATTTACAGCTTAATGGCATTGCTTTGTCCTTATCACGGAAAGGAATGAGTGCTACAGTAAGTAAAATAATGCTAAGGTGTGATGCACTGATTATTTTCATGTAACTGAAGACCTCCTTGTGTTTTATTACACTTATACCATGGCAATTTGGTAAACAATTACACGTTTCTTTCTTAAAGAACAATTTTTTCCCCCATTCATAATTATGTTTAACTTGTGTTATAGCAGCTACAAACAGAGTTCCCCTTTCTCTCTCACCTTCTTGAAGTTAATCAGACAAAATATAACTTATTTGTAACATTACTGAGGAACTGCAAAACCCAGAAACATTTTGACTGTCACAAAGTGCTGACATTTAAAGTAATATTCTTTATAGCAGTTTCTCAGTAATGATGCACATTCTTTCAACACATTGAATAAAAAACAATTAATGAAAAAAAAAACATTTTGAACTTAGAACTCAGCAGGACAATAGTATTAAGTGTTATAATTTAATGCAAAAAAGAATATATATATATATATATATATATATATATATATATATATATATATATATATATATATATATATATATATATATATATATATATATATATATATATATATATATATATATATATATATATATATATATTCCCCTATGTATAGCATTTCTGGTTAACAAAACTGAACAAAATAAACATACTCTCCCGAAATGTTTTATGTTGCGTCTTATAATCCTCCTAGTCATCAATGGACTGATTATAAGCAGTGTAGCTTTATGGGGCATTACTAAATTATAAAATGCTTAGCAAGTACAGTTGCCAAATTAGAAAGAACTATAAGCACAGTCATAAAGCTTTATGAACATAGAGAGTGTTAGCAAAGTATCACTTGATTACCCCACCTGCTGGCAGGATGTTAATATACAGGGGTCAAATAGCAGCTGAAAGCCAACCATGACAGGGCATAGCGTACAATCAATCAATAATATAGTGGCTCTGCAGTCACATTCTGATAATTTCTCAGTGCCACTGAATGACTGAAATATTTAGAAATCAAATTAAAATGTTAATCCAAATCAATTACGTCTTTGTCTTGTTTTCCAGAAGGTTTGAAAGAGTTTGAGAGAATAAAGGATGTAAATGTTCATCATACATTTTTTTTTTTTCTTTTTTTTTTTTCTTTTTTCTCACACACACACACACACACACACACACAACACACACACACACACACACACTTGCCATTCAGCCATAGTGCCATTCACCACTCAGTGTTAACATCAGCAGGCCTACTTTAGTTGGCCTTTCCAGATTCACAAACCTACGACAATGTCACACACATAGACAAACACTTTGTGTCTAGGATTCTCTGCTCTTTAAATTTAGAGCAGAGCTCTTTCTTAGCAGCACATGACTTTGTTAGAGAGGCACTAAAATTTATTGTAGTGTAGAAAACACAATCGAAAGCATGTCAATAATATCAATAATATAATATCAAACACATTTTGAAAATTTTAATAATATCAGTAATATAATATCAGGGTTATTCCACAATTGGGGTGCTATTTGTTTCAGTGGGAAGAAAAAAAGTAGAAAAAGTTCTCATTCTTTTTGCTTTGTTTTCAGCGATATCGTTACATGGCAAGCATATCACACTTGACACTGTTGCCAAACTTATTAACAAATTAATCACAAACATCCACTGACAAAGGCAGAACAGACTTAGTTCTGCCATTCATAGTCCCCATGTATGGAATCTTTGGGACACCCTGTATATATATAATTGTTGGCAATTTTTTTCTGGTATAAGAGACTTAAAAAACACTTCAGGATGTGCTGTCATAAGAAAATAATAAACTCTTTTGTGGGAACAGCCCTCTGCTTCTCATTAGGGCAACATCATACCATACCATCCCATCACTTATCATTTTCAGTGGTCGATTTTATTCCATCACCTTGGATTCAGACTGATTGATCTGAATTCATTTATATATTTAATTATTCACCCAAAATTCTTTAATTAATCTGTGAAATGTCTGCACATCTGAAGTATCAATTGTCATAATTGTCATTTGATTCATACTGTATGTAAGATGTGAGAATATTTGTGCAGTTATGTCAGGACAGCGAAATGCAACTTTAAGGGATGTTGCAAATGTATTGAGATACAATGGAGAACATATAGAAGATGTGATTTACTTTCATCATGCAGTGCTCTAGGTAATAATATCATTTTAAATAATTCTAACAATTTTCTCTGTCTCTCAGTGTAGTGCGCCCAAGGTTCAGAGCAAGGTACGGCATCAGAGAAGCCAGACACCATTTTTAGTCCTCGCTCCCGGAAGTATAGCTCTTACTTTTTTGTTTTGTATCATCTAGCCTATCACATAATTGTTATGTATTCTGACATTTTAAATAAAGCAGTCACTTCAGATCAGATGTGTGTTTTTATGTGTATATGTGTGCGTGGGTGTCCATATGCTTTAATGTGTGTTTCATTAGTAAGTACTTAAGCTTTGTGTCTAAAGGTAATTTTTGCTTCTTCTACTTAGAATAAGTGCAAGATCGTACAAAATGGAGATTTAACTGTTAAAACTGTCTTATGAAATGGATCGTTTCCGTTTTAAAATCTGATTGGCTGAGGTATGTTCAAAGCCACTGTATAATACTTAATACACATACATGTCAGGGATTCTCAGAGGTGACGGATGTGCAGGCCTTTATTGTGCATTGTATAAAGATAACAACTAATATGGTGAATACACACAAGTACAACAGCAAAACATACAGACTATGTACAAGACTATAGCAGGCAAAGCAACAAACAGACATAACATAAACAGAAGCTTAACAGTGAGGTACTCAGAAACCAGAACTTAATTAGTGGTGCACATGAAGGTGAAACAGGAAACAGGAGTGAGTGATTAGTGCCATATGATGTGCTGAGGCTGATGGGAAGTGTAGTGTAGTGTCCTCTAAGCGCTACCCTGACAGCACACATGAATTTTAAAGGAATTTCTGAATATAGAAAAAATACTGATAAATTAATATTAAAGTATTTTATATATCATTGATAAAAATTTAAGTATTTATTGGACACTGTGTTTTTTAATGTTGGATTTCGTCTGCCTAAATATGCCCTTGGTAAAATCACTGGAACAAACTCCCTTTCATATCAAATTGCTTTATTTTACTGGGTTTGATACAAATTTCATTCCTTTTCAAAGTGAGTTTTGCCTTGTCTTTGCAATGATCTCAGTTGTTTATTTTTATTTTAACAAATACCACAGCATGGTTCTCAAATCTGCTTGGTCAGAATGAGTGGACTGTTTTTTATAGTCCAACTGTAGTTGTTTTTATAACAGCTCATACACAGTCTCTTGCATTGTGGATGGTTAACATAAACTAATTCTAATAACAAATTGATTTTAAAAAACAGTGTTGTTTAATAAAGGAAAACATTTAAATCATTCACATAGTGAAGTTTATTAGGAGAGCTTTATGTAACATTTATGAAATGATTTTTGGGTGTCAGTGATTTGTAAAAGTCATGATGCTATTTACATTTTCTCCAAGTCTTAAAGACATTTAAAGAGTTAAAAAGCATAATGTGTTATTCATTATTAAAAAAAATAAAAATAAAAACCACAAATCACAAATCGTATAGCACACTTCAGATTATTTTCATATAACAGCATGGCCTGTTTTGTGTTATTCCACACTTATTGTTTATTTACTTGACCTTAGATCAGTCAATGTTGATCAGCATTAATCAGATAATGCTGGAGTTGGTCATACTTATGTAGGTACCTCCCAAAAATGTAGATGAATAAATGGTGTGCTTGCTGCATTTTGGGTGGATTCAATTGAGACTACTTTTCCCATGGTCCTTTGTTTCAGGATGAGTTGCAGTTTGTTTCCATGGAAGTAGTTCTAGCCAATGGGTTGCCTGTTTAATTAAAATCCTAGCCAATCGGAGGTCACCTTTGTTGGGGAGTGGGAAAGAAGGAAAAAAGGAGGGAGTGACACGTGGGAGCAGAGCGGGAAAAGAAACCGGAGTTTTAACGCAGAGGTGATGTTTGTAGACTAAACTTCTGTGACAGTAGTGGCACAAATATCATTTTAATCAGCGAAAAGTCGAGAGCAACTAGCAGGTTGATAAATTGGTGAACCGAAAGTTTAGGTGAAGTGCAGCTAGCTTATCTGCGTTTGTTTGTTTTGCACTAGCTTGGGAAAAACAAAGCTAAGTGCAAACTGTAACTTGTGGACGTTAAGCTAATGTCTTCGGGAGAGACGGACAGCTGTAATCGCCAGCCGCAGGTTTCGTTGTGAAAACTGAAGTGACGTGGACTGTGGAGAACTGTGCTAGGTAGCATGGTAGAGGGAGGAACGCCTGTTTGAGGAGGGACTCCACCGCCGAACCTGCGTCGCTGAATTAACCTTCTGGAACTTCGCGTGCAGCGGATCAGCTCGTTTCCATGGCAGCTGGCTCTTCTGTTCCAGAGGCGTGAGTACCAGAGAGGTTTTAGTAGCCGTTCATTAAAGGAACCAAGGAGGGTTTTTGCTTGTATGTGCACCAACTCACGGGCCCCAACAGAAAGCCCAAGCGCTTGATGGAGGTTTGAACATTTAACAAAAAGGGGTTTAAGTTTTTAAATCCAATTTATACTGTTCCTGGTGTTTAATGTGTGTTACACTAAAAAATATCTGAAGCATTGGTTATCTCTTGTATGTTATTTTTTGGGTGGAGAAAGACATTAATATTTGGGTTTATTTATTTATCTAAATTTGTTTAATATACAGTTTGAGGTTTTTTTTTTTGTTTAGCAAAATAAATGTGTTTATTTTTGTTATACATAATACCTGGCTGCACTGGACTTTTCTTTTTGATTTAATAAGGTTTATATATATTTGGCATAGTATATGTTTTTTTCTGGGGAATAACCATATCGCTCATATTGTGTGTGTGGGGCATTTCTGCCTGTGATAACATCATCTGGTAAATAGAGGTTAGCCAATTCACCATCAACTGCTAAATACTCAGGATCCTGTTAATTAAAACTATTTACAGTAGTAACCTTGTCTAGTATTGCACTTCCAGCGCCAGGAAGGGGTTACACTTATGTAAGGCACTGTACGTTGTTAGCAAGTTAGTTAACATTGGCTAGCACATTACAAATGTGGCAGGGTAAGTGATTTGGCTATCCTATTTGCTCTGCTTGAGATATGGGTTTGGCAGACCAATAGGATGAGAGTTACCTGATTATTTAAGGACAATTATCTTGGTAAGCAGAGAGGTGTCTTGGTGATTCTGAGTCCCTCGCTCCCTATGGCATTTCCGGTTTCCACTTCCGTTCAGTCTTAGAGCGGCGCTGGTGGCGTGTGCATTGAGGCGAATTGGCACCGGAGATCGCGTAAAGTGATCGCAACATTTAGCCGGTGGCTGAATGATATGTGTATGTATGTCGAACTGCAGTACCTATGAGTAATCGTACAACTTCGCTTCTGGTGTTTGTTCAACCCAATGGTGAGAGTGGGGAGTTGAGCTAAGTCTTCTCTATTACAAACCCCTAGCCGAAGACGTTACATGTGACACCGCTGCTGTTTTGTTTATTGGATTCTTTGGCTTTTTGGACAGTTTTGCTTCAACAGCTGTTTTGCTTTTTCAACTGTTTTGTTTTTTATTTACTGTGTCGTTTCACTTGATTGTTTTGCTTTATGTAATATTTGTCTTTCTGTGTCTTGTTGTTTAGTGTCTGTGTAATTTTGGCTTAATTGGTGTCTTCTTTCTCTCCAGGAGCCAGTGAGTGGTGTGCTTCACAGCATGCTCAGTGTGCCAACGCAACAACTTCCTTATGGTTTAGCTAGTGTGATTTTTGGTATGACTTGCAGTGGGTTTGGATGACCTCTCGAGCTGTAGCTGGCCTGCCTTGTCCCCGCCAAGCCTGTGCCTGGAGAAGTTCTTAGTTTTAAAACCGTTATTGTTTGGCACACCCATTTTTGGGCAGTTTCCCCCATTCTTCTTTACAGGACCTCTTGAGTTCAATCATGGTGGCCACTGTGCTCTTTGGGACCTTCACTGCTGCAGAAATGTTTTTGTACCCTTCCCCAGATCTGTGCTTTGATACAATCTTGTCTCGAAGGTGTACAGACTATTCCTTGGGCTTCATGGCTTGGTTTGTGCTCTGACATGCATTGTTAACTGTGGGACCTTATATAAACAGGTGTGTGCCTAATGTCTAATCAACTTAATTTACCACAAGTGGACTCCAATCAAGTTGTAGAAACATCTCAAGGACAATCCGTGGAAACAGGATGCACCTGAGCTCAGTTTTAAGTGTCATGGCAAAGGCTGTGAATACTTATGTACATGTGCATTTTTTTTTAAATAAATTTGCAAAGATTTCAAACAAACTTTGGGCTATTGTTTGTAGAATTTTGAGGAAAATAATTAATTTAATCCATTTTGGAATAAGGCTGTAAGATAAACAATGTGGAAAAAGTGAGGCACTGTGAATATTTTCCGGATGCACTGTTCCATAACAAAGACAAACTGTATGTTAATATGTGAATTTCTGGAAGGAACGTTGGGCGGCGTGGCGTGGGGATGTAATGACGTGCCATTAAACTGTCTATAATTAGATTGCTGCTGTTCATGTAAATGTAGTCAATGATTTTCTACATCTTAATCAAGCTGCCGAACCGGGATATGTTTACATCTGTAAATCCCATCCTTCTGGGAGAGGAGGAGGTCTTGCACTGCTGTATCGTGAGAATGTGAAACTGACTCCACTTGTCTTGACTGATCGATCCTCCTTTGGCTGTCAAACTCCGTGCACCTACACCCACTGTACAGACCAACTCAGCCATCAAATATTTTCATATCTGAACTTTCAACTATACTAATGACTCTGATTACAATGTCTCCGGATCATAATGGGTGATTTTAACCTCCGTTTGGATCATTCTTCCAACCTATTTACAAGAGACTTTATGGCCATGCTTGATTGCTTTGGTATTACCCAATGTGTAGACTTTTCAACCCACAGCAAAGGTCATATTTTAGATCTGGTCTGCTGCACTTGTATTACATCCGGCCACATCAATGCTTCTGAACTACCCATATCAGACCACAAAGCTGTGCTGTTTGACACCTACCTGCCTGTCAGGAAATCAAAAGTCTGTGTGTTATGTCAAATCGCAGCATTAAAAAGGTCAAGCCAGAGGAGTTTACTGCTCTAATTAACTCCTATCCCTGCCCTGCTCCTAAAGCTTCGTCAGTAGATCTAGTGAGCCAGTAGATCTTGCCCCCCTGAAGACTCGGACTGTTTCATTTGTTCACACTGCACCTTGGTATACATCTAAACTCCACCAGAGGAAGTCCAATGGTTGGTGTCGGGAGTGGTTATCAAAAAGGACTGGTCTTGGGGTACATAAAGAGATGTATTCTGATCACATATTTCAGTACAAAAATGCCATTTCTTTTGCAAAAACACCATAATATGCAAATATCATCAGTGCGGGAAAAGGAAACACCAGAGATCTTTTTTTCCCACTGTGAATAGACTATTTAAACCACCTGATAACTCCATTCATCTGAAGCTCTCTGATGAACACTGTTTGGCCTGAAATTTTTCCACTCTAAAATTGTGACCATTCATCAATAATTGACTTGTTCAATTATTGAGCAAAAGGAACCATGATCCCTGAATACTACGGGCCCTCCACATACCAGTGCATTTATTCATTTCAGTCTCCCATTGGAAAGTCACCTCTTGAATCTAATCATGAAGTGCCATTCCTCCACCTGTCAAATGGATCCTGCTCCAACCAACTTACTTAAAGTATGCCTGCCCTCTATCTCCCTCTGATAACCTCAATAATTAACACTTCTCTCACCACTGGTGTGGTCCTCCCTTCAATAAAAACTGCCATTGTCAGGCCAACACTGAAAAATTCAGAACTGGATTCTGATGACTTCAATAATTATCGACTTATCTCTAACCTACCATTTATATCAAAAGTTCTTGATAGGATAGTGGCATCTTAGCTCCAGGATAATCTAAAAAACAATAATCTGTTTGAGCCATTCCAATCTGGATTTCGCCATAAACACAGCTCAGAAAAATGCCTTGGTTAAGATAACCAATTTTTACATTTGTGCAGCTGATTCTGGTCTACTCTCCACTAAAATCCTCATAGACCTCAGTGCAGCCTTTGACACCATGTCTCATCAGATTCTTCTAGAACGTCTAGAAAACACTGGAGTCCTTGGCACTGTACATCAGTGGTTCACATGCTACCTCACTGACAAAACACAATTTGTCCAAATAATGAGCTCCAAGTCAGAGAGCTCTGCTATCACTAAGGGGGTTCCCTAGGGCTCAGTTTTGGGGCCTCTCTTATTTATCATCTGTCTCCTCCCACTCTGCAATATCCTTCAACATCATGGTGTTCACTTTCACTGCTATGCTGACAATACTCAGCTTACATGTCCATGAAGCCCCCAGCCTCTCGTCCTCCAAGTATGATCATAGCCTGTCTTCATGACATTAACTTATGGCTGATTAACAACTATCTGAAATTAAACAACAATAAGACTGAGCTACTCGTTGTTGGCTCTAAAACAACAATTGCAAAGATAAACACCTTTACCCTCTCCATTAAAGGCTGCACCATACCCTGCTCCACTCAGGTTAAGAGCCTTGGTGTCATATTAAATTGAACTCTCTCCTTTGCTGCACACACAATGTTTCTTGCAGTGCATTTTCCATCTATGGAACATTGCAAGACTACTCTCATCCCTCACTCAACACAGCACAGAAGTTTTGGTAAATGCTTACGTTACATCTCGCATTTACTACTGCAATTCCATCCTGTCTGGCATCCCTAATAAACTACTTCACTGGCTCCAAATAATCCAAAACTCTGCAGCAAGGATCATGATATGCTCCAAATCAACCAGCCATGTAACACCTCTGCTCATCCAGCTTCACTGGCTTCCTGTTGCCTATCAAATTAAATTCAAAGTTGTACTTCTCACATTTAAGGCCTTACATAATCATGCTCCCACTTACCTCACTAACGTCTTGGTGGGAACGGGTGTAGTTCTCCTACTGTGATCCTCCTCAGCAAATCTACTAGCAATACCAGACATGAACTTTACCACCATGGGTGGAAGCGCCTTTAGTCACACTGCCCCTAAGCTCTGGATTTCACTTCCCCCATCACATCCACAACTGTGAATCCATTTCAAGATTAACTACTTAACTATAATGCATTTTAGCATTTTATGTAAAATATTGTATAACGTAGATATATGCATATGAATAATTGTGTGTGTGTGTGTGTGTGTGTGTGTGTGGTATATATATATATATATATATATATATATATATATATATATATATATATATATACATATAAATTAAAAAAAAAAAAAAAAAAAATATATATATATATATATATATATATATATATATATATATATATATATATATATATATATATATATATATATAATCTCTATATCTCTATGGTGTTTTAATGTTTTGTGAAATGTATTTGCATGTTGAATTTGTGAAGTGACCTTGGGTATCATGAAAGACTTAAAAATCTATTATTATTATTATTATTATTATTATTATTATTATTATTATTATTATTATTATTATTATTATTATTATCATCAAATTTGCCTGTGTAGTAATCAATAGGTAGATGGTATGGGTCAGCAGGCTATGTCATTACTTCAATGTCATCCTGATTGACGACTTTAATGAAAACATTTAGTTGAGCTGTACAGATAGAGGCTAGTGTAACTTCATGATAGACTCATTTTCTTACAATCATTTGAAAGATATAAGCTTTGTCAAATAAATTGCATCATGTTTTTCTTTTGCCAAAAAACTACATCTGAATATAAAGGTTGTTGAACAGGACATAAAATTGGCCACATTCAAAAGCTTTGGGACATTCAGTATGAAGTGTGAATGAAAAGAAAGTAGTCGCAGTGTTTTAGCTGCTTTCTCACTGCTCTTAGCTCTGGCTCTTGTCTGCTTATAAAAGATAGATAGCAAAAATGACTAATAATCTGTGCAGTGAGGGTAGAGGCTTTTCTTCGTTCATTACTCATCAGCAATCAGGCTCTGCGACAAGCACAAGCATGAAAGAAAGTGTGTGTGTGTGTGTAAGCTTAAAGAGAGTGCAGTGAGAGTCAGGGTGATCTGACTTGCATCTGTAGAGAGCATTCAATTAAGAGTTGAACTACAGGCTTCATTAAACATGACGAGGCCATGAAAATGAGCAGAGAAATGCAGGAGCTCAAAGCAGCCTGTATGCTCTGGCCTGTCTGGTGGATGGTGTAATGACAACATGCACTGAGCAAGACCATCATACACTCAGAAAATCAACATTTCATACCATAACACAATCTAACACACAGTCACCCCTTATTTAACAAGTCTTTATTGATCACATATACATACGCACAGTGAAATTATTTTTTCCGCATACCCCAGCATGTCAGTAAGCTGGGGTCTGAGTGTAGGGTCAGCCATGGTACAGCAGAGAGTTAAGAGCCTTGCTCAAGGGCCCACAGTGGCAGTTTGGAAGTGCTGGGGCTTGAACCCCTCACCTTCCGATCAGCAACTCAGTAGCCTTAACCGCCAAGCCACCACTGCCCATCAGGGATGCTGTGTTTAGACTGTTCTATTTACTATATAGACTGCTCAATAATAAATACTTATTGCATTTTGTGGTAAAAAAACAAAACCTTTAATTTACATTGAAACATGAATTATAACACTACCATTGTGGTAGAAGTAGTGTAGAAGTATTGTCTCAGTGGTACACCATGGGTAGCAGTGCTTTTGGTGAGGAAGAAACTCGAACAAGAAGTTTCATAAAAACAATGTACTTTCTTTTATTGGCATACACACACATGCAGCTCTACAACAAGCTGGTGATCAGCCACAGAACTAACTAGCCAGAAAAACCAACAGGAGGTATCCAAATTTACCAGACTTCCCAGTGAACATAAAACAATGTGCCAATACAACACATTCTTACCCTAACAATAACCACTCAATCTAACTAAACATCAGTGTATTGGGTAAGCAAATTAACGCTTTACCAAGGCACAGCAATGATACTGTATAACTATCCATGGAATATAATTTGTCCATTGAGAATTTAGACATTACACAATGACTGCACCCCAAATGGTGCACTATATGATAAATATTCAGACATGACAACAGTTACCTGACAGTAAAACTCTCAAAAGACCAGCAACCAATTGTACCAGTTGAGTGTATGTTCTATCATAGCCTAGATTAATTAAGGTTTAATTAAGATGTAAATGGCTACTATGTACAAGTTTACTGACTATTATAAAATGAAAATTAGCAGGAAGTAGCATAGTTTTTAGGTGTGACATTTGCCTTAAACAAAACTACATGGTCCTTGTGCACAGTGCACCATGTTTGCTGACTATGTATGCATTTTATTTTCTATTTGTTTTGTGAATATAATTATTTCTTTATGTTTCAAGTATTTTTTATGATTTATGATCACCAGTCATGGCCACCTCACTGAACTACATAAAAATGTAAGTGATCATAAAATGAACAACGAACAGGCTATTTTTTTTAATTATTATTATATCGATCAGCATAACAAGCATTTAAATGACCTCATGAAATGTCATATTTACAACGTGCATAAATTTTTTTTAAAACATTTGATCTTTAATGTAATATTTACTTTAATCTACTGTTCAGATTATTTGTCATGTTATTGCAAACCAGTGACTCCAGTTCCCAGAAAGCACTACGAACTACAAACAACGGCTACAACTAACAAAGCTACACATGTTACGTCACCTTCGTTTGGAGAACTAATCAGAAACACCTGTTCCCAATTACAATATCAATGCCACCACACTACTTAAGAGGCTCTCACCCACCCAGTCCTCGTGAAGTATACGCTCAGCTACATTTTGTCTCTGCTGTTATTAAGCCATGATATCTTCATTGTTCTTATTTTGACTTTGTCTTTTTGCCTTGCCTTGTTTAGACTGTTTTCCTGATTGCCTGACCTCTGCCTGTCTTTGTTTATTGATTTCTGCCTGATCCCTTGGACTTGTTATTTTATTAAACTGCCATACCTGCACTTGCTTCTGTCTTAGCCTCCATTATGTGACGGAATACTTTACTGATAACATGGAAGCAGCAGGAAAGTGAAGGAGACATCATGCCAAGATAATAAAGAAAACCTTACTGAGACTATATTCTATCAAGCTTCCTCATTGGGTTGCCATGTATCAAGAGAGCCTTATGATGGATTTTTTTTTGCTACCCTGAGTATTTTCTGTTCGACTGCCAATAAATTTTTTTGAGCCTGGTGCACTCCAAGCCTGACCAGAGGCAGTGGCTGGGGTTCGTACTGTCCCGGTTTGTTGACTAAGCCTGCCAGTGCTTATTCAAGTTATTGGCTGGTACAGAATGCCAGAATGGGACTATTGAAAAAGGAGTTTGAGATTACAGGGTACACATCTAAACCTGGATGAGTTTTTGGGAGGGCCAATCTCATGTGTGAACCTGCGAGGCCATTCACCATCTACAAGATGACCTCCCCAGAAGTCCAGTTGGAGGTCAACATGGTGGTCTTTCCTGCTGAATTCCTGTTGGAGGTCAACGTGGAGATCTCCCCTCCAGCGTTCCAGCAGGAGACCCATGAGGCGACCTCCCACATCAAGTTCCAGTCCAAGGCCGATGTGACGGCCTCCCAAGCCAGGTACCTGTCTACGATAGACATCATTGCCTACTAAGCTCTGCTTGCACCAGAGACTGCTGACATGGCCAACCAAGTTCAGCCTGCAGAGTCGATAAAGAACGACACTCCACCTCCCTGCTTAACTGAGAATGCTGCTCAACATCCCTATACAGTTGAGGACGCTGCTTAGCCTACCTGTTCAGCTGAGGATGTTTCTCCACCTCCGGTTGCAGCCATGAACTCCACTTTACTTCCTTGCTCTGCCTTGGACATCACTAGAAGCCAGGCTTCTGTACGACTGTCACTCCACTCTCTCATACCACTGAGGACATCGCTTGTCCTCCGTGCTCCGATGAGGACATCGGTCCACACTCAAGAAAGGCCAGTGAGCTGTGAACTATAAATATGGCTGAGGACTTAAACTCCCAAAGCTACACATTGGCACATCACCTCTTGAGAACTAATCAGATTCACCTGTTCCCAATTTCAATATCAATGACACCTCACTACTTGAGAGACTCTCACCCATACTGCCTTTGTGAAGTATACACAATGCCTTGTCTTGTTTGGACTGTTTGCTTGATCGCCTGACCTCTGCCCGTCTTTGTGTATTGATTTCTGCCTGATCCCTTGGACTTATTTTATTAAACTGCCATACCTATACGTACTTCTGTCCTAACCCTCGTTAAGTGCCAGTATTCAAATGTAGCCACCTTACCTTTTGTGTTGCTATGGTTCATTTCTATAATGCCACTGCTTGATGAGAGTCTAAGCAAAACAAGCATATAAAAGCAGAAGTACAAATGATGAATAATTTGACTCTAGATCAGTCTATTTGGATTTTGTTAAACTTGCTGGAAGTAACTTTTACTCTGAGAACAAGGAAATAACCATTTGCCTGCAGCTTGATTTTAAGCTGAGTATATGCAGTTACTGTTAAATACCCAAACTGTGCACATCACCAGTCAGACTTCAGATGTAACTCTGGACTTAAGCACTATGAAGTTATGGTTGTTTTAATCAACCAGAGTGGCAGTTGAATAAAACAAAAAAAGTAAAACTTCTCCCAGTAATGTGCGATTCTGAACTTTTTCTTGTGCGATATCTACTAAAGCATGGGCAGATCCATTGGCTGACAAGCACATATTTATGATGGATTTATGTTTTGGGATGTAAAAAGTCAAATAATTCTGAATGCAGTTTGAAGCCAATATGAAATACTCTATGCCCAAAAGAAGGCCTGTGGCAAAGTTGGCATTCCAGTTCAACCCATCAATGCCTTCATGGAGCTTGCTTTGTGCATAGGGGCATTGTCATGCTGGAACATATTTGGGCATCTTAGTTCCGTTGAATAAAGAGGCCCAAACGCATACATGGACATACTATACACTACATTTGTATGCTTCCACCTTTGTGGCAACATTTTGTGGAAGAATCAAATGCTGTATGAGTGTGATTGGCAAGTCCACAAACCTTTGGTCATATAGTGTACATAGATATGAAATAATGAGTAGTATATTCCCTTTAAAAGTGCACAAAGATGTGTCTGTGGTGCAACCACATGTAGTGTACTAGTCCAGGCTCTTGTTATCTCAAAACTGGACTGCTGCAACTCACTACTCTCAGGCCTCCCAGCCTGCTCCATCAAACCCCTTCAAATGATTCAGAATGCAGCAGCACACCTCATTTTTAACCCGACCAAGAGAAACCTTGTCACACTCCTCTTCATCTCCCTCCACTGGCTTCCTGTAGCCGCCCGCATCAAATTCAATGCCTTGCTGCTCAAATACAAGACCTTGTCTGGAACAGCACCCTCCTATCTCAACTCTCTCCGGAAGGCTTATGTCCCCTCACGCGATCTGTGATCAATCTACGACTGACGCTTAGTAGAACCTGCTCAGTGTGGCTCAAGATCCCTTTCAAGGACCTTCAAACTAACTGTTCCTCAGTGGTGGAATAAACTTCCAACCTCAATCCGGACTGCAGAATGTGTCACCCTCTTCAAGAAACAGCTAACCAACCCATAAAAACAAACAAACAAAAAACTTACTCTGGCACTTATACCTCTACTCTGTGCACTTTACTTCTTCTGGCACTCAATTAATGGATCTTGAATGGTAGGACTACTTTGTATTTTTCTCTGCTTGATATCGTTTTTGTATTTTTTTTTTTTCTTTGAATTAGGCTCTTAGTTAAAACATCTTAAATAAATAAATGTAAATTTTTTTTTTTTTATTTTAAACTTAAGTCTTCTTAATATAGGGTTTAGGACCAAATTTACAGCCTAAAATACAATGAGAAATGTCCATTTGGAGTGCGCCACACAATTATCAATCTTTCATGTTCATCGTATTAATAGATAATGAAATCATCATAAATATATCAGCAACGTAGAGTACATGATTGAAAAAAACTCACACCTACCTGCAGATATGGGAGCAAAACTCATTTGGTTGGTCCATATATCATGAAATATAAAATAAATTTTTGACTGTGGAGAGTTTACCAAGATACACACATTGTGCTTGAGTGAATCCTTTCAGATGTGATTATTCAGATGGAAGGAGATTACACGTGGAAGACAATATTTGTGCCTTGCTGCAAGTTTGGACTGTAAGCACTATTGCTTCAATCCACCTGGAAATAAGTCCTTAATGCCTTAATATAGCATACTTCTGGCTTGAAATGTTAGTACAATCTGCTGTTATGCCAATGTGTCGTTGCCAGCATCCTGATTTTGTGATATTTAGACATTAACCTGATAGAAATACAAGATTTAATATTTAATATATTTTTCATTTGTCTTACTATTGCAAACAATGTGGAGATATATGAACAACACAATTTGAGGCCATTTTGAGGTAATATTTTTTAGATAAAAGCAAATGTATCTATGAAAGCTTAAAACAAGGAAGACTTTAATATAAAACGTAATGGTAACAAAGAGCTGAAATAGTTGAAACACACAAGGTTAGAAGAACAAATAAATAACATGTGATGACTAAGAACAGTGATCAACTAGCAAAAACCAGTGAACCAAGAGAGAAGGAGAAAAGTCAACCAAAACAATAACAAAAGCACACAGAGAATTGAGAATCACATGATACTAGGAACTGTGACTCAAAGTGAGAGGGTTAATTAGACAATATTAATAACACGTATGACAGTAGCTTGTTATAAATATGATCTCAAGGGCTATTCACCACACCCACATCTCTAGTTCTCAGAACGAAAAGCGTTTCAGAATTCTTTGCTAAAACCCCAAAGTGTGAGGTTCCTTTAAATGCATAAATACACAATTTTCTTCAAAAACAAAACAAACAAATCCTGTAATGTCACACACACACACAAAAAAAACAATCAATCAAACAATTTTAAAACTACTTTTACAAGAACAACATGCAGATGCAATGGGGATGTTGGACACCAATGTAGCTATATTTTCCACTAGATTGTTAATGTGAATAGTAATGTTACACACTGATAAACTGTAATGTGCATTAGTTGATACCACTTAATCACTTAGTGAGTCAATTGGTGTTAAATGGGTTTTAAGGTTGGAGCTTGTAAACTAGCCATCTAACTTACATTTAGCTGAATTACATCTAGCTAACCAGCTAATGTAAAGAAACATTTTAGTCTGTGGCAGGGTTAAGCAGTTATGTGATCAATTTAAAAGAAACCCAATTTCAGTGTGAAGTGCCTAAATCTAATTCATATTTAACATATATTAATTAACCCCTATTGAGCAAGCCGGTGGTGATGGTGGCAAGGAAAAACTCCCTAAGATGATATGAGGAATAAACCTTGAGAGGAACCAGACTCAGAATGGAATCCATCCTCATCTGGGTGACAAGGGCTAGTGTGAAAGTTAAAGAAAGTTCATTATGCTTTTTTACATGAAGTATGTTTGTAGAATTAGTCCACTGTTCATCAAAGGAGACCTGAATGCAAGACTGCATGTGATAATTGCAGTCCCAAGACCGTAGTCCCAGCAACCATGGCGAATTGAGGTTCAATTTCACATGGAATGGAATGGGAATTAATGGGAATTTGTTGGTGTGCTTTTACAGTATGTGTCCTCTTCAGAAGGCATTTGTTTGATCGACAGGCTGTAAAATGAAAAACTGTAAGCTAATCTAATTTAGCACAATGTCGTTAAACTTTTTCATGAATGTACTCGAGCTGGAACGGCAGCATTGCAAGCAGCATGAAATGACACCTTTTACAGAGGACACAAAAGAGTGTCCTTGACAAAAGCTGTCATTGAAGAGATATAACTATGGATATGTGGTGCTTGAACATTTGTGAACATTTTTGAATTTTTGCATAAATGTAATATAAAACAGTGCCCTACGATGGATTGGCACCCTGCCCAGGGTGTACCCCGCCTTGTGCCTGATGATCCCTGGGATAAGCTCCAGGTTCCCTGTGACCCTGAAAAGGATAAGTGGTATAGAAGATGGATGGATGGATGAGAAAATCATCAGATGTTCACACAAGTCCTAAAAGTAGATGAAGAGAACCCAATTAAACAAATGAGACACAAATATTATATGTGGTAATTTATTTATTGAGAAAAAAATATCCAATATTTCATATTTGTGAGTGGCAAAAGAATGTGAACATCTAGGATTAGCAGTTAAATTTAAGGTGAAATTAGACTCAGGTGTTTTTAGGTGGCATGAGAGGTCCTCTGTATACACATCAAGAAAAAGAGTTCTTAACACTCTATAGGAGTTTCTCAGGTAATGTTTAGTGATGAGTTGTCCATGTGGGTCCTCCTGAAGTCAATATTCATCTCTTTAATTTGATAAATTTTGAGAAATACACTGTAGACTAGTACCATTCTGCAAGCTGCTCCACCTCCTCTTTGTATGCCGACTTATCATTGATGCTGATTAGAATCCCAACTGTAGTGTCTTCAGCAAACTTGATTATGATTTGCTCTGTAGTTCTCAGCACAGTCAGAAGTCAGCAGAATAAACAGCAGTGGACTGAGCACACAGCCCTTGGGAGTGCTGGTGCTCAATGGAGTGGTGCTGGAGGTGATGAACTGGGTTCTCCCAGTCAGAAAGTCCATGATCAAGTTGCTGAGGGAAGTCTTCAAGCCCAGCATGTATAGCTTTTCTGAGTTGCTATGGAATTAATGCACTGAATGTAAATTGAAGTCTATGTGTAGCATCCTCATGTGGCATTTCCTAATGGAGGAAAACATTAATCAAAATAAAGTTAAATTCGACTATGCCACCCTCTGGGAGATCCTAATAAAGGCACACAGGTAAGTTTTACCAATTGAAGGCAAAGAAATAAGAGAGAGTAAGACATATCAATGCAATATGTATCAAAAGCAAACAAAGAGAAACAAACAAAACTAAACAAACAAAAAGTGAAGCTGAATGCAACACAGTAGACATGAGGCTTGTAAACAAAAAGCCCAAGCAAGCTGCAAAGCAAAACAGCAAAGACAAAGCCTGTAAGTGAAAGAGCAGAATCAAATGCCCATAAGCAAAAGACCAGAAAAAATTGCCCATAAGCAAAACAGCCAGAACAAATGCATGTAAACAAAACAGCGAAAAAATGCCCGTAAGCAAAACAGCAGTTGCATCACATGTAGTGTCTTCAGCTAGGAATTTGTCTTAAAGATGATTTCGATGCTCAACTCACCACGCTTACCTTATTAAAAAGACCAGAGTGTCAAACTACATCTACCAAGTCCCAATGTGACAAAGGGAGAGGTGTACTTGTGATTGGATTGAACAAACACCAGATGCGAAGTTGTATGGTTACTCATAACAATTAATGCGGCTCAGTATACGGGCCATCATTCAGCTACTGAATAATGTTGCTATTACTGAAACGACCTCTGGCGCCAACTCACCACAACACACATGCCACCAGCTGCACTCTAAAACTGTACATAAACATATTAGTCGGTATGGTCACATCATTACAACGTGAGCAAAGCCTCAACATACCTGAATGGAAACAGGAAAGGAAACAGAAATGCCATGGAGTGAGGAACCCAGAGTCACCAGTACATGTATACACCCATCCAATAAATAATATGGCAGTTCTCACTTTATTGGTCTGCCAAAGCCATACCCCAAACAGAGGCAATAGGATAGTTAATCACTTATCCTACCACATTCTACCCCCTATTTTTTTTAAATCAGCATTCCGACAATGACCCAATGAAACACACCCCTGGACCATTGTGGGCCTGGGACCCATGGCCTAAATAAATAAAAAATTATTCTATTAGATGTTCTATTCTCTTCCCCCAAGCATGGGGATCTGTCGGAGCTGGAACCAGACAATCCTTACATACAGGTCTTCAAGGTCGTATGATAAACGCATCTAACCATGCCCAAGTCACCAATTGGTGCAATGGTGAATACTTCCCCACCTGTTTTAGGTGCCTTCATGACCTGACACATCACTGGCCTCCACACGTCTTGGATTGGATTTTATGACAATCTCTAGTGCCATATTCATTTAAATAAACTAGCTGGCCCTCCTCCAGTGGGGCATCACAGATTTGGGCATCATGTTATGCCTTACAGTGACCAGCAGCAGCTTCCAGTCATTCTCGTGCGCCATCAGAAGCCACCTGTAGCTTAGCCTGATGTTCCCTCATCCGCTCATACACACTACCAACCCCCACCTCCTGGACTCAAAAGGATGTCCACCAGAAGTCATGGTTCCCGCATAAACATTAAAAAATATTGAGATTCACCAGTTGCCTGATGAGTGGTAATATTGTATCAGAAAAGCACCTGTGGAAGTCATAAGGCCCAATGCATCTTCCTGGACACAGGTAGGGCATGTCGAATATTGTGCAGTGTACTATTAAAGCACTCAAAATGACCATTACCTGCTGGATGTTAAGGGGTAGTGTGAGACTTTTCAACATTATACAGAGCACAAAGCTGTTGTATAAGGGAGGATTCAAAGTTACGGCCCTGGTTTTAAATGGATATGGTAAGAGACACCAAATTTATAAAACCATTCCACCACCAAAACTTGGGCCATTGTTTCCACCCATTGGTCCCATGTAGGCAAAGCAAGGTGCACTTTGTGAAGCCATCTGTCACAACCAGCATGTTTTCCAACCATAAACAAGTCAGTGTTAACACAATGAGGTTTATTGCCAAATTTATTTTGGCCTAGAGGCCAATAGTTGGCTCATGAATCTACTAGGAAAAGTCCTTGGTGGTCTGGTACTTGTCACACTCTCGACACCATTTGGGCACATCGGATGTCAGGCCAATTAACAACACTCCTTTTGGCCAATGATCATGATGCAAGTGTGTTAAAACTTCACCCTGCAATAACAATGGTAACATCAGCTGAATTCTCTTCTCACCCACCATCAGAGTGAAACACTCAGCGATGCAATACTTCGCCCTGCTCACACAAACGGCTCCATTGGCATAACAAATTCACAACAAATTCACAACAGCCTTGGGCAGCTTCTGGCACTAGTCTGCACTAGGAGGCCCCCCACATCTCCAAAATATTAGAGCCTCAACTATAACAGGATCCTCTTCCTGAAAGAACTGCATATCCACAGCCAGATTGAGAAATCACTCCGGCCTTACACCCACTGCCTTACACTGACACAGAATGCGGTGCTGGGCATTACGGTCGGTCCTTCCCGAACAATACATCAGCTCTAAATCAAATGTGTCTAATTGCACAGCCCACCGCTGATCCGTGGCCCCAAGCTTGGCAGTAATCAGGTGGCTGAGGGGGTTGTTATCAATGAAGATGACACACTTCTGCCCTAGCAGGTATTCTCTGAACTTCTTAGTCATGGCCCACTTGAGCGCCAAAAATTCCAACTTCATGGTGCTCAGTGGGCCTAAGAATGCAGCTAACATAGGCTACAGGTTGCAAATCCACCCCCGCACGTTCCTGGGACAGAACTGCCCTATGGCTAGCATCTACCTCTAAGATGAAGGGAATGGAGAAGTCAGCATAAGCCAATACAGGGGCAGGGATGTCATGAGAGATGAGTTGGGTACATCCCAAATTGCCCTCATGCGCAGTGAACCCATATGAAACTTTACCAGTAGAGACTTCAACTGTTCTTGTTCAGTCACTGTCAACACAAACAAATCAAGATTCATGATTTGTTCCTGCACTGAAGAAAGAACTGTATGAATCTGAAGATTCACTGAGGTGTGAACAGATTTAACTTCTGAGATGACATGGGGCAAGCTTACAATAAATATTCTGTGCAGTGTCCCCAAAACGGAATTCCAAAAAAGCATTATGTCTATTTTTCCTACGGCCATGATCCTATTACATGCGGCAGGGACCCTGAAGGCACTAAAGAACCATGGTCATTCCCAACTAAACTGTGAATCTGCACTTCGGCGGAACATAGTTTTCCATCAGTTGGGGAAAAGTCTGCCCAGACCTCACTGTAGAGGGCACCTCACAATGAGCTAGGTATGGGATGGCCGATGAACACTCTGAGGAAACTGCATACATGCAACATTCTGAGTTGATCTAACTCTTGCTGTTGTGATTTGAACATATCCCGCAGCTCCCTCAACTGAGAATGCACCCCGTATTGTGTGCCATACGCCACTGGAACTGACTGCCTCCAGCCCTTCACACCCCCTGGCATTCCCTCCCGCTCCCACTTAATTGCTTCACCACATACTTTCAATAGAGCAGAGGCAGGCTGGTGGCAAAATAATTGCTTCAGCTTTCGGTAGAGGGTGCTATTGGTGACATTCAACTGATCACATAACACAATTTCGGCATAGAATATGAATAGTTTCCCCCAAAGGTCAAAACACACACTGCTGTTTTGCTTCTAAAAAAAAGCAAGCAAATCACAATCAATATTAATCAAACACAGAATTATACCCAAGTCTCACTTAGATGAATATTTGCCTTACCAGGTAAATCCTGCTGAGTGTGGCATTCCCTAATAGAGGGAAATGTGAATGTGAAGTTAAATTCCACTACACCACCCTGGGGGAGATACTCCCAATAAGGGCACACAAGTAAGTTTTACCAGTTGAAGCCAAAGAAAAAAAAGAGAGTGAGATGTGAGTATCAATACAAAAATTAGATATTATTATAAACCTTCAGCATCATTAAAAACTTATAAATAAAAATAGGGATTCTCTCTCCCATGAAGCACAATGAGAATTTTTAAAACTAACAGTTCTCCAGGGCCAGGCTTAGTTGGAACAAGGCAGGCTAACCACAACTTGGGAGGTCATCCAAAGCCACCTTAATTCACACAAAATTGTCAAACACCACATACACTGTAAGGAATTTGTTGTGTCAGCACACTCTGTAAGCCATGTTTTATTGTTTCTGTAAATCTGTTTTGAGACAATGTCCATTGTTAAAAGCACTATACAAATAAATTTGAATTGAATTGAATTGAGCCACCAGTATTACTGTAGGCCTCCCCAGCCAATGTCATCCCAAGTTTTCAGTTTCTCTGGTCAGTGATCTATCACAGGGCAATGAAAATCTAATGCATTCCCTCCAACAGAATGTGGAAAGTTAACATCAATAAAGACCATCTGGCACTGTGGAAGCTACTGCCAAATGTGTCTCCATGGGTTCTGTCCTCCATACAAAATGGACCCTCCATTTTCAGAGGCATGGTCACTACAGAGGTCAGCACAAAGCAGAGCTTGATGTTTGCCCAGGAAGTAGATCTCTCTTTGACAAAGGGGCCATAGAGCCATTATTTCCTGGTCCAAAAAAAGGGGGGTATGCGGCCAATTTTAGATGTGCGTCATTTGAACCATACTCTTCAGACATACTAGTTCTGTTACGAATCGTAGACAAGAGGCAGATGCAGGTGCAGGTCACAGACTTTATTCAAAACTCAATTATAATACAGATGCGGTCTTCAAGGTTAAACTGACAGTGGTACATATACTCTCTAGTCATCAACATAAACAACTCGACTGCTGCGAACGTGTCTACGTAACTTATGACATACAGCGTTCCTATAAACAATCACAAGCCAAGTGCTCGGTAACGCAGGCCTTTAAAAAACACAGGTCATTAGACAGAAAGTAAACACACCTTTGATCAGTTACAGCGGAAGCTAGCGCTAATCCGGAAACGAGCGCGCAAACTGTCTCGTTCATTCAAAATAAGCGCCACAGCGGCCTCTGGTGGCTGTGGCATGACATAACCCCCCTCCAAAGGGTGCTCCTACCGGAGTACCCAGAACCAAGATTCCCACCAAAGGGGGGTCCCGGGCCCCTGTACCAACTGTCTCTAGCTGCCTTGAGAAGAGAGGCCACCTCCATCGGACAGCATATGAGCAGGGCAACCCCTTCCCCGGGGTTGGAAGTTGAGGCGCCGCCCCCGGCGGTACTGGAATGCGGGGTGCTGCCCCCAGCAGTACTGGAGCGAAGAGCGCCTCCCCCAGCAGCTCTGGAGCGAAGAGCGCCACCCGCGGTGGCACAGGAACGCTGGGCGCCACCCGCGGCGGCACAGGAACTCTGGGCGCCACCCCCGGCGGTACGGGAACAGAAGGCGCCACCCCCGGCGTCCCTGGGCTTGGACGTCGGGAGCTTGAGGCTGGGCCTGGACGTCAGAAGCTTGAGACTGGACTTGGACTTGGACATGGCTTGGACTTGAGACTTGGCTGGGCAGGACAGCGGGCCGACCTTTTCAGCTGAAGTGTGTGGCACTGTACAGCTCTCCTCCTTCTCCAGTGACGGGACTGGCATAGAGGTCACGGGAGGTGGCATGGCGCATAGCATCGCGTGTATCTGCCTCTGGTCTGCCATCATGCACTTAATCCGAGCCAGTTCCTCACCGAACTGGTAGTTGCGCTACAGGAACGACGTGGATGGTTGCATGGCGCATGGACCGGCTCATTGCAGCTGTGTATGTTGCGCGATCTGACGAGTGAGCCGCGCCAGTGCTTCGTGCAGTGTCCTCTGCCTCTCCTGGAAGACTTAGTCCAGCTCTGCGCTCATCATATCCATTGTGACCTGCTGCTTCCTGTTGAAGGCTCGTGATTCTGTTACGAAATACACCTGTGATCAGTTACTGCAGAAGCTAGTGCTAATACGGAAGCGAGCGCGCAAACAGTCCCGTTCATTCAAAAGAAGCGCCACAGTGGCCTCTGGTGGCTGTGGCGTGACATTTTCAGGATGTTGACGCTCAAACATATCATTACACAGACTCAGCTTGAGGATTGCTTTGTGATGATAGATCTAAAAAAAAATGCATATTCCATTTCCCAGTCACAGGCAGTTCTTGAGATTTGGAGGCAATGCATATCAATATTGATTCTTTCTGTCAGTCTAGCTTTAACCTCTCACACTGTCAAAAGTGCATGAATGTCATGCTGGCTCCTTTGTGGCTGCAGGGCATCCATGTGCTAAACTACCCGGATAACTCTATAATTCTAGCATGGACCAAGAAGTTGGGAAATCAACATGGAGGTGTTGTTCTTGCCAACGTGAGGAGCTTGGGGCTCATGTTGAATCTCAGGGAAAGGTGCTTCTCCAGTCAAGAGCAAAGATAAGATTATGTCTGGGCATCCCCTCCAGTCTCTATGGAGACTTTTGGGGCTTATGGCAGCAAGAGCTAATGTCATACCATTGGGTCAATTGCACATGAGACCATTCAGTGGTGGATGAAACTCGCTGGTTTCATCCGAGGTCCAAGACTAATCACTCTCATGCAGTGATGCATATGTGATCTGAGAACATGGAGGTGTCTTTGGTTTATAGCCTTGGGTCACACCCTGGGTGAATTTGTTGTCAGATGCCTCCCTCAAGGTCTCTGGAGCAGCCCTCATCTAGTGTGGCATATTCATTGCCTAGAGGTTTGGGCTGTACTCCCAGCACTGACTTTTTTCTCCTTAATTAAGAGGTCACAATGTGTTAGACAATACAGCAGTGGTTTCATATATCAACCACCAGGGAGACTTATGTTTGTGACACCTGTTTAGGGAGGCTCAACTAATTTCTCTCTGGTGGAGGGAAGGTTTTGTCAGTGAGTGCAATGTACATACTGGGCAACCAGAATGTGGAGGCAGACATCCTGTCGAGGCAGGGGCTGAGGCCTGAGGATTGGATGCTCTATCCACAAGTGCGTGAGTCCATATGGCAGACGTTTGTCTCAGTGGAACACACCACCCACTGTGGTTTGCTCACATTCTTCTCAAACAAAAAAAATGTCAGGGCTGGATGCCATGGTACGCACATGGCTGAGGTCATGTCTGTACACCTTCCCCCTGACTGCTCTGCTACCACAGGCAAGAGTTTTGACAAGATCATGCTACATCTTCTGCAAGTCACACCATCTTTTTCCAGCTCGAATATGGTTTTTGGAGATAATATTTTTGCTGTATGGCACTCCATGGGAGATTCCTGTTCACAGAGATTTATTGTCTCAAGCCAGAGGGTTGATTTGTCACCCTTGGCCAGAACTTTGGAAACTGTGAGTCTGGCCCATGAGGGGCACTGGCTCATAGAGTCCGGTTTATCAACCGAGCTTGTAGAGAACATGTTAAATGCTAGAGCACCATTCATGAGAAAATTGTATCCATTTAAGTAGCAACTTTTTTTTATCGTGGTGTGATGATCACCAGTGAGACCCAGTAACTGTGCAATAACTAAATTCCTGGAGTTCTTAGGGAATGTTTCTCAGCAGGGTTGGCTCCTTCTACAATTAGGGTCTACGTGGTCGCCATTTCTGCCAGTCATGCCCCTACTGATGGAGCCTCTATGGAGCAACATCCTTTGAGGTGTATGTGTGGTGAAAGAAGGCTAATGCCCGTCTGCAGACCACGCATACATTCCTGGGACATAATGTGGTCTCGGAACGTCTGTCAGGTGTGTCATTTAAGGCCTTAGAGTCAGCTTCAGAGAAGCTTCTGACTTTAAAGGTAGCTCTTTTTATGGGCTCTGACATCTCAGTTGCCCCTTCCTGCCTTGACTTTGCCCCTGTATTATCCAAGGCCAGATTATGCCTAAGTGCATATGTCTGCTGCCCAACTGGTAGTGTTGCAGGCTTATTCACACCTCCATTCCTTACACTGGAACAGGGAACATTGCACCTACTGTGCCCAGTAAGGCTCTTTGTACTTACATCCACCATTCCGGCCAGTGGCGTAAGTTGGAGCAGTTGCTGGTTTGCTTTGCAGTGACAGTAGAGGTGATGCTGCGTCAAAGCAGTGCATCTCTATTTGGATAGTGGAAGCAATCTCTATCACTTATTAGTCACGTGGTCACGCTACGCCTCTGGACATAGGGGCTCATTCCACATTTGGGTTACGCGTGTAACCCTGTTCCTTGACAAGAGAAAGAGAAGTTGTGTAGCTTTGTCATACTGGGGCATGCCTGTGAATTGCATCTTTGCTTCAGATAATAGAGGCTTATGTTATTACTTTATATTCATGCAACACGTGTTATGCCACGTCACCTGAATATAGCAGGCCTATAAATAGTTACAGATTTCAGTTTCATACAGATTTCAGTTACCGGTCATGTGCAGAGTTGCTTCCCACAGTGTGAAGCTCATGCAACATCTTGTTCCTTTCTCAGGGAACAGGGTTACATGTATGAAACCCAGACATTATTCCCTAAGAAACATGATGATTACAATAGAAGGTCAAGGTCAGTATTTTCTTTCTGTGCATTGTGATACATAACAAGTTTTGGATTGCTAAGGAATTAACAAAACATGCTATTCATGACCTCCAAGCATGTCAATTGGCAAAGAATGCTCTTTCTTTTTAAAGATCTCTCTCTCTAGAATAGAATAGAATAGAACACATTCTGTCTCAGTGTGCAATTAGACACTCTTGACTCAAGAGTGTCTAATTACACACTGAGACAGAATGTGTTCTATTCTCCTGAGAGAGAGAGAGAGAGCAAGAACGAGAGAGAGAGCGAGAGAGCAGTGTTTGGTAAGTTACTCAAAAAAAGTAATCCACTAGAGATTACTAATTACTACTGTAAAAGTGAAATTTGATTACATTAGTGATTACTGCATGTGAAAGTAATCAGATTACTAATTACTTTACAATCCCAATTCTGAAAAATTGGTACAGTATGGAAAATGCTAATAATAACAAAGAGGAGTGATTTGTGTATAAAGACATACAAAAACAAGGTATATAAAGTTTTACATAATTAACTGCATAGTTGTTTGAAGGTAAATGTTTATTTTGAAATTGATGCATGCAACACTCCAAAAACGTTTCGACAGAGGCTATATAGGACTAATAGCGATGTGACTAGTGAGAAATAAGAAGGTGATGTGAAACAGGAGAGGCAATCGGCTAATCATAGTACAGTGCATCCGGAAAGTATTCACTTCACTTTTTCCACGTTTTGTTATGATACAGTCTTATTCCAAAATGGATTCAAATAATTATTTTCCTCAAAATTCTACCCCATACATTACCCCATAATTACAACGTGAAAGAAGTTTGTTTGAAATCTTTACAAATTTATAAAAAAAACAAAACAAACAACAACAACAAAAAAGCACATGTACATAAGTATTCACAGCATTTGCTCAATACTTTGTTGAAGCACATTTGGCACCAATTACAGCCTCAAATCATTTTGAGTATGATGCTACAAGTTGGCACACTTATTTTTGGGCAGTTTCTCCCATTCTTCTTTGCAGGACCTCTCAAGCTCCATCAGGGTGGATGGGGAGCACAGCCATTTTCAGATATCTCCAGAGATGTTAATCGGGTTCAAGGACACTCAAGGACATTTACAGAGTTGTCCTGTAGCCACTCCTTTGTTATCTTGGCTGTGTGCTTAGGGCCGTTGTCCTGTTGGAAGATGAACCTTAGCCCCAGTCTGAGGTTACTGAGGTTACATTGTTAACTGTTGGACCTTATATAGACAGGTGTGTGCCTTTCCAAATCATGTCCAATGAACTGAATTTACCACAGGTGGACTCCAATCAAGTTGTAGAAACATCTCAAGGATGATCAGTGGAAAAAGGAAGCACCTGAGCTCAATTTGAAATGTCATGGCAAAGGCTGTGAATACTTATGTACAAGATTTATAACAAACTTTTTTCACATTGTGATTATGGGATATTGTTTGTAAAATTTTGAATTATTTGAAAAGAATGAATTTAATCCATTTTGGAATAAGGCTGTAACATAACAAAATGTGGAAAAAAGTGAAGTGCTGTGAATACTTTCCGGATGCACTGTAAGCAACATATTCTGCCATTCAGAGCATGACAACGACAAACCACATTCTGCCCAGATTACAAGCGCATAGTTGCATAAGTAGAGAGTGCGGGTGCTAGCATGACCTCCCTGCAGTCCTGACCTGTCACCGACTGAGAATTTGTGGTGCAAAATAAGGCAATGAAGGCCCTGAACATTTGCGCAGCTGAAGAAATGTGCAATGGATGAATTGATAAACTTAAACATCTGATGTCTTCAGTCCCAAACATTTGATAAGTGTAATTAAAAGCAAAGGTGATGTTACACAATGCTAAACAGTTGACTGTCCCTTTTGGAGTGTGTTGCAGTCAACAGATTTGAAATTAGTGTATATTTAAAAATAAAAAAAAAATTAAAATTCACAAAGTAAAACATAAAATAATTTGTTAATAATGTGTTTACATCATTGTACAGGGTGAATTGAGTTTTCAAATAACTGCTTTTTTTCTGCTTTTTTTTTCCGGATTTTCCATACTGTTCTTGGAATTGGGGTTGTACTTTCAAGTTACTTTCATAATCTATCTACCCTACAAATATACAAAAAATATAAAAGATAATATGGCCCAATAACCCATTTGGATCCATTTTGTCATAATACATACCTATTAATGTATATTAATGTTTGTCATCTGATGTAAGTGGCATGGAACGATGATATTTCTAGCCTTATGTAGTTGACCCTTAAACAGCTAATTAGAGTAAAGATCAATGAGTAAATAGTAACTAAGATCAGGCTCTTTGGAGCCAGTGGATTCTAAATAATTGTTAGTAGTTTACCATGCCAATTCAGTCTCACAGTCAAAATGTTCATATGTAATCGCCTCTTCACTGCGAACACAATTGCACATGAGAGCCACATGGTGATGTTGTACAGTAACACAGGTATTTTCGGTAAGTCCTATTTTTATCATAAAGAATTTATAGCCTTTCTGTTTTGAAAATACCCATATCACTGTACCATGTTACCACATGACTTGCAAGTCTGATTATGTTTGCAGTCAAGAGAAATTATTTCACGAGCCCTGTAAGTGTAATTACAGTGCCTTGTGAAAGTATTCGGCTCCCCTTGAACTTTTCAACCTTTTGTCACATTTCAGGCTTCAAACATAATGATATAAAATTTTAAATTTTTGTGAAGAATCACCAACAAGTGGGACACAATTGTGAAGTGGAACGAAATCTATTGGATATTTTAAACCTTTTTAGCAAATAAAAAACTGAAAAGTGGTGCGTGCAAAATTATTCAGCTCCTTTACTTTCAGTGCAGCAAACTCACTCCAGAAGTTCAGCGAGGATCTCTGAATGATCCAATGTTGTCCTAAATGACTGATGGTGATAAATAGAATCCACCTGTCATGAAAAGTATGTCATGAAAAGCACAAAATGTAAACATGAATTGGAATATGCCAATGATAAACTGTCTTTAAGTGTGAATGTACTGTGTGTGTGTGTGTGTGTGTGTGTGCATGTATACTGACCAAGAAAAATGGTCAATAAAGATGGATGAATGAATGAATGAATGAATGAAACTCTTGAGGCACTAATCAGTAGTAGTTATTAAAGTACATGGCTTTGATTTACTGACTGTAGTAATATACTCTAGTAATGTGAAAGTTAGCCAAGTAGTGATTCAGTGTCTATCCCTTGAGAACGACTGAAAGTGAGGCCAGTTAAAGGAGCAGTACTCATTGCCAAAGAGAGAATGCATAGTGCTATAGAATACTGAATCTAACGGTTTGAGAGGGTTACAGCATGCATATAAATGAATGAATTATACCCCTATGAACTCCTGTTGATGAAATGCTGATTGGGCAATCGCCTTTCTGCATAACGTTTTCACAGCACAAATAAGCCTCTGATCAATATTCCACCACTGGCACAGTTCTGACTATTTGATTTAAGATGCAAGGAAAGTGAAAGTCGAACCAAAATCTAGCAAGTTCAAGGATCAAATCTTTGCAGATCAGATTCACCTGCTTATTATTAGAAAATGTGTGTGTGTGTGTGTGTGTGTGTGTGTGGGTGGGGGGGGGGTTGGTGGTGCATGATTTAAAAAAATATATATATAATTTGTTTTTTACAAGAGATATAGATTGAACAAAGTAGAAGATTACTGTTCCCTCTCAGAATTAATAACTTTGTGACCAATAACATTAAAGGTTAATGCTTAACGAGATTTTTACATGATAGAAATTACAATTCATTTTGTTTATGAGAAACAATTTGACAGTTACACATTCACAGAATTAATGGAACATATAGTACATGTGTGTACATTTCTAATTTGTGTAAAAAAAAAAAAAAAAAAAATTCAACTCCAGAACCAGCCTAACATGACACTAACAAATTAAAATGAAACTGCACTGAACATTAAGTTAAGAAAATAATATAACTATATTTATATAGCTATCAGCGTGCTATTTATTATTAGTTCTTTAGATTTCCCCCCTTCTCTACTAGTAAGATCAACAATTAACTTACTGCTATTAATGCCAGTTCAGTTAGTTCAGCCCGAAAGTTCGTTATTTAAGGTTAATTGCATAATTTAAAATTGTATAGGAAATTTGTGGTATTACTTTAAAATGCACAGTTCAATAGCACAACAAATCATCAATCTAATATCCTTTTTAGTGGCTATCTCTTTAAAAAATTCACTTTAACCAGATGCAGACAATATGTTTAATTAAAATAAACACAACTCAAATCTAAATCAATACAAATCACATAAGCACAGCAGTGCAAAATAAAACATATTCTCAGTCTTCTACTTGAACCACGCTCATTATCCTAATCAGAAAATTGTGCAGTATGAAACTCTGTGAAATGCAAATGAGTCTCTCACAGTGGAACCAGACAGAGAAAGATCCCATATACAGTTTAGACCAATTCAAGAAAGCACCAGATTATCTAGTGAATTAATGCACTAAGTCATCATTATTAAGTAAGAAGTAAAGCATGTTGGGGGGTGCTGCAATCCATGTTTCTTTGCTAAATAGTTTTCTTGTGATGATTCCCCCGTGCAGCAGCGCACCTTGGGTGCTGGCGCACATTCGCATACTGCTTCTGGGGTGACGTCATGTCTTCGCCCCGTCGTGCCATGTGTGACGTATAGAAACCTATTATTATAAACTTTTGATTTAAAAAACTTTCAGAGCCTCCTGTTATAAAAACTTACAGTTACATAAACATCATTATAGCACAGCACTGGAGTGAAGTTTATTTAAAATGTATGAAAGTAGTCTTGGATATCAATGCTTTGAGCAGTACATTTTCTGCCACAAAAGAATCTTCAAGACAGAAAATGTTTGGTAACAGGTATTTTTTTGTTTTTGTTGCTGTTGTTGTCATACTAACTTCAAGAGAGAGGGAAAAAAAGATGAGGGAACAACTGTCCATAAGTGAAGATAGGAACAACAGTAAATACAACTAACATATATAAGTGGGATCAGCCCAGGGGGGGAGGCGTAGCACAAACACGCGGGAGGCAGGTTGTGGTGAGAGAAGTGCAAAAACAAGGATTTCTTTTCCTTCAGTCTGAAGCGGTGTGTGTGTGGGTGTGTGTGTGTGTGTGTGTGGCTGGATGAGGGAAACCCAGCGGAGGCGGGGCTGGCGTAGCGGTGTTCTTCGGGGCGTGTCGGGATTCCCGGAAGAAGCTGGGAAGAAGCGGTTCCCTATGCCGGTTTTTTAGCGTCACCACTGTCCTCATCTGTCGTCGTCCTCGTCCGGGGTGGAGCCCTCTGTGAGAGGAGAGGAGAGGAGAGAAAGTGAGCGAGAGAAAACGCGAGAGATTAGGGAAGCCCGTGTTGCGTGGTTTCGGTGGAAATACCTCGTCTATTAGATGCCTACGTAGCCGAGGCAGTCTTCAGTCTTCCTCGGGCGGAAGGGCGTCCTTTTATCCCCTCCTTCTGGAACTGTATTGGTGGACATCTCGCTCCAGGTTCGCCAATCAGCTGCCGGCGAGGCGTGGGTGGCTCCACCCCGCTGTGACGGCCCTTCCGGTTAGTGTCGGCAGTCGGGGAAGGAGCGAATCTCTTAGTCTGTGTGTCGGGTGTCGATCCGCCGAGACATTACACCCCACCCCCCCACCCAGCTCCGAGCCTACTGCCGCTGGGAGGCGGGCCCAGAGCGTGTCCCACCGTGAGAGCCCATCTGCATTCCCGTGCAGGGCCCCTGCCCGGTGCTGGACCTGAAAAGAGAAATCCTGCAGGGCGAGAAACCACTGAGTGACCCGGGCGTTCGTGTCCTTGGCCTTGGCCATCCATTGTAGGGGTGCGTGGTCTGTGACCAGGACAAAGTGCCGGCCCGCTATGTAATACTTCAATTCTTCGATGGCCCACTTTATTGCCAAGGCCTCCCGCTCCACCGCGGCATACCTCTTTTCAGCGGGGGCCAGTTTCCGGCTGATGTAGAGGACCGGGTGCTCTTCCCCGTCGAAGGTTTGGGAGAGGACCGCGCCCAACCCTGTTTCAGATGCGTCGGTGTGTACCGTGAATGGGAGCGTGAAGTCCGGATTCCGCAACACTGAGGTGCTGGTGAGGGCATGTTTCAGGGCTTGGAAGGCCCTCTCCGCCTCGGTTGACCATTTCACCCGGTCCGGCTGGCCCTTTTTGGTGAGATCTGAGAGAGGTGAAGCTATCGCAGAGAAGTTAGGCACAAATCTTCGATAGTACCCTGCCAACCCCAAGAAGGCACGTACCTGTTTTTTTGATGAGGGGTGAGGTTAGTCTCTTTTGCTTCGATCTTCCTCATCTGCGGCTTCAGCAACCCCCGCCCAATGCAGTACCCCAGGTACTGTGCCTCGGTTAATCCCAGGTGACATTTCTTGGGGTTGGCTGTCAGTCCGGCTTTCCGGAGCCCCCTCAGGACCTCCCCCAGATGGAACAGTTGGTCCGACCAGGTGGAGGAATGGACGACGACATCGTCCAAGTAGGCTGCTGCGAAGCTGCGGTGGGGTCGTAGGACGATGTCTATCAGCCGTTGGAAGATGGCCGGTGCCCCGTGTAGGCCAAAGGGGAGGACCCGGTACTGCCAGTGGCCTGTGGAAGTACTAAAGGCCGTCTTGGGCCTGGCGTCGGGTGCTAGGGCAACTTGCCAATACCCCTTGGTGAGGTCCAGGGTGGATATAAAGTGGGCCCTCCGCAGTCACTCCACCAGGTCGTCCACTCGGGGGAGGGGGTAACTATCGAAGTCCGATACCTGTTTCAGCCTCCGGAAGTCGTTACAAAGTCGCATGCTTCTGTCGGGTTTCGGTACGACAACGATGGGACTGGACCAGGGGCTGGTTGACTCCTCGACGATCCCATCCCTTAGCACTCGCTCCACCTCCTCCTCGATGGCCTTCCGCCGGGCCTCAGGGACCCGGTAGGGTCTCTGTCTTACTACCACGCCCAAGGGTGTCTTGATCGCGTGGTGAACCACCTGGGTCATCCCCGGGGAGGAGGAGAACACGTCTGCGAATTGGTCCACCATCTCATTGAGTTCCTGTCTCTGTGCGGGGGAGAGGTCCTCCCCAAAGTCGACCAAAGCACGCTTGTCAGGATCTGTGTCCCGGCCCGCGTACGCCGAAACCATCGGAGCTGGTTCCACCCACCTCTTCAAAAGGTTTATATGGTATAGCTTCCCATCCGTACGCTTACCGGATTGTTGCAGGCGGTAGTTGATGGCCCCCCGTCGCTCAAGGACTGTATACGGGCCCTGCCACCGGGCCAGGAACTTGCAGGCGCTACTAGGCATTAGGAGAAGGACCTGGTCCCCCGGGTGGAACTCCCGGGGCTGCGCCGGGCGGTTATACACTCGCTGCTGTTCCTCCTGAGCGGCTCGCATATGTTCCTGCACTATTGGCGCCACCCGGTCAATTCTATCTTGCATCTCCTGCACGTACTCATTGATCGAGCGATACGGGGACGGCTGTTCCTCCCAGGCTTTGCGGGCGACGTCCAGCAGTCCTCGCGGCCGCCGCCCAAACAGGAGCTCAAACGGGGTGAAGCCTGTGGATGCCTGGGGGCACTCCCTGACAGCGAAGAGTACATAGGGAAGGAGGAGGTCCCAGTTCCTCCCCTCGCCGTCTACCACCCGCCGTAGCATCCGTTTGAGCGTCTGATGGAAGCGCTCTATGAGTCCGTCAGTCTGGGGGTGGTAGACAGACGTCTTCAGGTGCTTCACCTGCAACAACCGACACAGATCCGTCATTAATTTTGACACAAAGGGCGTACTTTGGTCGGTCAGGATGTCCTTGGGTATGCCCACCTGGCTGAAGAGGAGTACTAGCTCCCTGGCAATGTTGGGGGAAGTGGCCTTACGTAGCAGCGGCATCGCCTCCGGGTGGCTCCGCCTCGTGCCTAGTCTGTGCGTCGGGTGTCGGTCCGCCACGACAATATATAATATAATATCCCAGAAAAGTGAGTACACCGCTCACATTTTTGTATATATTTGCTTAAATCCTTTCATGTGACAACACTGAAGAAATGACACTTTGCTACAATGTAAAGTAGTGAGTGTACAGCTTGTGTAACAGTGTCAATTTGCTGTCCCCTCAAAATAGGTCAACACACAGCCATTAATGTCTAAACCACTGGCAACAAAAGTGAGTACACCCCTTGGGCATGGAGTGTACCAGTGCTTCACAGGTTGCCACTGGAGTCCTCTTCTACTCCTCCATGACGACATCACGGAGCTGGTGGATGTTAGAGACATTGTGCGCCTCCACTTTCCGGTTGAGGATGCCCCACAGATGCTCAATAGGGTTTAGGTCTGGAGACATGCTTGACCAGTCCATCAGCTTCACCCTCAGCTTCTTTAGCAAGGCAATGCTCATCTTGGAGGTGTGTTTGGGGTCGTTATCATGCTGGAATACTGCATACTGATCATACTCTGCTTCAGTATGTCACAGTACATGTAGCATTCATGGTTCCTTCAATGAACTGTCGCTCCCCAGTGCCGGCAGCACTCATGCAGCCGCAGACCATGACACTTCCACCACCATGCTTGACTGTAGGCAAGACACACTTGTCTTTTTACTCCTCACCTGGTTTCCGCCTCACATGCTTGACACCATCTGAACCAAATAAGTTTATCTTGGTCTCATCAGACCACGTCCTTAGTATGCTTGTCTTCAGCAAACTGTTTGCAGGATTTCTTGTGCATCATCTTTAGAAGAGGCTTCCTTCTGGGACGACAGCCATGCAGACCAATTTTATGCAGTGTACGGCATATGGTCTTAGTACTGACAGGCTGACCTCCCCACCCCTTCAACCTCTGCAGTAATGCTGGCAGCACTCATATATCCATGCAGACCAATTTGATGCAGTGTAAGAGGTATGGTCTGAGTACTGACAGGCTGACTCCCCACCCCTTCAACCTCTGTTGTAATGCTGGCAGCACTCATATATCTATTTCCCAAAGACAACCTCTGGATATGACGCTGAGCATGTGCACTCAACTTCTTTGGTTGACCATGGCGAGGCCTGTTCTGAGTGGAACCTGTCCTGTTAAACCGCTGTATGGTCTTGGCCACCCTGCTGCTGCTCAGTGTCTTGGCAGTCTTATAGCCTAGGCCATCTTTATGTAGAGCAACAATTCTTTTTTTAGATCCTCAGAGAGTTCTTTGAAATGAGGTGCCATGTTGAACTTCCAGTGACCAGTGTGAGGGAGTGTGAGAGCGATGACACCAAATTTAACACACATTCTACCCATTCACACCTGAGACCTTGTAACACTAACAAGCCACATGACACCGGGGAGGGGAAATGGCTAATTAGGCCCAATTTGTACATTTTCACAACTCACTTTTTTGTTGCCAGTGGTTTACATATTAATGGTAGTGTGTTGAGTTATTTTGGGGTGATAGCAAATTTAGACTGTTACACAAGCTGTACCCTCACTACTTTACATTGTAGCAAAGTGTCATTTCTTCAGTGTTGTCACATGAAATGATGTAATCCAATATTTACAAAAATGTGAGCGGTGTACTCACATTTTGTGAGATACTGTATATGTATATGTGTATATATATATATATATATATATATATATATATATATATATAATATATATATATGTGTGTGTGTGTGTGTGTTCATTAAGTAAAAAAATACATGTTCATTTGAAAATCAAATACTGTGGTATATGCGGAATCAAACACTTCTATTATAGGAATGTAACCCACAATGATTTGTTTTGGGCCATTCCCTTACTGAAGGTAACAGCACAGTCTATTGTATTTTAGTCATATGCATGACATTAACAAACACTATGTTCAAAGCATGTGCTGAGTCACTAAACTAAATAACTCAGCAAATAATATCTGCCATAACACTGTGACCATATTTTTTGTCTTATGTATGATGCAGCAATGAAGTCTTCCCCAAATCTGTAGCATTTATTCTTTCTTTCCTATTCCCTCCATCTCTCTCTCTCTCTCTCTCTCTCTCTCTCTCTCTCTCTCTCTCTCTCTCTCTCTCTCTCTGCATGTGTGTTTGTGTGTGTGTGCTTGCAGAGAACTCCCTTGACAAATCGGTGTCCTTCTACTCTGCTTAAACACAGTGACGAATGACATTTTAATGGCCTTTTACTCTCTCCTGAGGACAATGACGTTTTCAACCTTTCTGTTTCTTCTGTCATTTCTC